>LNAC01000434.1:637408-825807 GCA_002007465.1 Ailurus styani | reverse complement strand
CTCTCTGTGTAAAATAAATAAATAAAATCTTAAAAAAAAAAAAAAAAAACTGTTGTTAGCCATTACTTTTTAACCTTGCAAGTGATTTAAAAAGAAGGCAAAAAGGAGGGTTGTTTTTAGGATTCTCTAGCATCCTAGCTTCTCATTCTTTGGAAGGTCATGCCATGCTGTATCAAACATTTTTACATGCTCAGGCACCCTATAATTACTGTAACTTTATGTAAATATATAAAGAGTCGGTATAACTTGCCTTGGATTGGTCGACATGAAGTTGTCATTCCACAGACATTTAATGCAGTATTAACTACTCTTGTTTCATGACTTGTAGTCAGTGAATTTCTTTCCACCTGTTAGACATCTTCAAATGCCATTGTAGAGCTTGTGGACTCCAGAAGTTGTGCCTAAAGCACCAGGTGTTTCACAGGCTGTGTGTGGGGGGGGGGTATTATGTGCCAAATGCTGTGCTGGCCTCATCTGTTCATATGTCTTCTCTAATCCTGAAAACCACCTCTGCCACTTTTCATGTCACTTCTTATTTACCAAGTATTTGTTGAGCATCTACTGTGAACAACGTCTAGGCACTAGCAATAAAGGTAACAAGGGGGAAGAGTCCCTCATCATGCAGTTTGCATTTTAGTGGGGAGAAAGAAAGAAACAAGTCAACTGACAATGATAAAGCTTCACTGTTCTGAAGATCCAAACAGGTAGTATTCTAAGTATAGTGGAGTGTGGTGAAGCAGTGGGGAAGGGATCCTCCCTGGGTAGGGTAAGAGGTGATAAGGAGCCAGCCCTGCAAAATTCTTAGAGGGAAAGGTCATTTGCAAAGGCCCTGAGGCATGGGGACCAGCATGAAGAGATGAGCTAATATCCTGTCTGGAAAAGACCTTTTCTTGGTATTCTTATGGTAGTGGGAAGCCTTTGGAGGGTTTTAAGAAAGGCAATGGAATGATCTGAACAGGTTTTTAAACACATCTCTCTGACCATTATGTCAAAAATGTTTGCAGGGGACTTGGGGTGGAACTTGCAAGAGCAGGACATGGCTGATAGAAATATTCCCTACAGGGTGGTAGAGGCAGAAGTGATCCATTAGGGATGGAGTTTGGAATAGAGCCTCTGAGATTTTACTCGTCATTTGGATGGAGGCTGGTTGGGGGTGAGCAAAGAGAGAAACATAGCATTACTGGTTTTCTTTAACAGATGGGAGGGGTCTGAGACTCTGAGAGAGCAAGGGAGCATCCGGAGAGCACCTCTCAGCCGGGAAGTGGGAGAGCGGAGATGTGAACCAAGGTTTTCTTATGTCCAAGTGCAGCAGTCTTTCTATTTTCCAGCTTCTGTATGGATCTACAGGCAGCGGCCTCTTTGTTTTCAATGTCATTAGGTGGCTTGAACAACACAGTGTATTACTCCCTCTCTGAGCAAAAGAGCTTCAAAAATAAACACACTTGTGGGGATTGGGTATTATTTCCTAAAGCTCTGAGTTTATCATCTGAAAAGAAATCATTAGGCTCAGTCTTTATCTGCTTGGCTAAATTTGTAGGGTTATCTTGGGTGCTCAGGGCACAGGTCACTGAGGCCTTGATCACAGGGTCTTTTCCTGGGAGAGCCAGTTCACCCCTTGACCTGCATGCTGGGGCCTCCTCATCGGAAGGTCTTGTGCACCCTTGGATCCACAGCGCCTGACACAGCACCTAGGACATAGGAGGTATACAGTCAGTTTGCTCATGCAATGAATGAATGAATGATGAGACAGTAAAAAGTGATCGGTAAAGATATAGATTTTGGAGTCAAGTAAACCTGAACTCAAATTTCAGGCCAACCACTTACTCTGGTTCAACCTTGCTCAAGTTAATACCCAAGTATGGCTTCTTTGTCTGTAAAATACAAATAATAATCACAACCCCTTGGCTTTGGCCTTTAAAATGAAACAGTGTAGGGAACAAAGAGTACAGAGCCTGGGACATGGAAAGTTCTCTGCAAATAATTATACTTTCTCGTCTGTAGGTCCCCAGTGGCTTCTTTCTGTGCTCAGGACAAGCTGTTACATGTGACATGATCACTGGAAAACACATTTCAGAATAAGGGGACCAGGCTCTCTTCCTGGTAGAAATGCAAACCGAGGCTTTGGAATTTCTTAAAACCTTTCCGGTGAAATCCACAGTCCTTACATGGTCCCCACATCCAGGCCCCCTCCCCCGGCCTCACCTTGAACTTCACTTCCCTTGGCATCCTGCACATCAGTTCACCTGCGCCCCCAGTTCCAGCAGGCTGTATCTTCCGCCTAGAAGGTGAGGCCATTGCCTCACCTCTGTGCCTCATCCACCCCTCCTCAGTCTTCATAGCTCCGTTCTAGGGTACCTTCCCCACAGAAGTTTCCTCACTGCTTGGCCCAGCTGCCTATGTTGGGGTGCCAGGGCCTTTCTCTGGTAACTCTTCTCACAGTTGGAATTTTATGTTCAGTTGTGTGTTTTTCCCTCTAATGTCTAACTCTCCCATCACCCCATAAGCTCCATGAGGGGTGAGACTGTCTTTTTATTTCTTTTTTGTTGGGGAGAGGGTATAGTGCTCACTGTTGGCTTCTCAGTGAATATTTAACTGGATGGATGAATGGGAGGATGGATGGATGGATGAATGGATGGAGGGATGGGAGGAGGGGTGGGAAGATGGATGGATGGGAGAGAGGGAAGGAGGGACGGATGGATGGATGGATAGATGGATGGATAGATGGATGGGTGGGAAGGAGGGATGGATGGTTGGATGGATTAAACTACTCCATACATGCCAGGTGGCCAGGAGTCAACGGGTTCTTGCCACAAGAATTGGCACAGTTGGGACATTTATGATCTAGGTTAGACGAGGTCCTCTTATGGGAGGAGCATAGCTGGACATTTGGAGTGGGATTCCACACCACTCCCTGTCCCCGACATCAGAGAGGCTCCTGAGATTTGGGAAGCCATCTTCTCCTTTGACTATAAACCACTCAGATGGAAGTGTTCATCTCAAAAAACCATGGACAGAGGGCTTTCCTCTCCGTCCTGAGGAACAGCCACTCTTACCACGCCGAAAAGCAGAGAGTGGACACTTAACATGGGCTAGGCGCTGGTGTCGGGATGCTTCCAGGCTGACCTGTGTTCTGGGTTGAGGGCTGTTGGGTGGATATGGGTGGGTAACAGACAGCAGGGGCCGTCTGTCATTGTCACACTTTATAAATATTACCTAATTACTTAATCCTCGCTGTCTCCAGGCAGATAGGCAGAGTTCGATCTTCAGGGCCAACTTCGAAACCCTCCTATAGCTTCAGCTTTTCTTTGCTCTCTAGAAAAACCTTCCCTGACACAGGGTTTGTTTGTACAGACACTGTGGAGCTGGTGAACAGTAATCTGGAAATTAATAAAGGCCAACAGCATCCTTCCTCCCAGAGCGACACACGTCCCCTCTCCCTAGCTAACCGGCGTTCACGGCCCGTGAAGCGTGAGGCTCCGAGACGTTCGCGTGCATCTCCGTGGAGCCACAGGAGGAACGTAGCTGGGAGACAGACTATTTATCTTCCCACTGATTATTCCGCAAACAAACAGGCTTTAGTTGAGGCTGTTTTTCTTCAGGTGCAAGGAAGGTGTACAGAACCCTTGGCTTTCTCAGGCCACAAGAAACCTCTCACATCCCCCATCCCTGGGGCCTGATAATCAGAGACCCCTCTGTAAAGGCACAGTTGTGGGAGCCTGTGTCGAGTCCTCTGGAAGCATCTTTTTCTCTTGCCTTTCCGCTGCAGCCAGCAGTCCTCGTGGCTGTGGTCTTCACTCCTGGGCCCTCTCATAACACATTTTGTGATTGCAAAGCAATGGTCTGAGTGCTTGAAATGAGCATCTTGGCTCTCCCGTTTCAAATCTCTGCCTGTACTGGAAAGGTACTGTCCACACGTCTGACACTAAATGATAATAGGTATCATCGGGTGCAAGGAGCCCTGTGGTTTTTGTGCTCATGGGCTGGCGCCAGCCAAGCCTACCCAGAAGAGAGGAGCCTTTTCAGTGAGGAGCGTACTCACCACTTAAAACCATTGGTTCCAGCAGCCAGCTAGAAGCCCATGTGGCTCCTCAGGGCGTGTGGATCCATATGCCAGGGGCAGCCAAGAGACCAAGGCGGCTCAGTCCTTCCCATGGGCTGAACAGGTAATTGCCACTGGTGTCCACCAGGGGCGCTACCTGTTCGTAATCTGGTCTCTCCTTGTAAGCAGCAGACTTCCTGTTCTCCTTTTGGGTCCTCTTGGCCAGGCCCAGGAGCGGCTGCTCGAGACCAGGCCCCAGCTACAGGCGACCCTGGAGGGGTCCCACTGGAGACCCTGGAGATCCCACTGAGGCCATCCTAACCAAATGGCCAGTTGGTGCAGATGCCGCATCTGGGGGTCGAAACGAGGTTGGAATCCAAACAGTGGAGCTCATGTCCTGAGCCATAACTGAGATCAAATAAGAGGAAAATGCCAAGGGAGAGTCAGAGATTTTATTTATTTATTTTTTTTTTAGATTTTATTTATTTGAGAGAGTGAGGGAGAGAGAGTAAGAGAGCAGGGGGAGGGGCAGAGGGAGAGGGAGAAGCAGACGCCCCACTGAGCAGGGACCCCCCCCCACCCCGTCCCCTGACATGGGACTCAATCCCAGGACTCTGGGATCATGACCTGTACCCAGACACCCAAGAGGCAGAGATTTAAAGCTAACAAGGTGACCAGGACACCCCTTTCAAACCTAGTAGATACCTAGCCTTGGGGATACCTACTTGTAAGAGAAGAATTATTGTAAGAACCAAATTGAAACAAATACGGCCACCCCGACTTAATGAATCATAATCATCTAGAATCAATGGCTCAACCTATCAGTATGGGTCATTAGTTGATTTCTCGACATGGCTATTGGACTCACTCACAAAGGCAGCTCCTGGGAGCTTAGATCTCAGGTAGTGTTTAGATAAAAGTCTCACTCACATTGCTGAGGGCAGCTATAGAACTCTAGGTGACCCAGGCATTTCTTGGTAATCAGCGAGGCCATAATGTCATTTCGGTGGTAGGGAAATAGGAGACTCACCTGGAGAAAACCCAGCTCCAGCACAGGGGCAATGGGCCTCTGTCCGCCCTAGCCCTGCGCCCCGGTGTCTGGTACAGACCTCCCTTTGGAGCCTGTACCCAGAGCAAAGCAGAGGGAGAAGGCAGAAGTTCGGCGGTACTGTCTGGAAAGGATGCTCTGCCCACTTCTAGTGCTATGGGTCCACTTTGCCCTTTTGGCAGGGAATCACAGTGTCTTCGACTTGAAAGGGAGGGAAGGGGGCCCAGCAGGACAGGGAGTCCCGACTACCACCCAGTGTCCGAGAAGCAGCTGTTGTCAAGTGGCGCTGGGAATATGCATCATTCTGAACTTTGCCACCTCCCTGAGCGCCAAGCTGAACAATGCTTCTTCCTGCACAGGACATGGACACCTCCCATGGCCTTTAATTCTCAAAGGAAGAGGGCTCTCACATAGAAAAAAAAAGACTCCAAGGAGGTAGGAGAGGTCAGGAAGAGCATAATGTGGGAAAGTCAGTACCGCGTGCTTGGAGGACTGGAGAATTGAATTTCTGCTTCAACCTTCCCGGACGCTGGCTGCTGCTGCTGCTGTATTCTGAGCATGGGGCTCTGTTACGTGCACAGCAGAGACAGCTGATGGGATAAGAATTTGCTGTCTTCCGTGGTAATTGCCACACAGAGCATCTAATCCTCAGTTGTTGGCCGAGAAACTAATTGCACACCGGTGCTTGTTCATGGGAATAGAGGGGTTGCCATTGGGTGGTTAGAAAAAAAATCCACAGACGGTTCAGAGAAACTTACAGTTCTCCCTCCTGCGCAGGGGAAACCCCAGTTCTTCACCTCCTGTGCCCACACTGAAAACTCACTTAGGCACTTGTGGTTACCAAATTGGGGGGGGAGGTGCTCCCAGCAGCAATTCTCTGCCACCAGCTGGGTGTCCTACACCCTGAACTCAGTTCGGATACCATCTCCCTGAGACAGAGCATTAGAGCCCACAGATGAGGGGCTCTGTCCACAAAGACTGTGCCCACCCCACTTCAAGTGTCAGTCACAGGTAGTAGGTCCCCAGGTCACCAAAAACTTCTGTCGGACTTGGCTACGAATCACAGTTTCCCACAACCCCCTCTTCAGGTTTGATTAATCTGCTAGAGTGCCTCACTCGGGGAAACATAGAATTAAACACTCACCAGTCTATTAAAGCATATGGTAAAGGATACAGATGAACAGCCAGATGAAGAGGGGCATAGGGCGAGGTCTGGGAGGGTCCCCCGTGTAGATGTCTCCTCTGACCCTGTGGAGTTAGGAGAATGTTATCCGTGGAGATTTACAAGAGTCTCAAGAGCCCTCTGCTGGGGATGGGGTCAGAAACAAACATTAGAACAAGAGATTCTCCTAGTGCTCTTAGCACTCAGATAGTTGCAAGGGTTTTAGGAGCTCTGTGCCAGGAACTGGGGCAGAGATGAACGTTTATGTTTTCTGTTGTCCCGTAACTGGATGCCGTTTGAATTAGTTAAGACACCATAGATTTAAAACCTAAAAACAGTTGTCCTTGTGCTTGGCACAACATGGGCCACCGGAGTCTGTCCCATCATGAGAAAGTGGCTGTCCAGCAAAGGCTGGCCTTGACCCACCCAGGGATGGACTCTGGCTCCAACACCTACTGGCTTTGAGACCTGGTCTTGGACCCTTTCTCTTCATTCTCTGCTTGCCAGCCATGCTAGTTTTCTTTCCAGTTTTCCAGCTGCAGGGCCTTTGTGCAGCTGGGTTTGTTTTCTGTCAGACATATCTAAGCCTCCTTCCTTCCTATTCACTTGATAAACCTTACTCTTGTTCAGATGTCAATTTAGACATCACTCGACTCGGTAAATCTTTCCTAACCAACCCCCCAAACCTGGGTCAGGGTCCCTCGTTAAACCTTTGTACAGGGGCACCTGGGTGGCTCAGTCGGTTAAGGTCTGCCTTCGGCTCGGGTCGTGATCTCAGGTCCTGGGATCGAGCCCTGCTCAGCAGGGAGCCTGCTTCTCCTGTCCCTCCCCCCCAACACTTGTGTACTCTCTCTCACACACACTTTCTCAAATAAATAAAATATTTTTTAAAAATCCTTTGTACAGAATAACTATAATAATTTTATAATTACATAATCCTTAGGGCTAGGAGTACTAGAACGTTTTGGATGCCGTGGACCCCTGCAGCCATCTGGTGAATCCCATAGACTTCTTTTCATATTGATGGTTTTTTAGATGCATAAAATAAAGTAAAATAGATTACCAAGGAAGCCAATTATCCTTAGCTATTATCAAAAAATTTTTAATTGTAATATAGTAATTTATCCACTTCTTGATGAAGGTATTAAATTATAAAATCTAGCAGCAGATCTAATAACCATTATAATTTTGAAATAATAACGAACATGAAGGAAAATTTGAGATCTTGGCAACAACTGTAACCTAACAGGAATGTATCTGTGATTTCTTTTGGTGATGTCTCCTAGGTCCTGCTAATTACTGCTACTGTACTTTGTTGCCAGCATTTGAAATGAAAAGCAATGCTAAATTTTAGCTGGAGATCAGTGAAAACAGAAGTGTATTTTCTTACCCATCCATGTCCACAGATGTCTGTGGATTCTTTCTAGAGCCCCTAAGAAGTCCTAAGTTAAGAACTCTGTTTTAGGAGGATTGAGTGGTTGGTGTGTTTCTTTCTCTGGGCTGCCATCTCTAGGAGGTCCAGGACCATGTCAATTTGTGTTCCCCCTTATCCCTAGTTCCTGGTCAGCGTCCTGGTACCTAGTAGGTGCTCAATAAATACTTAACCACAGCGACTCTTGATCACAGCCTTCCTGTATGTCAGTCAGAATGTGCTCGTGCATGTCATTCATTTGCCCCGAAAGTTTTACTCAGACCATACAGCTGGTATGTCCAGAACCAAAGCAGTCTGCCTCCAAAGTGAGAAAGTGAATGGATGACCCCCCTGGATCTTTGACTCCAAAACCAGGGTAATGATGGAGCCGGGAGCCTGAGAGAATTACAGAGAGGATTTCATGCCATGGTTTGGGAAATGCACTAACTCAGCCCAAGGCCAGGCTCACCAGATAGGACTCATTACTACTGCAACATCAGCACGGAACGGTGTGGAGTAATGGCCTTGGAGGTGGCCTTGGAGGTGCGCACTCTGCACCACCCCACATAATTCCAGCATTGCATGATGGTTTGGGGGATCCCAAGCTTAGACTGCATTTCTGAGAGGGAGAGCAGTGACGGGGCTCCATCCATCGGGGCCTCGAAGGAGGTGGAGGCTGCTGTGGAAAGAGTCTAGACACCTTACACTCTCCTCTGTCATGGAGAACAGAGAGGATGGGACGGCTGAGGGATGCGTAGCGATGCGTAGTACCAGTTTCTCCTTTGAAACCTCGGAGTAACACTCCTGACATTTTTTTTTTTGCCATCTTGCAGATGGGCAGACTGACGTGGGAGGTGTATGTGAATAGAACGCTCGTGACCTTCCCATGGCTCGCCCTGGTTTCGAGTGCAACAGATGGGGTTCTAGTTTGGAACCGTCCTCCCTCTCTGTCATTCGCCCAGCGACTTGGGCTCCCTGAATCCCGTACCCTCATCATCTTTAATGGGGAAAATAATTGAACCCACCCCTCGGATTAGTTATGTGTGCGTGGATTATCTGAGATGAGGGCACGGAGCCTGGCCCTCAGCATGCTTGGCAGCTCCAAACGGACATTACTGGGATGTCATAAAAACCCGAAAGGCCAGAGCTGAGGCCCTGCTTTGATGTCCTCCTTCCTGCTTCTGGCTCCCTGTCCCTGTGCGGCTGCCCTTTTGTGAGCTCTTGCTGGGGGGGTGTGTGAGGGGGAGGTGACACCCCAGAGGACCGGATTCCAGGTTGGAAGGCCTGCATGGTCTGCCTTGGGGGATTTCGTGTTTACCTAGGCCTCTTTGATTCAGCCCTTCAAAAAGGAAAATCCTTCCCTGAGGCCATTTCTTTGGAAATTTCCCCTACAGGGCTCCATGTTCAAGGGTTCTTGAGCTGAGCCGGATGAGAAAGGAGTGGCAGGCATTTAAGCTGTCTGAGGCGAGGCTCTGTGCTCCCGGCCACTTGAATGCATCCCTTCTGCCCCGAGAGGAGATAGTATCCCTTACTGTCCCTCTCCCTGCCTGCCCCAGACACGACCCTGTGTGGTAGATGACGTCACAGATGCCCCTTCCCCAGCCCCCTGGCCCAGGCACGGAGGGATTTCTGTTGAAAGTATTGTGCAATCGTGACTCTCTGGCACGTTGCTGTGTTTGAACGGTGCTGGCCCCTTGAGTCCGGATCAGGAATCAGCCTGTTGCCTCCCCCGGGGCACTCAGGCTGCAGGGTGCATGGAGGAGACCCTTCAGTAGTCGAAGGCACTTGTGAGTTACCTCGGACTTTGGAAGGGAGCCTGTCCGGTCAGTTTATCTACCACCCAGAAGGAAGAGGGGTGGGGGTTGGGGGGTTGGGGATCTTTCCTAAGAACCACTGAGAAAATATCCTTGACAATGATTTAGAATCAGAGGACCTTGGCTGCACTGCTAGAAGCCTCTTCGTTATTTAACGAAGTCTGGGCTCGTAATTAAAGGTGGCTCAGAAGGAAGGCAGAAATTCTCAGAGCTGGCACCAAGCATCATCTGAGCTGCCTGTGTAAAGCAATCAGACACCGGTGAGAACATAATCAGGGCCCCGAGAAGGGGAAGGCTGATGGCAGGAACACCTCACAGGGGAATATTTGTTAAGAGCCAGCTGTGGCACTCCCGCATGGTTAAAAGGCTTCTGTTTTGTGTAAAAGATGACTGGCCCACTCCCTGGGTTTGGTGCAGCTTGCAACGGTCATTGTCAAGGGTACTGAGCACCTGTTGGGTACCTAGGACATTGCTCCTGGTGCTCGTTTTAGACCAGCAGAAAAGTCAGCCGGCCTTGGGGGCCAGGCAGCTGTGGGTGACGTGGGCTGGGCAGAGGCAATGGGGAGTGGTGGGGACTGTGGCAAAAGTGAGTACCGTCCCCTTCCCCCCACTCTGAAGGGAAAATTGCTCTGCTGCTTCATATAAATGCAGGCCCAACTTAAAAATCCAGCTATATATGTAAAATATGCCAATTTTCAAAACAGTGTGTGGGCCTGGTGGCTTCTCCCTGTGTTTGCCACTGGGCCTGAGCCTCACAGACTCTTGTTCATCCCCGCTCTGCTCTATAATCCTCACCCCAACTCCATGAGGAGAATTTTGCCAGGTATCACCCACCCATTATATAGATGAGAACACAAGGCTGTGTAGGAGTCTGCTCCAAAGCCCATGCTTTATTATACCAGCTTTTCCAAACTGTTCCATAAAATTCTTTAATGCTCTGTTTTATATTTTGCATTTTAAGGGAGGTTTTGGGGAAAGAAGTTTCCATCACTGGAAAAGCCAGCAAAACTTGGAAATACAGAGCACAAGAATGTCCTGTCTGCTTATGTGCCTGTTGTTTGAAGGGCATCTGGTCACTTTGCCTCCCCCAGCCACCGAGCATACCGGGAGTTCTGTCACCTCCGTAGACCGAACGTTTTTTTCTGATTGGCAGACATCCCCTTGACAGAGATGTGAGTTAAAGCCTGGGGGACAGGATCTTCACACAAACCTGAGGCTCCTGAAGGTGACCCCCCAGGGATGGTTTATGTGGTGCTAATTCTGTAGACGGGAACTTTATCAGTGGTCCTGACGGAGGCACTAAATACCTTCCCTCGTTCCGTGAATGAAATTTGAGGCCCCGCTGAGGGCACGAGTGCTGAAGAGTGTGGTCTCTGGCCTAGAGGCGCCTCCAGCCCGGTCACAGAAGCGGAGAGGTGGGCTGCTGATGGGGACACACGTGACGGGCAGGCTGAGGCGGGGAGCTCTGGGAGCACAGAGCCAGAGCCGTCGCGGGGGGGGGGGAGCGCGAGGCTGAATCCAGACCTTCAAGGAGGCCGGGTCGGGGTGAGCGGTTGCTGGCCGGAGGGAAGGGTGGAGGGAAATGGTGGGCACGGAGGCGGTGCTGGCACACAGGACCTGTGCACCAGGGGAATCGGCACTCAGTCCATCCACCCAACGCGCCATTCCTTCAGCCACTCTCACTGAGGGCCCGCTCTGTGCCAGGCTCTGTTGTAAGCACTGGGGACAATGCGGTGGACGAGACAGAAAGGCCACCAGCCTCGTGGATCTCCATTCTAGTGGGCAGGTAATTGTTTCTTACAGGTAATCCGTGAAGTCAGTGACTTAATTCCACACAGTGGTAGTGCTAGGAAGAGTCGCAGCTTTGGAGGAGTGGGCCTCTCAGGCTGAATGGAGGGGCAGCATCCAGTGCTAAGAATGCAGATGTAGGTGGTAAACATGCTTCAGATAAATGTTTGGCCTCCTTCATCTCCCATCAGGGGTCAGCGGACCACTGACCCATGGGCCAATCTGAGCACAACCATCTGTACCCTCATGAGCCAGGAATAATTGTTTCATTTTAGACAGTTGAAAAAAAATAAAAAGATTTCCTAATACATGAAAATCCACGTGTGAATATTTTTTTAAGTTTAAATAAATTGAATAAAAAAATGACTAACATAGAGGACTTGGTATCTAAATAGTAGCTGTGCAAGTAAACATAAAAGAAAAAAGAAAATCATAGGAACCTGGAATGTAGTGTCCGTGAGTAAAGTTTGATGGGTGTGCAGCCACGCTCATTCCTCTACATATTGCTTGAGATGGTTTTGCATTTCAAGACTGAGTACGTAGTCTGGGACAGGCAATGACCTTTGGAGACCCCTCAGTTACTGAATTCGGTCCGAGTAGATGGTCACCTTAGGGGACAGACCTGCCTCTTTTTTGAGCTTCACTTGGTATTTTCTATACATTGTTATATACCTGAAACAATGTAACATGGTATATCAATTCTACTCAAAAAGTTGGTTTTTTTTTTGCAAAGGTCCTATGGGACAGAGATTCTCCCTAGTTGTCATGTGATCACAGAGTCTCCAAAATGATCATCTCAGCATTTAAAAAGTTAAGTGCTAGTTTCAAATAAATATATGTATACATATATATTTTTTTCCTAGTTCATTGAGACAGTGGAGCTCTGTACCTCTATACCTTCATTCAAAACAGTGATGCCAAGCTCTCTTTATTGACCAGGAAATATTTTCATGATTTACTGGGTCAAACACAACAACAGTCTAACAACTATAGTGTAAAACCATATCCCATTTACGTCAAATTGTATGTATGTGCTTTTCCATGTGTATGAAGAGAAACCTGAATATGTGATCACCAGAAAGTGAACAATGGTTATCTCTAGACTCTGGGATTTGGGGTGATTTTTTTTTTTAGCTCACTTCTTTTTTTGTATTACTTGGGTTTCTTTTTAAGTACATTAACATGAATCATCTTAATCCAAAGGAAAACCGAGCTATTTTAATTTCAAAGAATAAATAAGAAGAATGGTCGCATCCGCATGTGGGTGATAGAATTATTTATGTGGTGATGATGTAACTGTTGGAGGTAGATGCATCCCCATACAGCTCACCACTAATTGGAGCAGAGGAGTGATGTCTTCAGAATAAGAGAGATTAAATAAGAACATGGTAGGAGGTGAGAAGAGAGGTAGAAATCAGAAATCTGACACGGGGTGCCTGGGTGGCTCAGTGGGTTAAAGCCTCTGCTTTCGGCTCAGGTCATGATCTCAGCGTCCTGGGATCGAGGCCCGCATCGGGCTCTCTGCTCAGCGGAGAGCCTGCTTCCTCCTCTCCCTGTCTCTCTGCCTGCCTCTCTGCCTACTTGTAATTTCTCTCTCTGTGTCAAATAAATAAATAAAATCTTTAAAAAAAAAAAAAAAGAAATCTGACACGGTCATCATTGTGAGGGGTGGAAGCTTTCCAATACATGCATCTCCTTGGTTCATCATTGGCACCTGGAAGGAAGGGTGTATGTCGCTCTTTTCCTGATTCTTACCACCACCACCCATACCCGCCCATGCTGAGTCTTGAGAAACTACAGCCACTTAGTAAGTTGGGGTATTTAAAAGCGGTGTGTTACCACCACCTAGTGTCGTTGTGTTGTCATTGCATCCCTGGCATCTCGCTGGAAGCCTCCCTTCAGATTCCTCCTTTGCTGTCCCTGTGCTGGTGGCATTCGCAGGGCTGGCAGCGCGATGCCTCCCGGGGTTCCGCGGGGCAGGGGGAATGCCTCATTAGTTTACCCCTTCCTTCCTGTCTCAGTCACACAAAGCGAATCTCTCCGGCTGAAGCTTGATTTGGCAGTTGAAGAGCAAAAGGACGCCTCCCTGTCAAAATCAGTCTCTACTTGTCTCCAGCAGCCAGGTCCTTAAAGCCGGGCCCATGCTTCTCTGGCAGGAAGGCCATCGTGGTATGCTGGGCAGCCTTGGGGCTCTTGGTTAGAAAATGAGGGAGTCTGGCTCGCGGTGGGCTGCTTGCCATGTAATTGAACTTCCGGGAGACGCCAGAACCCAGCCATGGTCCCCTGACCCACGTCCTCCAGTGTCGCTCGCCTCCTGCGCCCCAGACCTGAGCGGGGTCCTCACTGCCCCTCTCTCCCTCACACCCTTCCTATCCAGCACGCCACCCGGCCTCTCTCAGCTTTCCTCTAAGTGGTTGCTCTGGAACTCGCTGTTTTCGCACCCTCTCTCTGGGCTGCAAGGCCAACCCCCCCGCAGCACCTCTTCCCACCTCCCTCCTTCACTCCTGGCTCCTCCACGTTCTTCTCCCTGGAGCTGGAAGCTCAAGGGATCTGGAAAATCCCCTGCACGGCTTGCACTGTTCTCTGGTTCAGACCGTTCTAGTGGCTTCTCAGAGCTCATGGGATAAAGACCAGACTTTGCCTCTGGTGTGTGAGGCCTCTTACTCCAGCTGCACTGCTTGCCTCTTGCCTTGTTCTCTGGGCCCGGATCCAGCCCTCCTGGCTCCCTTCTGGCTCCTCAGGCCCTTTCCATGCTGTAGTCCCTTGACCTGCCCTCTCGTCCTCCTCGGACTCCCACCGCTTTCATCTCCACTCAGCTGTCAGCTCTCAGGCAGATGTAGCTTCCTCGGGACAGTTGTTATCAAAGCCTGAGTCAGATCCTCCCCTAATGTGCTTGGAAAACACCATGTGCCTCTCCTCACATCCATCCATTCGGTCTAGGTGTGTCTTACCAGCTGCACCTGTCATTCTTTGCCGAATCCCCATCTCTCCTTTAGACCAGTGCTTTTCAGCTGGGAGCCGATTGGCCTTCCAGGGGACACCTGGCATCATCCAGGGACCTTTTGGGTTGTCATAACTTGGGCAGGGAGTGCTCCTGGCATCTACTGGGTAGAGAGCAGGGAGGCTGCCAAACATCCTATGGTGCAGACAAGCACCCCCGCCCCCAAGAACAGAGAGTTGTCTGGGGTCAGTAATGCTGAGGCTCAGAAACCCCCCGAAGGGAGGAATGAAGGCCACTGGGAAAGAACACGTCTGAGGTCCTAAATGTCACACTTTAAAAGGCCAGCTTGATAGTGTCGACCCTTGAATGGGCTTGTCTGTAGAGAGATGGAGAACCACCTGTCCCTTCAAACCTGCCAGCCACAAGGAGTGAAAAGGAGAATTTGCCTGGCTCTTCCTCAGGCCCCACATCAGGGTAATTCCACGGGGTGCTGCTAGTCCAGCGGAAAATCATCCCTGCTTTTGTGTCTTTGCTTTAAAATTCTTTAAAGCCTCGTTTTAAATTCTACGTGTTTATACTCCGAACTATTTACAGCAAAATTTCTTTCTTTCCTTTTTTAAGATTTCACTTATTTATTTGACAGAGAGAGAGGGAACACAAGCAGGGGGAGTAGGAGAGGGAGAAGCAGACTCCCCGATGAGCAGGGAGCCCGATGTGGGGCTCGATCCCAGGACTCTGTAATCATGACCTGAGCTGAAGGCAGACGCCTAACAACTAAGCCAGCCAGGCGCCCCTAAAGCAAAATTTCACCTACAATTTTAGTTTGTTGGAGTACCCCACAAATCAAATGGCCTGGCTCCATGGAAAAAAGCCACAGGACTCCAATAGATTTGAAGAGTCTAAGGTGTTGTGACAACTAAATACGACATGAGATTGGGGGGAAATGGCTAGAAATAATCATTGCACACTGTCAGGAAAATCCAAATATGGACTATGTATCAGATAATATTATTTTCTTAAAGATTTATTTATTTACTTGAGAGAGGGAGCAGGAAGAGGAAGGGCAGAGGAAGAGGGAGAGAAATCTCCGTCAGATTCCCCGCTGAACAGGGAGCACAACGCAGGTTTCAATCTCGTGACCCTGAGATAGTGACCTGAGCCGAAACCGAGAGTCCATGGCTTAAGCTCCTGAGCCACCTAGGCGCCCGTCAGATCATATTATTGAATTAATGTTTATTTTCTTCGGGGTGATAACACTACTATGGTCATTGTCTTAGCTCAGGCTCCTACAACAAACTACCGTAGCCTGGATGGCTTATAAACAACAGAAATCTTTTTTCTCCTGGTCCCGGAGGCCAGCAAGTGCAAGATAAAACACGGGCAGATTTTCTGTCTGGGGAGAGCCCGCCTCCTGGCTCAGAGACGGCTGTCTGCTGCGGGGTGAAGGGGCGAGGGCGTCCTCTGGGCTCTCTTATAAAAACACAAATCCCCTCTGCAATGAGGACCCCACCCTCGTGACTCAGTTGCCTCCCCAAGGCCCCACCTTCAGATACCATGACATTAGGGAAGAGGCCTCAACATATGAATTTGGGGAGTGGGGTGCAAGTGTGCAGGGCGATGCGCTATAGAGGAGACTGGCCTGCTCTGAGGGGAGGCAGGCCCGAGTATTAGGGAGTGACGTGTCAGCATGTTCTCGACTTGCTTTCCGTGATTTTGCAGGAAGACGGGTGTGTGTGTGTGTGTGTGTGTGTGTGTGTGTGTGTGTGTGTGTGTGTGTGTGTGTGTGTGTGTGTGTGAGAGAGAGAGAGAGAGAGAGAGAGAGAGAGAGAGAGAGAGAGAGAGAGAGAACACAGAGGTGCAGACCGTGAGCAGCAGGTGAATCAGGGTGGCAGGAACCGGGCTGTGTCCCGCACTCAGCCCGTGTCCTGCGGCGGGCGGGTCCGGAGCTCCGGGCGGAGCAGCGGGTCCCTGAGCGGCCCTGTGCTTGTCTTCAGTCTGCAGCTCCCCGCCCATCCACATGAAGGTGCAGCCTCTGAACCAGACGGCGCTGCAGGTGTCGTGGAGCCAGCCCGAGGCCATCTACCACCCGCCCATCATGAACTACATGATCTCCTACAGCTGGACCAAGAACGAGGACGAGAAGGAGAAGACGTTCACCAAGGACAGCGACAAGGACTTGGTAAAAGCTCCCTGTTGTGTGCGCATGTTTGGAACTGCCTTGCAGCTCAGAGAGGCCTACACCCCCCCAGCCCCCCGCCGGTCTGTATGTGGGGGGGTTGGGGGGTCCCCGCGCCCGTGTCTTCTCTGTGTCAGTGCAGCTCCCGCAGCCTGCAGAGGGCACTCCTGGCCCAGGCTGTGCACCATGGTGCCCCGGCTGCCTGCGGGGGCCGTGGCCGAGCCCCCCCGGGGCTCCATCCACCCTGACCCCGCTGCCTAACTGCACAACCAGGAAAAGCAAGGTCATTTCTTTGGAATCAGGTTCTTCAAAACGGACTGCTGGTCCTTTCATTGGAAAAACCACTAACGACGACAGAGATTCTGTGAAGCGCTTTTTAGCAGATATGGTTATTGTAAATACTAAATGAGCTATGCAAACGCACGACAGGTCCTAGCTCGTTGTAAGTGCTAGATAAAGGCAGGCTATTATTTCTAGAATTCTTCCTCCCCCTCCTCACCTGCTGCTCCTACAGTCACCTTCACCAGGCTTCTGTCCACCCTCCCCACCGCACCTTCTGGGTTCCTTCAGCCTTACACATGACCATTCCACGGAGGACCCCTGTGACCATGTGATTTTTCATCGCTGTTCTCAGGCTCTCAGACCCTAGACAATCTGACCTCACTTTGAGCTGTCCACGCCCAATTCAGCTTCTCATGTGAGCATTTACATCAATTTTAGTGGCCAACACCCAACGGGGCCCTTCAGAACAGATGTTTGCAGATGCTGTCTTCTCAGCTGGAAAAGCAAATGCTCCCAACAAGCAGGAGGCTTGAAGTCTTTGCCTAGAAACTCAAAGTGACACATTTGGGTTTGAAAGCCTTGCACTTATTGTTGATCCAAAAAAGGCTCTGGCATAATGAAACCATAATTGTATGTGCGCATGAAAAATGTAGTAGCACCAAGCAGGGTTCTTAATGACGGTCATCGCTTTTTTTTTCTTCCCAATGCAGAGTCCTCAGGGCCCATTCAATCAGTTGTGGAATAATACTTTTCACATTCTTTTAGATGAAGGTTCCTTTACTTCATTTCCATTTATATTTTCAATTTCCCCACTAGACATTGTTATCTGGGTCACGTTAGGGAATGACGAGCGTCATGAAATCAGAGAGAAATCTACTGAAAGGCACCCAAGGTTATGCTGTGTTTTAACCTTTCTCTTGTCACTACTGGAAGTCCATAAGGGGTTTTCCTCTTTCTGGAGGAAAGATGACTTGCATTAATCAGCAGAAACTGTCCAGGTGCTTATGCGGTTTCTTGTTCTAAGCGGAAAATAATTAAACACACAAAGATAAATAGATACCGGCTAGGAGTGAATTCTAATAAACCTTTGCGTAGATGGAGCAAAGATTTTACTCCGAATGAAGACTGAACAGGGGTCAGAGGTTTAGAGAATGAGGCATGAATTAGTTTCTGAGAAAGGGAGAGATGGCAAGAAAAACATGCTTTGACAGCAGGTTCTTTTTTATCAGAATTTTCTAAGGGTGGTTGTTTTCTTTGGGGACACACAAAATGAATTTCCTTAACTCCTCAAGTCAAGAGTGCTGACTTAGTGGCAACAAAGCTGTTCTCTAACTTACGGTGGTGGTGCCTTGGAAACCTACCTAAAAGCTCGACTCCTTGATTCACGGCCTCGCTGCACACCTGTGGGGCAGGTGTTATCACCTGCCTTTTCCAAAAGAAAGAAATGTGTCTTCAAGTGAAGTAACTGGACCCCAACCCAGTACCGTCCCCAGGAGGCCATTCATGAGGCCACAGTGGCAGGTGTTGTCAGTCATGCAGGCACACCTGTTCAGAGTGTTTCACAGGCCATTAGGGCAACCTTCAGGGAAGGGAAACTTTCAGGGAAACCCACTCAGAACCCCTTTCCATACTTGTCCCAGAATATACGTTTAAGTGACGGGACATTTCATCCATTAGAAAGTCTTTGAAAATCAGTTGCTCTCATTGTGTGTTGTTTCAGGAAGCAAGGGCTCTCTGCTTTTCAGGAATTTTCCATTTTCTTCTTTTCAGAGGCTCTTGGAATAAAGCTTTGTGGAGGGGGGATGTGGATTTGGCTGGCGATGCCTGACAAGGGATTGGCAAACCATTTCCTAGAAAGAGCCAGATAGCAAAAATTTGGGGGGCTTTCAAGGTCATACGGTCTTTATGGCAGCCACTCAGCTCTGCCATTGTGGGGTGCAAGCTGCCACAGACAACATGTAAATGAATGGGTATGGCTGTGTGCTAATAAAACTTTATCTATAAAAACAGATAGTGGGCCGGATTCATCTTGTGGGCTGCAGCTTGCTGACCTCTCTGTTAGACCAGAGGCTTTTTTTTTTTTTTCTGTTGTGTGGTGTGGAACACCTGTGAACAAGCTTTGCATGGTCTGTGTTACGGAGCACTCACAAGAACCCTGGGAGGTCGCTGCTCCTCTTTCCATATAACAGTTGAAGCTGAAACGAGAGGCCGAAAAGACACTGAGCAACTGACTCGGAATCACGCCGCTAGTGCATGATGCAACAAAGGTAGATCTCGTGACATCTGGCCTCTAGTCCGGTGATCTCTCCCGGCATCGTGCCCCACATTATCCGTCAGTCAAGGCACAACGAGGCCTTTGAACAGCAAAGAATCCTACACATCAAGATTTTGTTATTGATAATAAGAGCTCTGCGTGGTTCTGAAAAGTCAGTCTACTTGATAATTCTAGAGGCTGTCTAGGGTCAACAAGGATAGTTTGTAAATCTACGAAAGGTATGGTCATTACGGAAGAAGTCCAAGCTTCGTGAGTGGAAAGAAGGCTGGGGACGTGTTCCAAGCCACAGTCAAGAACGAGTCAAGATGGATTTGGTTACATCTGTCACTCTGCACATGTCAGTGTTGAAGACCAGCCAGTTATTTTTGAACTTCCTTCCCTTTCAAAGTGAGCCTTTGGTCTGTAGGGAAGCATCATGGCTCTCTGGCTTGGCCAGGGGACCCAGAAACCTAAAAGGACTACTTCCCGGATTTTAGGTTCGGCTCTAGAAGGTGAAGCGTGCAGCGGCCTGCAGAACCAACTCACTGCCTTTCCCTTCTTCCCCTGCAGAAAGCCACCATTAGCCACGTGTCCCCTGATAGCCTTTACCTGTTCCGAGTCCAGGCCGTGTGTCGGAACGACATGCGCAGTGACTTCAGCCAGACGATGCTCTTCCAAGGTAAGGCGGGTTCCCTTCCGTCTGGCCTCCAGTGGCCCTGTGCCCCCCCTTCTTTATGCTGCTTTATCCTTTTTCCTGGGAAGGGACTTGGACAAAAGAAAATAAACCTGTCCTAAGAATCAGGGTGGGGTTTTAAATCCCGCCTGAAATGCTTCCAGAATTTAGGCATGCCTTTTAGGTTGGGGGTTTCATAGGCCGGAAGATGGGGGAGAAGAGCAAAGTGTTGATTATCTTTTTTATTACCAGTATTTCTCCAACTATGGGAAACCAAGTATTTGTCTAACACTGTCATCGCAAAATCACCTGCCAGTCATGTCGTGGAATATCGTGTTTGGATTTCTAGGCTGATTCAGTTAGCTGTTCTCGGAAGAACTAGAGCCCAGATATACAGCACACTCTTTGGGCTTGCAAGCCACGCAGATGAGCCCCTGTTTGCAGGATCCTGGAGCTTCTTGAGAAATAGATACATGTGCTTCTATAGGGTCTAGTAGAAATGTCCAGGGCCAGGACTAGGGTGAGGCAATAGAGGCATTCACCTTGGTGCGAAATTTAAAAGAGCACCAAAAAACTCAGTCATCAGGATATGTTGTTATATTTTAATGAAAAAGTTTTTAGAAGCAAAATCAGTAAAAAAAAAAACAAAAAACGAGTTTTTAAAAAATTATTTTTTTAAGATTTTATTTATTTGACAGAGAGAGAGCATAAGCAGGGGGAGCAGCAGGCAGAGGGAGAGAGAGAGGCAGGCCCCCTGCTGAGCAGGGAGTCTGACACAGGGCTCAGTCCCAGGACCCCAAGATCATGGCCTGAGCTGAAGGCAGACACTTAACTGACTGAGCCACCTAGACACCCCAAAAATACCCTCATTCTAAATAAAGGTAGGATCCACTCTGTCTCACTTGTCCCAACCTAATCCCAGCCCCGGTTCCACTGAAACTTTATTTACGAAAATAGGCAGCCAGACTGTGGGCCATAATTTGCTGACTTAGTTTGGTGACATGTGTCAAGACCAGCACGGAGTGGGGAGGGCTGAAGTATGGGGCTCTGCTTTACCAGCCTGAGGTCCTCTCTGATAAGGTCCTTTCCTTCCGGGATCCCCAATTTCAGAGAAACCTCCACACCAAACCATTGGGTCTTAATCTTTTGGAGTCACATATCTGATGAGGGTATTGGACTTTGTCCGTAGAAAATGCCAGAATTTTGCATCCAGCTTCAGGGACCTCGTGAAGCCCATAGTCTGTGGACCAGCAGCCCCAGCAGCATCTGGAAGCCTCTGAGAAATGTGCATATCTGGGCCCCTCCCAGAGCAATTGCCTCAGAATCTGGGGGTGGGGCCGGGAATCTGAGTTTTAACCAGCCGGCCCAGGAAACGGGCCTGCCCAGTGAAGACAGACACACTGGTCCAGAGCTGGGGCCCCGCAGTGGGGAGCCCCGGGTTTGAGTCCGGCTGCCACTCAGCGTTGGTGGGACTCGGAGAACGTTAATGGGTTTCGCTGAGCTACAGTGTCCTGGTCTGAAAAGGGGTAACGGTGACAGTCCCCACCCACAGGGGCCTTGTGGAGTGACGTGCGGTGAAGCGTGTTAAGTAATTAGCAGAGTACCTAGTACCAGCTGTAGATGTCCCCTCAGTATTCGGTTTGATCTAAAAAAATAAGAAATGATGAACCCAGAGCAGGAAGCCCTTCCAGCCTTCGATTCCATCTCTAAGGATCCCTTCTAACTTTACCGTTCAGCCTTTAACCATTCTTTGCTCAAGTTCGAATTATGTCTCCCTTCCATTTAAACTAATTGAAATGAGCAAGGCTGGATTTTTTGCCCACATAAATCACGCTCGCCGTGTCCACCTGTGCCCTGAGTGTCTTGGTGGCTCTCCCGCACCAGGCGGGTCCTGGAGGCCGAAGCCGGGTCTGTGCCGGCCCAGGGGAGAGAGGCGGGGCGGCCACAGTGGGAGCTTGCTGAGGCCAGGGCCCTGGAACTTTGGACACATAGATCATGATTAAGCCCCCCATGTGCTCTGACTGAGAACCTGGGCTCTGCAGAATGCTTTTCTTGATTAATAGGCCCCCGAGCTTGCTGGCTTCTGCATGGACTTTGAAAAATTAAATGTTTATAATGTAATGTAATGCAAAAAGGCCTTGTCAGCTATAAATTCCAAACATGGAGTATTTAAAATGTCTGATCACAGAGACTTGTTGGCAATGGCCAGTGTCTCCTTTGTGCACAGACTCACTCTGTTCAGAGGTGGATGTGAGTTGACTTGTTTCATATGTTGGTGTTTGTCCCTCCTCCCTGAGGTGGCTTTCGCTTCTTCCCTACAGCAGCCAGAGGGCAGTGTACCAACTAGACCTTTGGGAAGGCTAGCACACCTCTTGTTGGGAGTCAAGTATGCATTTTTTTTAAAAAAGATTTTATTTATTTTAGAGAGAGAGAGAGAGAGAGAGAGAGAGAGCACAAGTTGGGCAGAGGCAGAGGGAGGACTAGACTCTCCACTGAGCAAAGAGCCCGACACGGGGCTGGATCCCAGGACCCTGGATTCATGACCTTCACCGAAGGCAGATCCTTAACCGACTGAGCCACTGAGGTACCCCCAAGTATGCATTTTTGAGCAGTAGGGCCCAGTATACAACACGGAGCAACGGTTAGGACTTAAGTCAAAAGGGAGGGGGAAAAATGTAGATAATTTCACAGAAGACTTGCTCAGAATAATCGGGTTTCCCAGTGATGAAATTTACATCTGGTTTGGGAGCATGAGGAAGCCAGGTGGAGTCTTTACATTATAGTAAATATAACACTATTTATGTTATGTAGACATAATAAATGTTACCTATTTGCCTTAGTGTGGTTAAATATAATAACAGTAATAATAGCAAGTGGTATCTGCAGAATGGCTCACAGTTACAGAGCATTTTCCCATTAGTTATGTCATCTGACCCCGTGGCAGCTTGTAATGTATGTGTTATTTTACAGATGGAGAAATGATTTCTAGGCAGTCAAGTAACTTGCAAAAGAAATCACTTGGCTACTAAGCAGGGTCTGAGTTTCTTATTCCAAAGCCCAGTCATTTAAACACAGCAACAGACCACCCCTAAAGAGTAAATATTACCCGGTACCCCCAGTAACTCACCAAACGGATGAAAAGGCTGATTGTGTGTTCAAAGCCAGTCTGCAGTTCTCAACAGTGGAAAATCGTGGTTCTGGAGCTTTCTGTCTGAGCCATGGACCCATCAGGCAGCCCGAAGCCAACGGATCCTCTCTCAGCATGACTTGAAATAAATAAGCAAAATACATAGAAAAGGGAACCAATTATATCCGAATATAGTTGTCAAAATATTTTAAACAAACAAATTTGGAATGTAGTCATAGATGCTTATTATTATTATTATTATCAAAGCATTGAATGACAAGCAGTGGGGTCTGTTAGCTGCTGTGATTTCTGAGTAGTGATGAACATNAAAGGGAACCAATTATATCCGAATATAGTTGTCAAAATATTTTAAACAAACAAATTTGGAATTAGTCATAGATGCTTATTATTATTATTATTATCAAAGCATTGAATGACAAGCAGTGGCGTCTGTTAGCTGCTGTGATTTCTGAGTAGTGATGAACAGAAATGATTTCCAAACTATACGACAAATATATAAGGCAATATAAAAACATCTGACTTAGGCCAGAGACAAAAGTCACTGGTCCCGCTAGTTTGGCTGAGATTTGTTGCCTGGTTTTCATGGTGGAGCAAAGCACTACATGTCAGTGAGAGCTTAGTGGGAAGGCAGATGCCTTTTTCCCCCATCCCTGGATTCCACTGGGCATCAAGTTCAGCACTTGAGATCTGAACAGTCCTGAAGACACATCCTAGTCATCCCGGCGTAAACCAGGTAGTTAGTCCTAGGCAAGAGCTGTTTGCTTCCAAGGCTGCCGTGTTTGACCTGGTTGTCCTGACTTCTCAGTGGGTCTCTTCTCATCTCTCTTTACACATTGGACTTCACAGCTCTGCACAGGGAATGTATGATTAGGTCGGGGGTTACAGACCCACATGCCCCTGGGGCCACACAGGGAGCCTATACAGAAGAGGGGAGGGTTATCCATGGGAAATTGGAGGTCCTACGTCCACCAAAAGGAAGTGAGGGACCCTAAGCCCCTACAGGAAGGAGAGTTCAGTTTTACCGAATATTGTGATTTTCCAGCATAAGCGGGAAATTGGGATTTTTTTTTTAGGTTGAAAGCTATTTCAACCTAAGCGCCTGCCTTCGGCTCAGGTCATGATCACAGGGTCCTGGGATCGAGCCCCGCATCAGGCTTCCTGCTCAGAGGGAAGCCTGCTTCTCCTTCTCCCACTCCCCCTGCTTGTATCCCCTCTCTCGCTGTCTCTCTCTCTGTCGAATAAATAAATAAAGTCTTAAAAAAAAAAAAAAAAGCTCGCAGGCCAAACAAAAAACTGTCATTTGCCACTTCTGGCTTAGGTAAAAACTTAAAACAGGTACACATATTATTTATTTTGGCATTTAGTCTTTTTTTCTTCAGTGCCATGTATATATAGGAAGTAAACTTCTAGTTTATATGACAGTATTGTTTTTTGAGATAACCACAGAGAGGCAGTTTGGTGGGTTTTTTTATTATTGTACTATTTTATATACTATATACTATATATTATATATAGTATATGGTGGTGTATATATACTATAGTATATATACTATAGTATGTATAGTATATATAGTATATATGATATATACTATACTATAATATACTATGTTATACTATAATATTATTATTATATTCCCATTATTCACAATAGTGAAGCAACCCAAATGTCTACCAACAATGAATAGATAAATAAAATGTGGTGTATGCATACGATGGAATATTATTCAGCCTTGAAAAGGGAGGAAGTTCTGACACACATTCCAGCATTTGTATGAACCTTAAAGACATGCAAAATGAAATAAGCCAGTCACAAAAAGACAAATATGTATGATTCCACTTACATGAAGTAGCTAGAATAGTCAAACGTATAGAAAGAGTGGGGGAAAGGGAAAAATGGGTATTGTTTAATGTTTACAGAGTTTCCGTTTTGAAAGATCAACAAATTCTGGAGATTGGTTGCACAACAATAAAAATATACTTAACACTACTGAACTACACACTTAAAAGTAGTTAGGATGGTAAGTTTGATGTTATGTGCATTTTACACAATTAAACATTTTTTTCAGTTCTACTGTTTACAGTACTAACATATGGCCAAAGAAAACTGCAAGGAGTGACCACCAGCATGAGTATTGTGTGGATCATATAAGAATTTGACCACTTAAAGCAACGATGACAATATCTTACTGGGTTTCAAAACTTAAGTAGAAAAAAATATATGACTATACATAAAAGGTGAGGCAGGCAAATAGAGTTAAATTGTTCAGTTCTTAGGTTTTTTGCAAGTGGTAAAAGTACCAATTTAAGGTACACTACAGTAAATTCAGGATTCATGTCATAATGACTGAATGGATAATAAAGAGAAATTATAAACAAAAAAGAATAGGTGGGGTAGGGCTCAGTCAGAAGAGTATGGGACTTTTGTTCTCAGGATGGTAAGTTCAAGCCCCATGTTGGGTGTAGAGATTTCTAAAAACAATAATAATAACAATAAACTTTAAAGAAAGATAATAAGTAGGAATAGTGGAATAATATGAAGTTCATTTCTATGAAGTTCTAAGATAGACCAAACTCTAACAGAGGTCAGAATTGTGGTTACCTTTTGGAAAGGTGGGGACGTATGCACACCTGCTGGGCTCCTGGAGAACATCTGTCTATGTCTCAGTACAGGTGGTAGTCACTCAGGTGTTTACAAAGAAGATTAATTAGATTGTACACCTAAGATTTGTATATTTACTTATGTAAGTTGTTCTTCAAAACAAAAAACAACAAAAATTTTTTAAAATTAAAGCTAATACCTTAAGACAAGAGCCAGCAAACTGTATAGCATTCTGAAAGTTTTTAAATGATTGACAAGCTAAGAAGGGTTTTACCTTTTTAAATAGTTGGGGAAAAGTCTGCAGAGGAATAGTATCTCGTGATATGTGGAAATTATGTAAAACTTAAGTAAAGTTTTGTTGGAACAACAAAAGAGATGTATTGTTCACAGTGTAATTTCTTTGTTTCAGCTAATACTACTCGAATATTCCAAGGGACCAGAATCGTTAAAACAGGAGTGGTAAGTAGCAGATGGTAATTGCTTTGTCCTGGCCCGTTGTTAATTCCATGCAGTTAAAACTGTCACCACGAGGTGGCAGTATGATGTTGTTAAACTGCTTGTGAAGAGGAGAAAATACGAAACAATTCCATTTCTGTTTATAATTCAATATGTTATGAAAAGAAGCTATGCAACAGAGTTAAAGCAGTTGTGTTACACTGTATAACTTTTATCAAGATAAAAACTCTCCCGATTTTAAATTATTTATCATCTGTGGGGTCATACAATGTAGGAGTACTCGAAAAGAAGTGCACAAGGTCTCTTTCAAGCCATTCACTGGACATATGCTAAAATGCAGGGGCTGTCATTTCCCAGTGTTATGTGGATTTGCAAACTTCTGGAGCCTCAATTAATATCTAAGCTTTACCATTTCTAGTGTAACTAACGATCATATTAATGACAGTGTTGGTGATAACAGTAGTAGTATAAAATGCACTGGCATTTCCTGGGTTTTAGGCACAGATTATTTTATTGTTTTATTTACTCCTGGCGGCATCCCATGAGATTGGTGTTACTATTGTTCCCATTTTACAGATAAGGAAACTGAGGCTCAGTGAGTAAAAAGTAATGTACTCAGCATCCTCCAGACAGGGGCTTGTCAGCTCAAGCCCAGACCGTCTGACTTCTCTGTCTTGGGTGCCTTCTCTTATGTGGCATTTGGCATTTCATTAACCAACTTCAGAACCTAACACGTGCTAACTCGGCCATCTTTAAACGACAAAGTTTCCCAACTTCAATATGGTGATAATGTTACGAAATCAAAGTTGTTCTGTCTGTGTTGTTTTGAACTATACAAGTGATGCGATGGAAATCTGCGTTCTGTACACCAGGTTATAAAAACTAAAATTAAACAGATAACTTAGAGCAACATTTCTTGTTTTCCCTGAGGTACCATATGTGGCTCCCACACTTAAGCCCCAGTTTGGTGTGGTGGGACAAGTGAGCTGAGGCTCACACATAGGCAGCCCTCTCTCCAGCCCTTAACATCTCTGTGCCTCGGTTTCCTGACCTGTGAAATGGGGTGATGATCCTGCGTGCCTCTGGGGTAGGGCGTGAAGGCCCGGCACACAGTTGGTACTTGTTAAATGGAATTCTTCCTGTCGTCATGTATGTGGGCATAGATTTCGCCGTGTAGACCCAGAGACTCTGGAAGTTACAGCAGCTATGCGGGGCCCACCCCGAAGGACATGGCTGTCAGCCAGTTCCCAGAGCGTGCAGTGTGGAGTGTGGCTCCTGTTTCTGACCCTGCCACTCCTGGCTCGGGTGGCCACACCAGAGGGCTTTTCTGGACCTAATTGCTGTGTGCTGTCCACGAGGGCCTCTGGTATATGACAAAGCAAGGGCTCCTGTGTCTTCCAGTGTCACCCCAGGATCATTCGACCACCTGATGTTGCCAGTTTATTGCTTAGTTGATATTTGTTTTTATGCCAACTTTAATGGTACTTACTCTTCTTTTGCCACTTGGCTTCCTCCTAAGCCATAGCAGTGAAAAGTTGGGTCTGATATGCTCGTTTAATTTTTTTAATGCACTCAAAGTAAGTGTAAAGCCATTAAGACCAGAGGTGGTCGTCCACGGATCACCTCACGGGAGCTTCGGCACCGCTCTCTGAGAAAGCCTGTGAGGAAAAGCAAAGATGAGTAGACCCATTCAGGGCCGTAACAGGGCCCCTTTCCCGATCCTGATGACTGACGCCGCTCTGCTCTCTCTCTTCTCCCCTCTCCCGCCCTCCCCGGGTGACCCCTGAAGCCCACGGCGTCGCCTGCCTCATCGGCCGACATGGCCCCCATCAGCTCGGGGTCTTCCACCTGGACGTCGTCAGGCATCCCCTTCTCGTTTGTCTCCATGGCGACGGGGATGGGCCCGTCCTCCAGCGGCAGCCAGGCCACCGTGGCCTCGGTGGTCACCAGCACGCTCCTGGCCGGCCTGGGCTTCAGCGGCGGCGGCCTCCCCTCCTTCCCCAGCACGGTGTGGCCCACGCGCCTGCCCACGGCCGCCTCCGCCAGCAAGCAGGCTGTCAGGCCCGTCCTGGCCACCGCGGAGGCCGTGGCCTCCCCGGGCCCCGACGGCGACTCGGCG
The DNA here is from genome assembly GCA_002007465.1 of Ailurus styani. Lineage (NCBI taxonomy): Eukaryota > Metazoa > Chordata > Mammalia > Carnivora > Ailuridae > Ailurus > Ailurus styani. The sequence goes on along the minus strand of LNAC01000434.1, from coordinate 797,897 downwards.
CCCAGCGAGGACGGCGAGGGCGCCGAGGAGGGGGAGAAGGACGAGAAGAGCGAGAGTGAGGACGGGGAGCGGGAGCACGAGGACGAGGGGGAGGACTCCGAGAGGAAGAAGAGCGGGGTGACGCACACGGCCCAGGGGCCGAGGCACGACCAGCCCACCCCCGGCCCCCCGTCTCCCAGCAGGACTGCCGAGGAGGGCGCGTGGCGGACTGTGCCCGGGCCGGGGCAGGACCGCACGGCCGTCCCCACCGACGGGCCCGGTGACGCGAGGGTCGCCCGTCCTGGCCTGGGCCGCGGCTCGGTCACCTCCCCCCGGGTGCCCCCCACAGTCACAGAGGAGCGTGTCCGAGGGAGCGATCCCGGGCAGCCCCAGATGCCGTCGAGAAAGCCCACGTCCCGAGGGGACCGGTTTTCCGAGGATAGCAGGTTTATCACCGTTAATCCAGGTAAGTGGCCCGGTCCTCCTCCGAGGCTCCGTCCTGCTGTGAGCGGGCTCAGCCTTTAAAGGAAATGGGATGGCAGGCGAAGCTCCAGAAAGCGCGTGACGTCCCTGAAATCGTGTGTGTCCCTGGCGTGAAAGGTGTGTGTGCGTGTGCCTGTCTCTCTATTTTTTATTCTAGCAAGAATAACCTCCTCTCTCATTGTGGCTGCAATAAGTCCCGCTGCGATATGTGTCCTCATAAAACCTGTGTACCTCGGAATAACTAAGGATTAAACTACACAGTGAGGGGCGCCTGGGTGGCCCCATCGGTTAAGTGTCAGCCTTCGGCTCAGGTCACGGTCCCGGGGTCCTGGGATCCAGCCCTGCATCGGGCTGCCTGCTCCTCCTTCCCAGTGGGGAGCCTGCTTCTCCCTCTCCCTCTGCCGCTCCCCCTGCTTGTGCGCTCTCTCCCTCTCTCAAATAAATAAATACAATCTTTAAAAATAAATAAATTACACAGCAAAGCAAAAGACTAAAAAAAGGGCATCGATCTTAAGCAGTTTCCTCACTCCGATTCCAGTCCTTATTCACTCTCTCAGAGCCTGGGTTTGGGGACTGTTTGGTGCCGGGCCCTGGGTGCCACCCCGGGGGAGCACAGGGCCACCTCCTGAGACCTGCCTACGGTCCGAAGAGCCCAGTGATGGTGCCCCCGAGCTAGCACGCCCGGCGGGAAGCTAGGAAGTGGGGCGTCACCCGGCCAGCAAGCAGGTTGGCCAGCCGGCCAGGAACCTAGCTCGCAAGATGCCGAGTGATAACAGGAACGCAGCAGGTACTGCTGAAGAGAATCATGAGGAGGGCAGGGACCCATCTCAGCCCGGGGGCGTGACCTGCACGTGGAAACCGAAAGGGAGAGCCGCTCCCAAGTGGGGACAGCTGGGGACAGCCCACCGTCCTCGCCCAAGTCATGCTGTGTGCATGACCCAGATGGCGGATGGAGAGCCCAGGGCGCGGCCGGTCTGGCCTCCCCCTGCGGCGGCGATCCCCGATCCCCGGCACCCTGACCCGCAGAGATACGCTGCTCTGTCCTGCGCCCGGATCCTAACGAACCACCCTGATAGTCTCTGCAAGGCAGCCGTGCGCACGAGGGGTTGTGATGGTTGCGAGGGGTTTTCTTAATAAGAAATTCTTCTTTTTGCCAGACTACAAGATGTTTAGCAACAATTTTTTTTGCATCTAAGCTGTTGTGGAGTTCTAAGAGTGCAAAAAAAAAAAAAAGCAACTGGTAAATATTTATTTGCTTTTGCACTTGTAAACATTAAAATTCATCTAAAGCTGAGATCTCGTATGTTAAGATACAACTTAGAATAAATTTTCATGTTTTGAATTACGTTCCTCCTTAAAGCGGGTATGGACTCGCTTTTTGAAGTTTGGGTTTCCTGTGGGTGTTGCTCAGTTTGTCCTGGTTTTCGGGAAAGGTGTAGGGTAGCCTTCTGTGGAGTTGAGTGAAGGAAAGAGCGGGCCACTTCTAAAGCTGTTTGAAGCCATTCTGACACGACCGGTGACATTTCCTCTAGGAATTACCGTGAGACAGTGGAATTTCTTGCATTTGAAGATATTAAAGAAATATTTATGGAGTACTCTCTGTGTACTGGGCATCGCACGAAGCACTGGGAATGGAACACAGATCAAGGAGGCTTCTGTTCTCCGGGGGTTTCTGTTCTAGTGGGGAAGCTTGAGGATATCCCAGTGAACAAGTGGGGAACATCGGATAGCGGTGAGTGCTGGGTTGGGGAGGGGGGGAGGGGGCCATCGAGTGGTCAGGGAATGACATTTGAGCAGAGACCCAAGTGGTGACGAGGTAGCCATGCGGACAGCCTTGGAAGAGTATTCTAGGCTGCTGGAGGAATACAGGTCCAGAGACCCAAAATCGGGATTAATCTGGAGTGGTCGAGAAGCGATCCAAGGGCCAGTGTGTGTGGACCCTAGACAGTCAGGAGGAAGGAGAAAGGATGAGTTCAGATGGGCAGAGCTCAGATGGCCTCATCGTCCATGCTGAGGACTTAATTCTAAATGAAATGGAAAACCAGTGGTGGGTTTCAGTGGGAAACCGGCTCGTCTGATTAACGTTTTTGAAAGGACCCCTCTGGCCTCTTTGTGGAGGTTATCCCGGGGAGGCAGGAGGAAACACAAGAAGCCCAGTTAGGAGGGGATGGCAATGGCGGCTTGGACCAGTGGAGTGTCTCTGAAGACTAGTGGCAGACCTTGTGGAGACCGGATTTTCCAGCTTGAGTGGCTCCGCCTGTGGGCTCAGGGCTCTGGCAAGGTAGTCTTCTCCACCTGTTCCTCTTAAACACTTGTTTGCCCGTACTTCTGACAAAGATGGCTGTTTGAGAGCTTAGGTTGGGAGTGTTCATACCTCATGAGACGAGAGAGCAGTGCGGGACCCGGGCCTGTTCCAGGGGGAGGCAATGCGTCACCGGGCTTGGCGTCTGATTCCAGGGAAAGAGAAACAGTCAGTGAGCCCTGGGGATTTGCAGATGGGCCTCCAGATTCCACCGTCAGGTATCCCAATGTGCCATCTTGGCAGAGTACCTTCTGGAGTCAGGTCACCCCAGTAGCCTCTGCCCCCTACTCATTCTGACGCCTCAGGCAGTCTCTCTGCTCAGTGTTCTCATCTGTAAAATGGGGATAACAAGAGCTCTCAGTGCAGAGAAATGGAGTCACCCTTGCTGTCAGTCACAAGGAAGGAGGAGCTGTCCGTAGCCCCAGTGCCATGAAATCACAATGGTGAGCGTGAGGAGGCCCCTAGTGGGTCTTTCTTTTGTCATCCTCCCTGGACAGTAAGGAGCATGCCAAGACTCTGGTCCCCAATTAGCTGGCATTCAAAATCCCCTCCAGGAACTGTGCTCTTCCCCCAGGCTGGTAAACCAGAGCCACTCCCTCACCACGTTCATCTAGCGGGAAGGTTCACATCTCAAAGCCTTGTGGGCCGTAGGTCTCTGTCAAAACTTGTCGGCCCCTCCAGGTAGCACAAAAGCAGCCAAAATAACATGCAGGCGAGCAGATGTGCTCGAGTTCCAACAAAATGCTGCATACAAAACCAGACAGTGGGCCTGGTTTGATCTGCAAGGCAGCATTTGCCGACCCCTAGTTTAAGCAGAAATACGTGCGTGCTCGTTGGTTGACAAAGGATGTGAGTGACTCGAGGGTAAAACCCCCAAACCCCACATCAGTCCATGATCCCACCGCCTTGCTTCCAGCCCTTCTAGCCTTTCCCTGTCTGCCTCCTCCGGCTTGGCATTTCCTTTTTAAATAAAGCCACTCACCTTCATGTCAGTGGTGACTTACTTTAAAGACTTTCCTGTACATTTGTTTAAATCTCATTTAGTTTTTCTTCACAGTAAGTAAACATAATTAGTTTCATCAATATTTAGACTCCTTTTTTTTTTCTTTTTTCTTTTTTGATAGATTGAGGGTGTGGAGGGGCAGAGGGAGAGAGAAAATCTCAAACTCCCTGCTGAGCGCGGAGCCTGACACGGGGCTCGATCCCAGGACTCCAAGACCATGACCTGAACCAAAATCAAGAGTCAGACACTTAACCAACAGAGCCACCCAGGCGCCCCTATATTTCGCCTCTTTGAAACAAGCATTAATGTTTAAAGTTACAAACTGTGTTATATTTTGACCAGCATCTCCAAAAGGCTTGTTTTAAATTCCCTTGATGTTTGATAACATCTTTGTAAATGCTGTGAGTAGTGGCTTTAATAATAATTCACAGGGAAGGAGAAGAGGAATCCTTCTGTGGGAGAAGCCGCAAACTCAGACAACTACAGAAGGCCAACAGGTGGTATCAGTGAGAGAAGAGGACCAGGTGGTGGACATTAGGGAGGGGCGAGGACCACAGCAAACCAGAGTGCATGGGTCTTTTCTAAAGAGGGCAGCCTCACTCAGTTCCCCTGATTATAGCTGCAGAAGGTGCCTCGCAAGCCAGAAATCCAAGTCTTTGTGCAGCATCTCTCAATTTTTAAATGAGTTCCAATTGTTAAGACATTTTCTCTTTTTTCTCTCTTTCATTTTTTGTTTTTACATATGCCAAACTAAACACAGCCCTGGGCTGGGGAGGTAGGAACCGCTGGTGCTTGGCCTCGACAGTAGAGCTGATTGCGCTAGTTCCAGCTGCCCTGCAGGCCGGGGGGGGGGAAGGATCAGAGGCCTCCGTGCAGCCGCTGTGTCCACGTGCTGGCCTCTGCGGGGGGGAAGCCCTCGGTGGGCCGTGGGCCGTGTGGAAATCCGCCCTGGCCCCTTTCTTGGGAGCCACAGGCAGAACGTGCTGCAGGCACCCCGAGTAGCCAGGTGGTGCCATCACATGTTCTTGGGGTGGTGTGCAGGATAGCAGGCCCTGGCAGAAGCATTTCAGGGTGGGCACGGTCTATAAAACCATCATTTAGTGCTAGGGCTTTCCATTTTCGTTTCCTCAAATGAGGGAATGTCACTTCTCAGACTGAATCCTCAGAAGCCCAGCAGAGAAGCACTCGTTCCCTGAAAGCCTGCAGCTGCCTCCTCTGGGTCAGCTGTGAGCCAGGTGCCTAAAGGGTGGTGCCGTTCCGGGGTTGGCCTGCCACAGTCTCCTGGCCTCCTTTTGTCTGGACCGTGAGCTAGGAATGGTCAGAGTTAGTTCATTGGGCCTCCTGTTCTGCTTCTTTTTTTTTTTAAGATTTATTTATTTTAGAGGGAGAGAGAGAGAGAAAGTGACAGAGGGCATGGGGGGGTTGCGCAGAGGGAGAGGGAGTCACAAGCGGACTCTGAGCTCAGCACGGAGCCGAACTCGGGGCTCGATCCCCTGACCCAAGCTGATGCCACAAGTCGGTCATTTAACCGACCAAGCCACCCAGGTGCCCCTGTCTTTCTGCTTTGAGCTACAGTGGAAGGCACTAAGCTCCAGCCACCCTACTCCTTTGGGCAAACCCTGAGGCACCCCTTTGGGACCCTCGAGCTCTCAGGAACCCACCTTGAAAACCTTTGATTCTAGAAACAGTGACAGTACCGGGTAACATTCGTTCTTTGCTGGCGTTGCCTGTGCTATAAGCCCGACGGTGTGGTCCTGCAGCACCCCGGTGGGGGGCTGTGCCCTCCTTGCTGCCTTTGGCCAGTGAGGGAACCGAGGCTCAGAAGGCTAGGGAACTTGTCCGGGCCGCAGAGAACTCCAACATGGGCAGGGGAGTCCCCCTCACACAGGGCTGCCTTCCCTCTGGCTTTGGGCTCATTCCCTGAGTGGGCAGTGCAAGGTGATTTCAGATAACGTGTTAATTATTAAGTGACTATTTGAATGTGCACTGTAGAAAAAAAATAGCAGTTTTCTATTTATGGCAGAGAATCTCAGCCAGAGAGGATTCTGTCCCTCTCTCTCCCCAAAGGCATTTGGCAGTATCTGGAAACATTTCTGGTTGCCATGCCTGGGGCGGGGGCTGCTCCTGGCGTCTAGTTGGCAGAAACCAGGAACGCTCTCGAGCACCCTACCCTGCCCAGGCCAGCCAGCCGCCCACAACAAAGACCTCCCTGGTCCCAAGCGCCAACACTGCTGTGCTCGAGAAACTCGGATTTATCTTATTAATATGCAGTTTCCTTTTCGAAGTCCACGCGAGGAAAGAAATAGTTAAGGACAGAAGTAAGTGCTGGGACAGGTTCGTGAAGACAGGGCAGGAATCATGAACGTGGCAGTCAGCCGGACTGCAGGGAGGCAGAGGGGAATAGGAGACTTTCTCTGAAATCAATCACAGCAGGCAGTTGTAGGGACTCTCTAGAGCACTTTGCAGCCTAGGGCTAGCTTCGTGGGTCAGGTTCCCCTTTTTTGGAGATAGTTTTTAGATTATCTGCCTGTCCCTGTTCTTGAATGTCATCCTCCTGGGAGGGCCAGCAGGCAGCGGCTGGGAGTAGCCTGAAGGAGTTGCTCAGTGTGGTTTAGCGTCCTCCCAGAAAGCGTCTGGGCCCTTGGGAGTTTCTGTCCCGCACAAACTGATCTTTGAGCTAGGACAGTCTGCATCTCTTGGTAGTGGGAAACGAGACCCCACTGAGAACAAGCAGAACATTCCATGAAGGCTGGGGTCAGGGATCCAGGTTGTTGTATGTATTTGACATAAGATTGTGGACAGGCTCTGTCCCAGCTGATGGCTGGGCCACATGATGTTGCCACCAAGCGTCTATGGTGGCAGTTTGGTAGGTCAGGACCAGCGTACCTATAGGGCTTAAAATGAACTTGGGATTTATCAAACACCTCCAGTTTTCCAATGCCTGATTGAAGGAGCCACGATAGGTTGTTGTTTGATTGTCTGTGTGTGAAGAAAGGGGCTCTCCGTGAAGGGGTAAGGAGTGCTTATTCGCCGGGACTCCGGGTGGTAATAGAAATGGAATCACACGACGCTCTAATCCAGCTCGGGCACGGTAGTGGGGCCCAGAGCCTGTGGCCCCGTGCAGGAGAATATATGTATTTGTAACTGACACTCGTGTCTCTGCAACCGTGGTTTAGGCGATGCCAGGGCTCCAGAAAAATAAAGATGCGTTTTGTGGCCCTAGAAAAAAACAGCCACCATCTCACTTCACACCTGCTTGGGGGCCTACTGTGCAAACGACAAAACCAGACAGAAAATAACAGACGTTGGCAAACATGGAGAGAATTTGGAACACTTGTGCACTGTTGGTGGGAATATAAAATGGTACATCCGCTGTAGAGAACAATAATGGTTCCTTAAAAAGTTAAAAATAGTTGGGGTACCTGGGTGGCTCAGTGGGTTAAAGCCTCTGCCTTCGGCTCAGGTCATGATCTCAGGATCCTGGGATCGAGGCCCGCATCTGGCTCTCTGCTCAGCAGGGAGCCTGCTTCTTCCTCTCTCTCTGCCTGCCTCTCTGCCTACTTGTGATCTCTCTCTCTCTGTCATATAAATAAATAAAATCTTTAAAAAAAATTAAAAACAGAACTACCATAGGATCCAGCCATCCCACTGCTGGGTAGCTCCCCAAAAGAACTGAAAGCAGGGTCTGGAAGAGATCCTCGCTCATTCACGTTCGCAGTGGCATTCCTTACCGTTGCTGAGGGAGGCACGTTTGGGGGGTTACCCAAACGGATGAATGAATGAAATAAATGTGGTTTCCACATATAGTGGAATGTTATTCAGCCTCAGAAAGGAAGAACGCGCTGGTACACACTGCAGCATGGGTGAACCTTGAGGACACAGTGCTGGGTGAAATAAGCGAGTCACACGGAGACGAATAGGAGACCCCGCGAGCATGAGGTGCCTAGGGTCGTCAAAGCCATAGGGGCGGAGGGAGAAAGGTAGTTGGCAGAGGCTGGGGGAGGGGGGTTATGGTTTAACGGGTACAGAGTTTCCCTTTCGCTGGGGAAACATAGATTCGGGAGATTGGTTGCCCAACAGTGTGAATACACTGGACACGACCAAACTGCGCTCTTAGAAATCCTTAAGATGGTAAGTTTTATGTGTTTCTTTACCACAGTTTTTTGGCGTGTGTGTTTTTTTGAAGCAGCCGTCTTAATTCACGGATGTGGGTGGTTTTTAATGAGTGGTGTTACTCAGAACAAATATAGTCAAGTTACCCACAATTGAACCAGGCTGTATTATGAGTGTGGAGTGTGTCCTTCTCTTGGTCTTTCCAGAAAAGTGAAAGAATCCCGCGTTCGCCTACTCCCAAGAGTGGTCTCTCAGATCCAAGCTCATTTTAGCCTCGACGGCGTAGGGGTGGTTGTCCCGTAGCAGAAGCTGAGCCCTGACCGTGGGGTAGGAGGCGGTTCACATGCGTCCATCTGATGCGCCACTGCCTGTAGCATTTATAGTACAATGTACTCCGTTTTTATTTGCTTCTACTGGGATGAGAGCCAAGCCAGTAAAAGGCAAACAGCATTAATTCAGTGATGACATATGCCACTGAAAACTGTTTTTCTTTTCTTTTTTTTTCTTAATTTTTTTTTTTAAAGCAGAATGGAGACACTTTACTCAGATTATGTTGGATGCTGAAATAAAAGCTGGGAGGAGGAGGGCATGTGGGGAAGGTCATTCATCCTTGCCTCCCCCCCCGCAAATGCTCAGAGCAGGGTTCGTTAGCATCTCGCTCCAAGTTTTATCTGGAAGACATTTCAGAAGGAAGCTCATTTTCTGAGTCCCAGCTCTGGCTGGCCTCACTCTTCGTACCTTCCTTGCATCCCTTTATCTCAGCCATGAGGGTGGACGGAGGGGTGGGTGGAAACTGTTACCCCCATCCCATTTCATCCTGGTGCACACGGACCAGCAAGGTGTGCAGCTCTGGAAAGAGTATGAAAAAGGTCCCACCAAGTTCATCGAGGAGAATGGCCCCCATCATATGGTTGGAGCAAGAGCCTGGTTAATATCCTATACTCTCCTGCTGCTGGACCTTCAGCCCCTGAAAAATAAAATCTCTTTGAAAATAAGTATTCATTTAGGAAAGGTGCCTTGTCCAGAAGCAGTGTCTTCTCTTGAGCCAGGTTAGTGATTTCAGAATCACTCGGGTCAGAGGGCCTCCCAGCAGACTGGAATTAGATGGGCTGGAGTTAGCTGCCAGCAGGGTCAGGGGTGAGGACTGCAGGTCTGGTGTGTGACATTAGGGAGCAGCGAAGACTGTGGCAACCTAGGGAGACACACCCTGTCCGAAGAGAGTGTGCTGCTAGGTTCCAGCTGATGTTGGCCATGTGGGAATTCAGGCCAGTGTTGCCAACCTCAAACGTTGCTGGTAGGCGATTCCATTGTTGGTTTATGTGAACTCTATTGCCTGTTAATGTTGGCAGCTACCTCACAATCTAATAATAATTAGTGGGGGAGGGGTGCCAAGCCAGGCGCACGTGTGGGCTGCCAGTTGACACAACCCGTGGCGGGCAGGAATCGAAGGCTAGTTCTGCTGGGAAAACCAGGCCATCTGGACAGATCAGAGATGGAGATGAGGAGAGGAAAAGCTCCATTAACCCGAAGGTCCTGCACGTATCCTGGTGTCAGGATTTGGGCATCGGGGAGGGGAGCACACCCTCCAGGAACTGGGCAGCCAAGTTCTTTCAGGAGGCAGCTGGGTTACAAGTGAGGCTCTGAATGAAAGTGAGCTGCTCCCAACAATTGGGAGTGTCTCATTTTACCCCATTGGTGGCCCTGTTGCCTGGTTGCATTGGAAGGAAGAGAAGAATGAACTTTCTGGGTGCCTTCTCGGTGTCAGGCCCTGTGCTCCATGCCTGACGGGCCAGGCCAGCTTCAGGAGCATAGGACCTGTGCTCAGAAGGCCCTGTGCCGGCCTCCACGCTCTGCTGTCCCCGTCTTGAAACTCTTTAATAACTTGTGAACGGGAGGCCCCCTGATTTCACTTTGCACCTGGCTCTGTAAATGATGCGGCCATAATTTGCACAATCTCCCTCCCGTTGGATGATCTCATTTACTCCTTGTAAGTCCTCTGACAGGTGAGCATCATCATGTCTCCCTTTGAAAGAGGAGGTACCAGGGGCTCAGAGATGGGCAGTCACTTACTAAAGTCACACAGCTACAAAGGCCCGAGCCAGAATTTGTCATCGGGTCCGCCTGACTTTGAAGTGCACAATGTTGGTTGTACAGAATAATGTATAGTATGTTCCAGTCTCTGGGGGCCTTAGCATGGGGAAGACTTGTCGGGGGACTGAAGGTCCAGCAGCAGGAGAGTATAGGGTATATATGTCACATATGTATGACATCCAGCCCGGGCAACATGTCACGTGTGCCTAGTAGTTTCTGGCAGGTCACCGTTTTATTACACTTTCTCCTTGGAGGGCCTGCCGCACTCAGCATCTGCCTCGTGCTGCTGGGGTGTTGACGAGGGGGAGCGTGGGGCTGGTGATGGTGATCATCCCCTTCGAGAACATGAACCAGCTGCCGAACAGCTACCAAGCAGCGTTCTGAGTGGTTTCTGTGTACTGGTTCCCTGAATCCTCACACCCCGCAGGGTGGCGGGCAATACGATCGTCTCCATTTACAGAGGAGGAAACGAATGCACAGAGAGGTTAAGGAACTTGCCCAGAGTTGCAGAGCTCATAGGAGACAGGGCTTCACTACTGTTCTTCCATGTACAGATGGGAGTCAGCCCTCCCTTGGGGGACCCCGGTAGTAAATAGGAGAGCAGCTATAGTTGTGTATGATGTGTACAGTACAGGAAGTACATGACGAGGGTGACGATGAGGACGAGAGTAGGTACACAGCACTGCTCAACGCCAGGCACACCTTCCCATTGAATTTTGCCACCACTCCTGTGAAGCGGGTTTTTTATGGAGGAAAAACTCCAGGCCCAAACTGATACAAGTTATTGGTTAAAAGTCACATAGAAAGGTGGCAGAGCCAGGATTTGAACCCGTGATCTGAACTGTACTTAGCCCTCCAAAGACAGCACAGCCTGAGGCTTGGGGAGGCCTCACGGAGAAAATAGCACTTGAACCAGGATTGGGGGATCAATGGGGGCTTTTGAGGGGCAGGGTGGGAAAGGCATTCCTGGAAGTGGGATGACAGGGACAAAGGCAGTGGGGGGGACCCACCATGGCCCAGCATGGTCACCACTGGATGGGTGTTCCCAGAACACAACAGGGGTGGGCAGGGGCAGGGAGCAGCAGGAGACAATGGGGCGGGGGGTTGAGGGGCAGGCCTTGCTGTCCCTGAGGGCAGCGAGGAATTCCTCAGGAGGGGGACAGGAGCAGAGTTCACGTGGTTATATACCGATGTGCTGAAATTCCAGGCTCCTGGTACCGTGAAGGCAAAGCAGGACGGTGAATGTGACAATGGGATGACCTTCGGCAGGTCCCAGGTGGACATCCAGTAGCGCTCATACTTTTGCCTGGCCTCTAGGGCAAAGCCGCGGGCACAGCCAGCTGCTGGCGGGACGGAATTTTCTTAGGTCTGGCACGCCACAAGGTGTCGCTTGCTGATTGAAGGTCGCTTCTCCACCCCCTTCAAAACAAAATTCGCACACAAGCAGTGTGAAATGTTAGAAAGAGCAGTGAGTCAGTCATGCAGCCGGAGGCTGGCTGTGACTCTCAGACCCCTGCTCTGCAGACTGTACTCCCCTCTGGCAAGTCTTTTCTGAGGCCTGAGGCTTCTCGAGAAGCTGATGAGAACCTGCACCCTCACTTTGGTTTTTGTTTTTGGTTTTTGGGGGTTTTTTTGGTTTTTTTTTTAAAGATTTTATTTATTTATTTGACAGAGAGAGATTACAAGTAGGCAGAGAGAGGAGGAAGCAGGCTCCCTGCTGAGCAGAGAGCCCGATGCAGGCCTCGATCCCAGGACCCTGAGATCATGACCTGAGCCGAAGGCAGAGGCTTTAACCCACTGAGCCACCCAGGCGCCCTGCACCCTCACTTTGTGAGGGACGAGGGACAGATGTAACGGCCGACACATGGGATTTCTGCGACCATGGAATATGCCCTTGACGCTCACAACTAGACCGTGATTCATAAGGCCCAGAAATTCTGGAGTGGCCACGGTTTACTGGTTTTAGGACGGCGGAGAGACCCTGGAGCTGGTGTTTCCAGTGACTGTTTAGAGAGATGGGTGTGATGGGCTCTTCCGGCCAAGGGTGGGTTTCAGTGCTTCAGGGTGAATAAAACCTCGAGTTTGCATTCGGCCTCCGCCCCTGCCTATCTACCATGTTGGTAGCCCAGGCAAGAATGCTTTGCTGTCAAGAGACCGGGAGAGAAATAAGACATCGGGCATTCCCCCAGTATACCAAGGCGTCCCAGGGTGGATACTGAAGTCAGGGGATACGTGACCTGTAATGCCAATCCTCCCACCAGTTTGCATTAACAGGACCTTCCAGTCTAAGATACTCCCAGCCGTCAGCCAGATAGTTGCCTGGCTGGGCTGCCCCCTGCTGGAGCCCAGCAGTTATTTTCGATCCTAATTGGTTCTTCTCACCAATCACCAGAGCTTTGCTATTAAAACATTAGGCCAAGATCACACCTGATCTTGTAAGCCTCAGCTTACAACCCTGAAGTAGCTTCCAGTGCTCATGAACTAGAATGTCCCCTGGATTCAGCTTATAAGGCCCTGGTGGATGTGGCCTCTACCGCTCCATCTTGGTCGCCCTCATTCTCATGCTCTCTGTCCAGAACACACTTCTTCCTCTGCACTCGCCTAGCTGACTCCCCTTCACCCTCCAGGTATCTGTGTCAAGGATCCTCCTGCAGAACCCCCTTGGGCTCTCCCTGGTGTCCCATTCATCTTACCCTAATGCCTTGTTCGTGCATCTGCATCTCCCCGTCGGTGATTCCCACCCGCAGCCCAGGGCTGTTTCTGCCTAATGTCCTGAGGCAACCCCATCCCCTAGCACCGTGTTGGGCACACGCTGGAGGCTTGGCAGATAACATCTAATGAGAAATTGTGGAGCAAGGGGTTAAGAGCAATGGGCTGGCACAGTTAGGAAGATACTTTATAAACTGTAAAGTGCTGTGCTATGCTGTTTCATCGGAGTGTGCCTGCCTGCCTCTGTCTCTTTCCCTATGAGCTGGCCTCCCTCCGGCCCCATGTGAGGCACAGGGCTGTGCATGAAACAGAGGAGGTGATCAAAGGAAGCTAGAAGAAGCCGGTGAAAAGCTCTGTAACACCCTTCTTCATTACTCAGGAGGCTCGCCTCTTTATAAATTTGCTCCTGGGGCCAGTTGTCCCTTTCCTGGTCAACCCACCTTCTCTGACTTGGAAACCCAGCCTGATGAGCCGTGCCCTGAAGCCACCCTGCAGAGGAGCACTCTGGGCTGGCTGAACGCTGGCCTCATTTCTGCAGAGCAGGAGGATCCTGGCTGAGCACAAGTCAGCCTGCAGCCAGCTGTATATTTTTCTCGGGGCTTCTCCCAGCGCTCACACTGAAGCTTTGCTTTCTCGCCACCTGCCTCCCATGATTGTCACTGAGTACCCCTGCCCTTCCCAGCCCCACACGGCCGCCGTCGGAGCCTCATTTGCAACACCTGGAGATTTCCAGGCAGCTTCCCTGGGGTATAAAGGAGAGTAGGTTCCTTCCGGAGGCTCCTGGGCACTTGGGAAGAGCCTCGGGGCCTGCAAGAGCCAGAGGAAAGAGCTGCTTGGGTAAGAGGTATCTGTGGATGAGAGAGAATCCCAGATCATTTCGGCCTGTGAACGAACGTCTCGACTGGAGCAGAGCGAGGCTTGGCTTCCTAGCTCCAGTTGTCTTGGAACTTTCAGAAGCATGGGGGTGGGGAGTAACGGGAGAAGAGGGCGAGCTGGAGACAGGCTCTCCAGGGGTCTGGGGGTGGGAACTGCAGGGCAGAAGCATCTTGGGTGCTCCCGGCGGACTGTGCCGTAATTGAGTCTGCGAGTGGCCGGGCAGAGCTGCTGCCCCACCTGGAGTCCCGTGCCCACCCCCACCCTTGCCCGGGAGACTGGGAGCCCCATCTTGGATGGCTGTCCCACTACGACTTTATCTTTCAGGGAGAGGTACTTTCCCCAAAGAGAATTGGGTGCAGGTACTGGAGGAAGGGGCAAGGGGTGCTGAGCGGGCAGAGAATAGAACCGTTGTTGCTACAGCTGGTTATCTTAGCAAAACCCATCCTGCCCTTCCTCCGGCCTTGGCGCTGGGGAACCTGAGAGGCTCCCAGCCACCTCCCACCACTCCAGTCCCTTTCCAGAGCAAGTGTGATGCTGTGTTCAGGCCGGAGCACATTTCTTCAGCGTATCCAAGGTCTGCTCTGGGTCGTAATGTTCTTGGACTAAAGCTGGGTGTCTCCCTCCTATGCAACTCTCTGCGAGAACATCTTGACCTCCATCTGCGAGTCCTTCCCACTGGTCGTTAGAGAAAAAGCCCAGCTTGGTTTGGGACTCGGTAGGAAATGGTGCCCACTGCACATTGCCCCTCTTGTCCTAGGGCAGCCAGAGCAGGCAGCCCCGTCCTCCGGCAACCACCCCAAAGTGGAACAGAGCTCTGTGTCTCACTCCGGCTCCCCATTTCCCCTCGCCCCTGTCCTCTAACTGCCATGGTTTCTCTTTGCAGCAGAAAAGAACACCTCTGGAATGATAAGCCGTCCTTCTCCAGGGAGGATGGAGTGGATCATCCCTCTGATTGTGGTATCAGCCTTGACCTTCGTGTGCCTCATCCTTCTCATTGCTGTGCTAGTTTATTGGAGGTGAGTAAGCTGGGCTGCACCTATAGGGGGGATGTGGGGGGCTACGTTCTGCTATAAACACGCTGCCCTGGGAGGGGCCTCTCATTCAGTGAGGTGGGGCAGCTGGAGTGTGTCCAGGGTCCACACCTGGGGGATCCGCTTTATTGGAAGCCTCTGGTGGGCTAGAGCCACGATTGAGATCAAGGCCCTTAGGAGGAGCTGCTGTGATTGAAAGCCAAAGGAGATTTTTCTTGGGAATCAGGGACCTCCAGGTTCAGACCCCAGCATTGATATTTGGTGGCTTCAAACCCCACTTCCTCCTTAAGCTTTAGTTCCTGAACCTGCAAAGTGAGTGAATAAGTTTCCTACATTTCCAGGTTCTCCGGGGCCATGTTTCACTTTGTTATATCTGCATAATGACCCTTCTTGACTTTAAGATGTTTGTGAAAGCCTTTTGCTGGAAATCGGGTGACAGGGAAACATTTAGCACATTATGTGGCATTTAATACCTGTAATATAAAAACAGCTGATTTTTAAGACCTCCCTGAATTATCATTGTCCTTGAACTGGTTCTCACTGTTCCCCCTGGGAAGCCTGCTTGCAGCTTCTCTTTAAAAGTTCTGTGTTTTCCAGCTATATTCTCTGAGGCAGCTGAACTGAGTGAGGCGAGCCTGGCCCACTTGGTTGGGCTGGCTCCCTTCACCTCTCCAACTGCTGTAGGAGGCTTTTTAAATGAGCTTCCTCCATGATGAACAGGTGTCCGGTTTCCATCCCTTCTTTCCCTCTTGCCATTCACTCAGTTAATTTTGAGCTCCTGTTATATGCCAGACAGTCTCACCTCCTGGAGCTTACTGGAGACAGGTAATAAGCAAAGCACATAAGATATGTGATACTTAAAGATATGGTAAGTGTGTAATGGAGAAAACTAAATCTGGAAGGGGAAGGGGCATTCTGAGACTTAGGGCTTCCTTAACTACTTGGAATACTCAACCTAAGTGGCAAGTGATATTTGAGCAAAGACCTAAAGCAGGAGGGAGTCAGATGGGCTCCACCGGGGGCAGGTAACAAGCAGAAGAAACTGTATGTGCAAAGGCCCTGAGGCAGGAGTGTGCCTGGCACGTTTCAGGAAGAGCAAAGACATCAGTGTGGCTGGAGCAGGTGAGCATTGGGAGAGGGTGGTAGGAGAGTGGGGCAGGAAGAGATGGGATAGGAGGGAGTCAGGTCCTGTACAGCTTTGTGGGACGTTGTGAATACATTGCCTTTCACCCTGAGATAAGTAGGGTTTGCTACAGAAGTATGTTGTGATCTGAATCCTGGATTGCCTAGCGGCTGCATTGTAAAAACCTGAAAAGAATCAGGGGCGGCAGCAGAGCAACCAGTTGGGAGATGGAACAAGTCCAAAAGGAGGTGATGAGGGGCTTGCAGTGCAGGTGGTAAGGATCAGTCAGATTTAGACCTATTTTGAAGGTGGGATAGACAGAAGCTGCAGGCAGAAGGGCTGTGGGTCCCTGGGCCCACGCTCCATTCCGTAGAACCAGGGGGTAAGGAAAGGTTCATGTCCAGCTCCCCCAGGTGCCTGATCATAGCTGTAGCACCGTGAATACTACAGACCAGCTAGATGATGGATTTTCCTGGTGTTTGGGGGTGAGCCTGGGAACACTAGACTTCCCTCCTTGTTGTGCCTTCTCTAGAGCAAGATGGTTTGCAAACAAACATTGGTCTGGAGCCCATTGGTAAATGGGAAGCTGCCTGACAAGGGTTTAACTGAGCACATGGAAGTAACAAAAGGTCTGCACCCTTTTCTCTTGGCTCTGCTCGGTACCATGTGTGTGGTTTTAGTCACAGTCCTCTCAACAGCGGAGCAAAGAGCGTGCACAGCTGCCCCCAAGCTGCGCACTGTTGCTCAGCAGCCCTGGCGTGAACAAGTTCCTGCCCTAAGCATTTGTAGCAAAACCCTCAGGACTGTTTCTAACGGGCCCACCTTGGTCCTCAGCCCACCCAAGAGCAGGCCTCTGTGGCCAACCATCCCTGGAGAGCAGGCCAGCCAAAACATGCATGTTGACACTACAGGCTACATCAAGGAAGGGCCTATGTAATACAGGAGAGAGAAGTTTAAGACCCCTACGTTCAAGATGCATTTTCCTATTAGAAAATGACAACTGTCTATACTTTCAAAAAACTCAGTTTGAATAGAAAAGGTTTTGATAAAAAATAGAATTTATTGGGGAAAAAATTTTTTGAATAATACTTGATCTTATCTTGTATGATAAGAATCCTACATTTTACCAGTTTGTATATATTCAAAGCTTGATTTAAAGTAACCAGAAGTTTCGACATCAGTGGGCTCTGCACACGAGCGTTCACTAGATTCTTTCTGCCAGTCCACAAAAGAATATGAAGGAGAACATTCTTACAGTTGAAAGTGAAATTGAATTAGTATTAGGATGGATGAGTTGGTGAAGCATGAGTAGCCGGGAGGAGACAAGGACCTATTTTCTGTCCAACTTTTTTGTTTCTCGTTAATGTGCAAGAAGGAGGCATTGAGGAGCTCACACAGAAAATTGGTTAAGTGCGGAGGAGATGTGGACTTTCCGTTGGCGATGCAGGTGTGAGGCTAGGACCACGGTGCCCCTCTTCTTTTGAGCACAGTGAGAACAGATGATTGCCAGACAGACTGGACCTAAATAGAGCATCAAGGCAGATCAAAACCTTCTAGATTGTGTCTCCGTGGCAGGTCTGGCACTCAGGGGTTCAAACCAGCTCACTGTGGTGGCCATTTCTACAACCGAGGGCTGATCCTTTGCAACTACGCCAGTTCCTGAGTGTGTTGGAGTCGTTGACACTGCAGTCGGATGAATTGAGGAAACCGTAGAAATGAAACCAGAGCTCTCTGATTTCTTTTTCTCCACCTGTGTCCCCTTGTACGATGGTGTTCACGCTTGCTCATGTTTCCCAAGTTCCTTTTTAAGTGCCGGGCACCATGCCCAGCGCTTGAGTGGCACCATCTCCTGTGATTTTTTCGAGTAAACCTTAGGGCAGGTACGACTATGATCCTCATTTAAGAATGAGGAACTGGGAGCTCCTGGAGGTCCTGTAGAAGGTGGTGACCCTGGTTTTGGCCATAGGACCTCTTCACTCTAGAATCCATAACCTTATTGAAGCATCAAGGTGCTGGTCTCCCACCTAAATACTGTGAAAGCTGAGCATGACCGACGTTCAGGGAAGTCAGCTGGAGGTGGGATTAGGGGGCCGTCGTGCCACCACCTCCCCATGAGCCTCCCCTGCTAGCTCTGACCAGGGAAGGTAAAGGAGCGAAGGGTTGTGCAAGGCCCACTATGGGCTACGCAGTGTGCTGTATTCCCATCTACCGTGTTGGAATTTATAAAAATCTATTTCACAGTGCCTGAAGCACAAGGGGGAAAAAATCCATCGATTCATGGAATGGAACAGTTTGGAGCATCAGGCCCAGCTAGACAGACGAGATGGAATGAGGACAGCAGGGCTCGGTTTGTGCTGTATTCCTGTGTTTGTCTCTCTCTGTCTCCAGGGACTGCTCTCCCTGTGTTGGCTTTTCTCTGTAGCCCTCTGTTTCCACATGGCGGCCTCTGCCCCATGTCCGATCTACACCCTCCCATCCCGGTTGAAAGGGAATTTCTTTAAATTCCCAGTCAGATCCCCAGATGGTGTCTCTTAGAAAAGACTCCGGTCATGTATTCACCCCTAGAACCTTCCGGAGCGGAGGGCATAAAGACTTTGGTCAGGGCTGGCTCTGAGATCTTGGCCGTCGTGAACCACATGGAGCGGGAGTACACAAGGGGGGTTTGCCTGAGGGACCCTCAAAGCCCAGAATGGGACCGGATGCAGGTGCCAGGCAGACAGAAGCAGCCAGTGTCCTCTCCAAAAGAAGCTGGGAGATTGGAACGAGGAAGGGAGGGATTTCTGCTGAGAAAAAGGAATTCAGACCGGGATGGCAGAGAATGACACACGCGAGTAGGAGGGGAGGAACGAGGTGGGCACGGGAGCTCAGCCCCGTCAGCCTCGGAGTCTCGCTGAGGACTCTGGTGCCACGAACGCTCGGGCCACGGAGCGGAACAATAGGGGCCACTCCAGTCCTGTCTCAGCTGCAGGCAGCAGTTGAGAAGTGTCGTGTTGTCGAAGAAAGGAAGAAGCAGTTTCTTCGGTTGCACGGGCATGGAACCCACGTGCACCTTCCTCTGCTCGTGCTGTGCCTGGGACTGGGGGGGTATGCTTTCTCCCGAGGTCCTTGCCGTCCGCTGGGGGAGGCAGACGAGCCCATAAAATCGAGTATAGAGCGTGTCAGAAGGCTGAAATCCAGGCTGCTGTGCTAGCACAAAGGTAGGGCTTCATCCAGGCCTGGAGAGGGGGTGGGATCACGGAAAGCTCCCTGGAGGGCCGAGGTGCCCACTGGGTCTTGGAGAGCAGGCAGCTGGAAGCTTGCAGAGGGTGTACAGGCAAGGGGGCAGGAGAGTAGCCGGCCAGTCGTAAGCGGGTACCCGTGTTCGGCATCACTGGAGCAGAGTCTGGAGACAGCCAGAGCCAGATCCTGAAGATCCTGGGTGGCAACTGAAGGGACACGTCCCTTCCCCTAAGCAGGGTGGAAAGGCATGAGGAACCACGCGACAGGAAGGCAAGAGGAGAAAGCGGCCGTGCTGCCTGGGGCTGAGGGGACAGCGCGGGCCCGGAGGCCCCCAGCCTGGGTTTGGAGCCGGCTCCAGCATTCACTACCCATGGCCTCCAAGCAGGTGTCACTAGCAAGGGTGCAGTTATTCCCAAAGGGGTGAAAATCGGTACTTGGGAGGTAAAAAAACGAACAAAAAAGCCAAACCTCTTCTATATATAGAGAGAGCAGAGGTATGTAGTGGCCCAATACACAGCAGGTTACTGGTGTTAACAATTCGGTGGGGGCAGTGACGAGGAAGCGGTCTGTGAAGGCCCCTCAGGAAGTGCCCTTGTCGGGAGGAGCACAGGCTGGCGTATGAAAGTGTTGAATCGCCACACGGTCCACCTGAAACGGAGAGAACACACTATTCTGTTAACTCACTGGAATTAAAGTAAAAACTTTAAAAAGGGCCCCTTAGGAGAGGTGCCAACGGGGAAAAGAACAGAGAAACTGGGTCTTTGCCAAAACGCCTCGACCACCTTCAGCTTCTGCATCTGCAACACCGTTGAGCGATGTGTCCCTTGGGCTTCCAGGAGGATCAGGTGTGTGCTGTGGGAAAGGGAGACCCCACACCTGGCAGGAGGCAAATAAGCCACGGTGGCTGTGTTACCCCGACTTCAGGGGGAAATCAGATTGTACTTCTGGGTCCTGGTGTGCCTAAAAAGTTGTTCTTTAAGAACATCAGATCGACAGACCTAAACGAATGCTGTCCCCTGAGTGTAACCATGGGTGGTTGTACGCTTGCTGATCATGGCTCCTTACCCAAAACATTGCTTGAAAATAGCTTTGGGAAGGTCCTTCTGGAGTTCATTCTTTTGCATACCAGTAGTGCCAAGTATGTATCCTAGAAATAGCTAAAAGTCACATGTCTGGAGCTAAATATAGTATAAATGTAGGTGAACGCAACTGAGGAGACCCACTTTGGGCCAAAAAAGGAAAGGTTAATGAAATGGGTTCTGGTGACGCTCCCGGTGGGTCTAGAGGCAACTCCAGAGGAGCCCGTCCCTAACTAAGTAGGTTAGAGGCACGATGACCCACCACCCAGGCCTCTTTGAAGCCCCGGGGTCAGCCTCCTCCACTTGGGATTGGCTGCATTAGCTGCAGGAGTCACTGCAGATGTACCCTGACCGTGGTCTCAGCATAGGTGGAGTTTGTCACCTACGTATAGTCTCCTGGAGCTGGACAGCCTTCTCGCACCTGCAGCCTCTCTTTCTGGGACCCGTGTTTCCCAAACGGCTGCCGCAGGTGTAGAAACATCAAGGAGGCCCCTCGTTTTCAACTGCATGACCCAGAACTGGAATCCCTCAATTCCATTTGCTCACCATGGGCCAGAGATGGTCACCCAGCCCCCAGGACACACGCTAAGGTAGAGAGCACAGGGATATTGCTTGAGTGGCTGAAAGTATCCTTAATAATTCAGACCCACTGGCATCATTTAGCAAAGAGTAGGTTTCCTTGAAGGAACAACTTTGGAGGTCAGTCATTAGGTGAGTCCCATTACTCCACCTTTGGCCCAAACTAGAAAATATGGTAGGGCCGTGTTCCCCCCAACTAGCAGATTCCTAGAGGCCCACTGGGGACTATTTGAGCAGTGTCTTTACAGGCAGCAACATGACTCTGGGGAAGAACCTTATTTTTGAGCATCGGTTAGTTCAGATGTCACAGCTAGGATGTCACAGTGCTTTCTCAAGTGCTCCTTGCAAGGATCCGGATTGAAGAGCTGTAGGGACCAGAATCCCTAACCATGCAGAAGTCGCTGTGAAGCTAGCAAGAAATACATGCAAAATGTTTTGGAGTAAAGCCTGGGGTTGTAGGGAAGCTAATAAAGATAAAATCAGTAGGCACAGTTTGTGTCCTTTTGCAAATAGCGCCCCGAGTGTGCCTTTTAAATATCGTAATCCCTATCAACCATGCAATGGTTCAGAGCTGTGAGAGGCTCTAGAAATGAGGGAGAAGCCCTAAATCAAAGAGTTTTTGAAGTGTGCCGTCTTGGCCTTACTATTCAGCATGAAAACAAAATGCACCTTTTGAGTTCCTAACAGTCAGAAAACGCATTCCAAGAGCTCCAGATCCCCTGTCTTACCGATACAAGCTGTTTACATGGCACCAATGTGCTGACGTTCCTGAAAAGACAGGGAGACGCACAGCTGCTGCCGCTCAAAAAGAAGAGGAGTGTTTTTTGGAAGGTTTCTTTCTGATTTGCATAACTTGAGGTAGAGGCTGGGCAAAGAGCTCTGTGTAGGCGGCCCAGTCACGTGCTTGGGCATACAGCTCGTTCGTTAACCTGTTCTGTGGCATAGCTTCCCTACTGTGGGCAAGACATTAGTGTCCACTGAGAACTGGGAGTATCGACAAGTCATTTAAGATTTTTTTCCCCCCTGTGATTTTGCGGAAAATTGCTTTGAAGGTAGCTTTTTCTCTTCGAGCAAAATTGCACACCTAAAATGAGTTCGTGTATCTTAAGGCCTTTATAGCCTGGAATCTTTTCTTGAATCTTCACCACACTGTGTGTGTGCTTAGCAGATGACATTGCCACCTAGTCAGCATTCAGATCCTAGGAATTCCTGCATTTTGCAGATCAGAAAACCAAGGCCTGGTGAAATCAGGTGACACGCCCAAGCTACAGTGTTCATCTTTGGTGGATTCTGGATTTGAACCCAGCCACTTAATCATTTAGCTTATTTTGCCTAAATGTCCGGAGGCATTTACTTCCTTCCACAGCCTGTTTTGACAGCACGTTTGTTAAAAAAAATTCTATGGTCGCATTTGCCAAAGTCATGTGTAAGAAAACTTTACGGAACCAACTTTAATTTCAGGGGTTTGAGAAATGGGGTAAGTTGTGATGTTGAATCAGATAACCTGTGAGTTCTTTAATATTCCAGCTAATCAGTGCTATATTACTTTGATGACAAATTTGAGCATCTTTTTTTTTAAAGATTTTATTTATTTATTTGACACACAGAGAGATTACAAGTAGGCAGAGAGGCAGGCAGAGAGACAGGGAGAGGAGGAAGCAGGCTCCCTGCTGAGCAGAGAGCCCGATGCGGGCCTCGATCCCAGGACGCTGAGATCATGACCTGAGCCGAAAGCAGAGGCTTTAACCCACTGAGCCACCCAGGCGCCCAAATTTGAGCATCTTATTGACCATAATTCTAGCTTGAAAAACTTCCCAGAAACATAGAGCAGCTTTTTTTTTTTTTAAGATTTTACTTATTTATCCAACAGAGAGCAAGAGAGCATAAGCAGGGAGAGCAGCAGAGAGAGAGGGAGAAGCAGGCTCCCTGCTGAGAAGGAAGCCTGATCCGGGACTCGGTCCCAGGACCCTGTGTTCATGACCCGAACCAAAGACAGACGCTTAACCAACTGAACCACCTGGGCACCCCCAGAGAGCAGCCTTAATTCTCCCATTCAGATAGGACTTCGTTAACTATATGGACTCTGGAGACGAAAACTGGAAACTAAGTGGTTATTGTAGCATCCGACCCAGGTTTGTTAGTTGGGTATTAGGAGGGTTTCACAGTCTGATCTGAGAAATGTTCATCCCGCTTCAGCACATGACTGAGCCATGTGTAAGTTCTGTGGCAGATCAGTCAACAGCAATGTCACCTCATAGGCAGAAAAAAAGGTCTATTTCACTCCCACCTGTACACTTGGAGAAATCTTGCCATGTGCTGCTGCCGCCTCATTAAGAATGCGATTCATGAAAACAAGTGAGTTTTGTAGATGTTGGGGTTTTTGTTTTGTTTTGTTTTTTGGTGGTTTGGTTTTGTTTTGTTTGCTTCCCTGGATGTTCAGTGGGAGACAGCATAATAAATCAGGGGATGCAAACCCCAAAGGTGGTGGGGGTGCGGTCATGTTGGTATAATGGAGGCTCCAGAAAACAGATGCATATGAATGTTGAGTGCAGGCATGTGGTGATACCCCTCTCCCAATCACGGAGAGACTGAGCACGTGTGCCCCCGTGGGACAGGGATCCCTCCTGGATTCCCACAGAGCAGCCGTGAGCCCGGGTCCGGGCTCTCCACGCATCTGCTCTCGCAACCAGCGCTTCCAACTTTACTCTCTGATGACTGCACTCGGTCTTCGCGTTTGTCCCCCTCCATCCCAGGGAGTCACAAAGGAGACGGATGCCATTAAGAGTGGTTTCTCCCATGCACGTGACCGTGAACAGATAGCAAAGGGTAAATACTCCTCACAGTAACCAGTAATTGTGGGATCGATACAAAGCAAACGTTCTATTTAATCCTCCTAGCAGACCTGGGTGGTAGCTAACGGGTCCGGACTGCATCACCTTCTTCCCAAGGGAGGAAACCGCTTCCAGAAGGGGAACGACTTGCCCAGGATCACAGCGCTCGTATGTTTTAGAAGTACTCAAATATAGGGTTTTGTTGGGGGTATAGCTCAGTGGTAGAGCATTTGACTGCAAATATAGGGTTTTGTTTTGTTGACCTGAAACCCTTTATGGCTGGCCCATTTATTCCTTAGTTGCTTGTTCATTCAAAGATGTTTTTAAAGCATCTGGTTTGTGCCAGGCACGGGTGATTCAGCAAGGAGACCAAGTTCCTGTCTTCGATGAGCAGGTAAAGGAAGGTAATCCCACATGCAGGTCCCAGACCTGTTTTATTTAGCCGATCTATGGTTTTCAAAAATCTGGATTGTTTAGAAAATTGGAAGATTTTACTTAAAACCCCAGTTATCTGGGTTTTCGTGATAAATTGGGTGAGGTGGTAACATTGTTGTCGCATTCTCCTATGGCATTCGTGGGCTGGAGAGAGCTAACCACGGGGACATCTTTTGGGGGAGAAGGGCACCCGCCGGCCAGCCTGTCAGTCTCTGCCCTCCCCTGGCTGGCCCCTGCATTTGGGTTCCCCTGAGTTGCAGTCGTGACTTAGGGAGACTGTGCCCTGAAATGGGCTCTGACCACTGCTAGGGTGGGGTGGGAATGAGACCGAGCCAGGGGAGGCTCCTTGGAGGAGAGGATGTTGAGCCGTGACTTTCACAGCACAGAGAAAAGCCACAAATGCTCCAGGCAGAGCTCTGTGTCAGAGCTGACAGCAAGGCACGCGGTCATTGCAAGATCAGTATTGCCAGAGGGAAGATGCGGTCACACTGCCCTTCGTCCATGCAAAATAACGTCTGCTTTTGTGGGTAGAATCAGATGCTTTACTAGGGGATTCAGCCTGTACAAAGGCACCGGGTTAGTCCAGCGTGCTCTTAGGTGGCTTGTGTGCAGAAGAGAATGGGAACGAAGACTAGCTTCGTATACTTTACTCAAGTCTAGAAAAATCCAAGTTTACAACTCACACTTTGCGGTGGCTTTGTGCGATCACCTTTATCTCTTCTGCAAACAGACTGCTCACAGGACCCTTGGTACTTCAGGCATCCCTTTTTCTTCTAAAATTGGTGACTGCCCATGTCTCTCATCCCCTTCTCGAACCTGTATCTGTGGCCATAGTTCGAGATTTTTTTTTTAAACCATTAGGAATAAGTTTTACAATTCAACCCTTCAAATCCTGACAATGTGTCAAGCCAGCGGGGAGAGCTAAAGCGTGTTGCATGGTGGCAAAATATGGCTTGCCTCGGAGGGTTTGGGTTGATGACATGGTGGTGCTAAGCTGTCTTTGCTCTGAGACGCTAAAGGCGTGGGGGTGGAGAGCCGTCTGAGGTCCCCAGCTGTTCCTCGAGGTGGGCACTGTTTTTCCTTTCCCCCTGCAGCTGTGTGCCGGGCATCTGGGTCACGTGTCCCCTAATGCTGCCGATCCCAGGCAACTTTTTGCTCAATAACCGTTTCCCAAATGGCTACTCGGGGGCCTTTCAGAATTCACAAGAACTGTCAGTTGTTATAGTAACCAGCCCCCTGCTGTCGAGTTGGCCCTGAGATGCCAGTCGAAGCTCTTGGAACAGGCTAACACGTAGTCATTAGACAAAAGCAGGGAGAGATTCGCTGCTGAAGGTTGCCATTTAAACATACTCCACGATATTGAAAAGAAGGGTTTGGTTCTGTTAAGGGAGAAATGGATGGATACATTTTTAAAAAGCAAACTGACTTTTCAGGAAAGGGAAACTCCTGTGTCGAGTCTCTTGCTACATAACCAACACCTGTCTTCGGATTTCTCACGTGGAAGCGTCCTCTCTCCCGGGGTCGATGGTGTCTGTCCTGCGGGCTTGCTCAGGTGGCCCCTGCGATTATTCCAGATATTAGTTATTGGTTTTGTGGCATTTGCTTCTCAGCGATGTGTTGTCAGTTTACGGGTGGTAGTTTTAAGCGCCTGTGATTGTGTGTGAGGAAAAGCTGCGGAGATAGCCGGCTCCGCTCCAAAATTCCCGAAAGAGTGAATCTGGCAGGATTCAGAGTAGGGCTAAGGGTTGAGAAGAAGTCTAAATATTTTAGGAAGCTGCAAATTTCAAGTTTCTATGAAGATTTGCAAAAACACTCCAACACGCTCGTGATTTCTTCAGATTAACGTTCCTCGCTGCACCAAGTAACGTTCGTGATGTTTGGAGGACAGTTGTTGTAGTTCCAGATTGTTCTCAACAGAGGGAGACAGGGAGTGCTGAATTACAGCGCTCCCTGCCCCCCACCCTGACCCACAGGCTTTTTAAATCCTGTTCCCAACTTTCGGCTTCTCCCAGTTTTGGTTCCTGTGCCAAGCACTTTTACCCAATATAGAGGCTAATGATTATCAAAATAAAGCTGGTTTTAGAAGAGAAGAGAAACCTAACGCTTGGGAATGCAGAGCTGTTCATCCCAGAGTGAAAACTACCAGGTAAATCAAAAGCTCCCCCGTGTTCTTTGGAATCACCCACCTGAATTCAGAGTTGTGAGTGGGGCTCAGCCGAACTGCCAATGAAAGAGAACTTTGCTCCGAGCCAGTTTGCCTTTGCTGTTCTGTCCACAGAGTTTGGAAGACTAGGAATCATTCCAGTGTGAAATCCTATACCCTACGTTGTTAGGGGGTTGAATATAATTGAGTAAACACCTCCCAGGGTTCCTGTGGAACAAAAAATAAATTTATCTTTCAAGAGCTAGAAACAAGACTCAGGTGCTGCGTTACTAAGTTTTAAGGGGAAACTGAATATCAGACCTGGTATATAGAAGTAACGTGATGCCTGCTTCTCTGAGGTGCCTTTCCCGCCAGTTCCCCCGTGTGGGTTGTGAATCAGGAAAGCGTCCGTGCCTGGGGAGCAGACAAGACCCCGAGTGGTCTCATGGTACCACATTCACATCCACTTGCCACAGGGGAGGGTCAGAAGATCCCCGGGACGTTCCTGCTGAGTTCTGTTGACTTTAATGGTGTTTTCCGTGATCGCATTTGCCAAAGGATCCTATCAAAGGTGGAAAGTTAGATGTATGAATGGGAAAAATCCTGTCATGATTGGATTTGTGATATCCTTACCTACCCTTAACATCAGGAATCGTGCAGGCTTCTGACCTGTAACGACCGCTTTGAGGAGCAAAGTTCCCATGTCGTATTTAACTAAGCACAAGAAAACCTTGATAAACTCCGACCCCTTCATGTGTAAGCTTTCTGAACATACCCCAAATTGGGGCCGATGCTGGGTATGTCTGTGTTAGGTGGGAGGGAGGGCGTTCGTGCGGAACTCTTGGTGGCCAATTGAAAATTCTGTCTCTATACCTGTTCTCTTTTGTTTTTTGTCTATTTAGAGGGTGTAACAAAATAAAGTCCAAGGGCTTTCCCAGACGTTTCCGTGAAGTGCCTTCTTCTGGGGAGAGAGGAGAGAAGGGGAGCAGGTGAGGGGCAGTCAAGCTTAAGGGGGGGGGGTGCCTCTTTGGCCGGGACTGGCTTGCTGGATTTTTGCTTTGTTGCCCTGGGGATGAAGGTCCTTTAGACACAGTGCTGCAACTTACTTGTCTTACTCCAACTCCCAAAAATAAGAATTACAAATACCAACACGGCTTGCAGGTAGCTGGTAGCAATGAATGTATGCCCCGCGTGTGCTTGCTTTGCTCTATTTGGCGGTTTTGGGGGGTGTTTTTATTTCTAGAAGGGGACATACTGGAATGTTCTTTGTTGGTGTGTCTGTATGTCAGTTGCATCCATTATCTTTCCAAAATTTCAGATGTTTGCATGTTTCAGAGCTTTTTAAAAAAAACTGCATGCATTTAGTCTTACGAGTGAAAAATATCTTTTAGAAACTTAAATGCATACATAAGCTAAGGAAGAAGAGTAGGAAAGGAAGAGACAAGTGTGCAAATGGGGATAAATCACGTGTTTTTCCGTAAGCGTGAAATTTTTTAAAAATGAAAGCACACACGTTCTAGATAGCTTGAATACTGGGAAAAATGATTATCCTGGAATGATTTACAGTAAACCTTTAGAAGTCCTGATCTGAGCTCTTAATCACCCTACATGGGCCTCTTGATAATATTTTTATAAGGCTTATCTAGGCAAACTCTACTTAATATTAACATGGTAATTAATATTTTAATATTGCCAATTAGGATAATTCACTAATACTGTGTTGTGAGTAGTTTCTTATTACTTTCAATGAACCAACTTATAGTATTTACCTTAGAATTTTTACATGGAATGATTTGTCTCCCTTGGTTGAGGATAAGTCAGATTATTGAGATGAAATTTTAGATACCCATCGACTCTAATCGGGTATACTTAGGAGATCTGAGAAGGTAGAGTATAAGAATTGTGGAAGATGAATGAGAAATTCTATGATCGATCCTCTTTTAAGCTACATGGTGTGGTTTTGGCCTTGTAGGAGAAAAGAGTAACTGCAGGCACTGGTAACATAATTATTCTTTCTAAGATCTTTTTACTTACTGAAGTCTTCAGTGCTCTAATCTGTTTCCAAAATTCCAGTGGTGAAAACTGAAATAGAAATCCCTCTGCATAGCTTTAGATTCCAAGTTCTAATCTTAGAGAGAACCTTCGACATCATGTAAATGCCTGATATTCACTCCCGGTCTGTTAGAGTGTGTTTCTGACTATAACACGTGACAGAGTGGATCACCTCATGGGCCCCACAGAGATAATGCCCATCTGACGTCTACGTTCTCTTCACACGTGATGCCACAGCTAGGTGGCCTGTGGTGATTTATGTTCCTTGCCCCAGATGTGGGAGTGGGCTTATTACAGATGTATTTTAGTTCCTAGGAGGGTGTGTTTTGTTCCAAGCTGCTCGGTCTCTCCGGTTTCTTCTCTACTTCTGAGTGCTAGAAGCTTGGGGGGAGCACAATGACTTTCATTGAGATCTAGAAGTTAAGTACCATAGTGGAAAGCTACAAGTGTTTATAGAGCCCACCTGATTGAGTCCCACAGTAGCAAAGACAGACCTTGTTCAGGGAGAGACAGGTTCTCACTGTGGCTCCACCTCTTCCCAGCTGTGAGACCTGAAGCAACTGAACAAAGCCCTCTGAGCCTTGTTGCGTCCTCTGAGAGTAGGTCCAATGATGGTTCCTTTTCGTGGGGTTGTTGTGAAGGAGGAAATGAGGGAGTCCATGTGAGGTGCTTAGTGCCTAATATATTTCGCCACCCGGAGGATGGGGCGATAGAGACTCTGAGAAGTTACTTGTCTGGGCTCCCCTGCTTGGTTGGCTGCGGTCGGACAGCCCCGTGGTAGTCCGGGTCCTGAGCAGTGTCCCTTCTCCACACAGCTGGATGGGCTTTGCTAATCAGTCCATGATGAAGAGTGAGCCAGATAGGGATCCTGCCCTCCAGCGGCTCAGATCTCCTCCATTCCTTATGCTGGCGGCCCTGCCGTACTCCGTTCCTCCAGAGCCTGCAGTTCCCTGTTCCCCTTGCTGGCTCTGTGTGCTGAAGACCACCAGCCCCCTCTCCCCTCTCTTCCCTCCTCCTTTATCCCAGGAGCATTGGCAGCAGCCTCCTGACCCAGTTCTGTCCTCTGCTGCTCTATAAAAAGCCTCCCAGAGAACAAGGGCCCCGCCCTCCTCTACTAGGCTGCAGGTGCATCGGGGAAGCGGGGCCGTCAGCCTCTCCTCTCCCGCCTTGGCCTCTTTCTATCCACTCTCATTTCCTGTCCTGGTCTGCATCCCATCCAAAATGTGACAGGGAATCAGGAGAAGAGCCCAAAAAGCTGCCTGAATAGCAACCCTCCAAGCACTTAGAATAGCTGTTGCAAAGTCTGTGCACATAAACTCCAGGGTAATGTCCATTTACCCATTAGGTGTGACCTCACTTGCCTTGAACAGTCCCCCCCACAGTGCGTGGAAGAAGTCTGTGTAGTCTGCTAGTAGACAGAGCCCATGAAGGCAGGACACTGGCTGCAAGAAGTAACAGCCGATTATTCCCCCAGAACAGAGAAGAAAAAAGTGAATAAAAATCAGACCCAAGTGGGGTGCCTGGGTGGCTCAGTCGGTTGGGTGTGTGCCTTCAGCTCAGGTCATGATCCTGGGGTCCTCGGACCGAGCCCCAAATCGGGCTCCCTGCTTCAGGGAGAGCCTGCTTCTCCCTCTCCCTCTGCCTCCCGCTCTGCCTACTTGTGTTTTCTCTCTCTGTTGAATAAATAAATTTAAAAATCTTAAAAAAAAAATCAGACCCAAGTATTTAAAAACACAGTAGTTGATTTAAATTTTGAATAGGTCGTACTCGATGCAGTTGAAAATGAAAGAGCTTAATATTCTATATACCCCTCCGGCTCCCTCTGGTCACCCACTCACCTGACTCTCCCCCTACCCACCTGCCTCCCATGAATAGGTAACCACGACTGCTGGTTTGTCGTCTCTTCTTCCAGACATTGGGGGCGGGCTGTACAAGCAAATAGGAACCCGTATCCCCAGATCCCCTTTTATACAATAGGATGCTGCATCTCCTGCCCCACACCTTGCTTGTTCCACTTAACCTGACTTTTCTTTACGTGTCTGTGGTTTCCTTGTTCTTTTTCACAGAAGCACACTGTTCCTTTGTATAGTTGTCCTGGTTTATTTCACCAATCCTGTGTGGCTGTCATTTGGGTTGTTCCGGGTCTTTGTTACTACAGGCAGTACCAAGGTGAATAACTTGATGTCATTGCGCAAGTGGAGAGGTCTGTCTGTAGGACAGAGTCAGGCAATGGGCTGCGTCAGGAGCGACAGGCATTTGTAATTTCGATGGATGGCACCAAATTGCCCTCCTCGGTGCCACACCCGGGGCGGCTTCTCTTGGCGACACAGGAGTCCCTGCTTCCCTACACCTTCCCCAGCACCGTGTGTTGTCAAACGGGGGTGATTTTTTCCAACTTCACGAGTGGGGGACCAAATGGCGTGTTAGTATATAGGACTGTGTTTTCTCTTACCGTGAGTGAGGCAGAGCACCTTTCGTATTAGTGTCCTTTGTGTTTCTTTTGCCCTAAACCGTTGGTCTTTTTCTAATCGAGAGAGATGACTGTCAGCAATCAGGGTTGCAAATATTTTTTTTCCTAATCTGTGACTTGTCTCTGGACTGTATTCATGCTGTTTCTTCGACTTCATATACTCAAATTTACCCATAAACTTCTTTTTTGGTTTCCAGGTTTTGTGTCTGCATTAGAAAGTCTCCATTCTGAGATGACTTCTTTTAGTACTCGTATGGTTTCAAAGTTTAATGTTGAATTCTTAAATTGTTTGGAATTTGACCTGGTTGATAGTGTGATGTCTAAGTCAACTTTTCTCTTCCCCAGATGGTCCCAAGTATTTAGAAAGGACTACCACAGGGCTGTTTAGTGAAAAGACACGTCATACATATCACCTCGCTGGATCCTTTAAATAACCCTCTCCTGGTGAGGTCTGACCGACTTAATATGTTAATGAAATAGTCGGCAATAAGTGTTTACCAGAACACTGTATGTTACAGATGTTGAATCATGTGCATGGAATAAAATGTGAGTTTTCATTTCCTACCTCCTGCCCAAAAGGAGTCAGACCATCCTGTCCCCGTTAACCGCCTCCATCCGTGCTAGATTGTGTCACTGCCTTGAAACTGTGGCAAGGGGAGGTGAAGAGTCCCTTAACCCTCAGTCCAGAAATTCAGAACGTTCCAGGCCAGTGTTCTACCTAAGTGGGACAGCTATCTCAAAGCCCCCGACTTGAAGCCTTCTTCTGGGTGAGAACTCGGAGGACTAGGAAGTGCTGTCTGGAGCTCCCTCGGTGAAAGCCAGCCACGATGTAAAAACTGCTCTGTTCAGGTTCTCGGTCCGGTCAAAACGTGGTTTATGAAATGACCTCTGCTGTCTTATCTCCTGGAAAAGCATTAGCAGTATTTCAGTCATTCCTGGGACTCTCCGAGGATTGCTTTAGCATGGAAGTGTATTGGGCTGAAACCACTTAGGTGCGTATAATTTAATTTCCTCCCGCATTCCTTAGATGCTAATTGCAGACACTTTGTATCCTCCAGTGAAATTCTCGCTGCAGAAATCAGATTTTTGTCACATGCCGCTGTAACAAGAGTTGACTGGGCCCTCTCTCCTGACCATGTGAGATCCAAAATATTCTGAAACCTCTTCTCGTTTGATTTACGTATCCTCTCTCACACCTCATCCGTCTTCATGGTCTGGTTCACTTTTTCCCTTTCCTTCTTCCCTTCATCTCCTCCTCACATCTGACAGGCTGTACTTAGTCAGGGTATGACAACCGTGTGTCCCAGGATTTCCAGACTTGGCCTGACGTGAAGTCTGTCATTTGATGATTCCCAAAAGTACTTCGATATCGGTCAAATCACATGTGCCTTTTATGGTTTGGAGAATATGAAAATGAGCAGTGCAATTCTGAATTCTTCTTTCTAGAAGATTCCTTCCTGGAAAGATAAACATTTTTTTTTAAATATTTTTTTTATTTATTTGACAAAGAGAGAGAGATTACAAGTAGGCAGAGAGGCAGGCAGAGAGACAGGGAGAGGAAGAAGCAGGCTCCCTGCTGAGCAGAGAGCCCGATGCGGGCCTCGATCCCAGGACGCTGAGATCATGACCTGAGCCGAAAGCAGAGGCTTTAACCCACTGAGCCACCCAGGCGCCCCCTTCCTGGAAACATAATACAAGTATAAACGGAGTTGTACAAACAGAATCATTTCACATACAGTGAAGGGAACTGAACAGCAAGTGAGTGGTTGCAGATGAAAAAAAATCTCAGAACTTCGAGTGGGCTCTTTTCCAAGTGAGACCCCTGAGTTACTGCCGGCAGACTCTCCTCTTTGAGGAAAAGCCCAACAACGCCCACAGGCTTTTCCATCTATTGTTGTCTTTGTCACTTCAATTTCTAGAAACATTTTGCTCTAATAAATCAATCCACATCTTTTTAACACAGCTCTCAATCATCTTCCTTGAAGGCATGTGAATGTTCTCAACTTTCTATTTATAAGTGGCTCTTATTCATACATGGTTTACTACAACAGATCCATTCACAAAAGTAAATATTAATGTGATTTCTGTACTCAACAGCATGAAAATAAATGGGATTATTAGCAGGCACGGCACTGTAAATTTAAATGAGGGCAGTATATAAATCAGTTAAGATTGTTTAATTAATATGCAGCAGCAGCTCAGCCAACTGCCCGTTCTAGTCTGCAATTAGCATTTTGAGCTGCGCACTGCATGACAAACCCCTTGTCACCCTGATAGGATTGTAAAACCGTGGAGCTTAATTGGAAGATAGTGACTGGGCTTCTGATCCCTGCACATCGTTCGGTTGTTTTGCCATCCCAGGTTTGTGGAGGGCTCTGGGAACAGTGTTGTGATCTGCCCTTGCATGGGCCCCCGAGGCGGTGACACGGAGGGCAGTGTGGTAATAAGCCAGGGACCCGGAATGAGAACAATGGGACCTCTCATCGCTTGTCAAAAGGGATATATGTTTTGACCCAGATGTCTATACATCTCAGAAAACTCTGGTCCTGTAAGCAGGGCTGGAGATGCTGCCTTTTCAGGACCCTTTTCGATACACAGTGGTGCTAAGTGGAATTCCAGTATTTCCAATATTCAGTCTTCCTGGACTCAAGATCAGCAGTTTGCTTTTGAAAAGTCTCCATCACCTAAATTATTCCCTGATTCTTATCAGAGGGGCAGAAAGAGATGTAATGAAGAATGGAGGTAGCAAAGGTTGTAGATGCAAGTATCTGGGGGGGAAATCTGAAGCTACAGAAAGGAGAGTCTTTCTGTTGGATTTTGGTCATTCTGGGTGTTCTGCATTAAGGGTGTGTCCGATTCCTGGAAGGAGATGGGGAGGGAGAATGGCAGGTCTAGAGATTTCTCCTGCATCTTCCTCGTGTGCTGCATTTTATTTGAATAGTAAGTCTCTGTAACGTGAGTAATTACTGACACTGATAAAATACTGTCAGAGCAGTGGCAGTCGGGGAGCATTTGTGTGTCCGTCTGTCTGTCCGTCTCTCTCATCCAAAGAACTAGTTAAGCCCCCCGGGCCTGTCACGTGCTGGCCGTGTGTGTGTGTGTGTGTGTGTGTGTTGTGGAGGGGAGCTCAGAGAACCGACACTGACGGCTTGCGGATACTGGTCGATATTTACTGTATCCTAATGACGTGCTGAGCTTTCTCTCAAGCACAGAATCCTTGGTTTTTGAAAAAACCTCTCTCTTCAAAATCTCTCCCTTATCTAAAGAACTGAGAGGTTATTTTTAGGAATTTTAGTCCAAGACCAAACGGTCGTGACTTCACGACTGTCCACTTAACGTGTCTGGGGGCTATATGCAAGCTAGACCGATCCCTCCATGCGCGAGACCTCAGGTGCCGCATGGGGCCTGGACCACAGATCGCGGGGTTGGGCTTGAGACCGAGGGAGCTGCTCGCCAGAATCCATATCCGTTTGATGAGCTGCTAGAGAGGGTATCACTCATTATCCTCTTGACTTCCAGGCAAGCCTTCCCCAGAAGTCTTAAAATTTAAGAGCCCACATTAGTTTTCTAAAAATGGATGAATGGAGAGTGATATAGAAAGTGTGTTTGCATTTTGCTGCTTAGAACTTCTCGTGAGATCCACATATATCTAACAGGTTGGCCATCCTCGGTCAAGCACCGGAAACACTTGGCTTGGATTTAGGAGCTGTGTCATATGAGAAATGTATACATTTAAACGGTAGACTGTCATTCAGGGCTGAGAGGCAGTTTTTCTGAGAGAGGCACATAAGGAGTGCCGCCAACTCAGGGACCAGCAAATGCACATCTCCCTCTTTGTTTGCATTCTGGTCTCCATACCCCTTGAGTTGGAACTGAGGAAAAATGACCTCATGCCCACCAGGGTGTCTTCTATTTAGAAGCATTCAGTGAATGTTTGCTGTAACTCTATCTTGATATTTCTTGATGGGGAGGAGTATGAGTGAGCCATCTAACTCCATGTTTTTCAGTTCCGTTCAGGTGGTGGGACACTTGGAATAAGGACATCGGAACATCCATGAATTACTTAATAAGTAAATATAAATTCAATTCCACGACAGAAAATAAAATTTAATTGGCTGGCAGATAAGCAGAGCCATCCACAAAGGTGCCTTAAAGAGTCGCTTTGGGAGGAAAAACTTTCATTTGGGAAATCTGTGATCTGAGAAGACACTTTTTTTTTTAAGATTTTTATTTATTTGACAGCGAGAGAGATCACAAGTAGGCAGATAGGCAGACAGAGAGAGGGGGAAGCAGGCCCTCCCCTGAGGGGAGAGCCTGATGCGGGACTCGATCCCAGGACCCTGAGATCATGACCTGAGCCGAAGGCAGAGGCTTAACCCACTGAGCCACCCAGGCGCCCCTGAGAAGACACTTCTCCAGTACGGGTGGCAGAAGACAATGCTTCAGCTTCAGGAAATGCCATCCTCTTTCCGAGAACTTAGGTTCCAACAGAAACAGAGCAGAAGACCTTTCAAATTCTTATTTAAGTATGTGAGATGCAGTTTATTTTTTTCTGAATTTGAGAGGATTATGTTAACGTCCTTGAATTCTCAACTACAGTTTTTTATCCCATCTGCGAACCCTATAAATTCTAGAAGCTTACTTTTATGGTCACATTCATGGTACATGCCATCTGAGACTGTTTTATTTCTTCAGTGGCTTTCTTAGAGTACTGAGGACTCTCTGGAACCATTTTCCCCTCTATCACTGTGCTTCTTAACCAGGGACAGCACACACCAGTGTCCTTGGGGAAGTTTTTCCAGATGACACAGGCCTGTTCCCCCATCCTGGAACTGCTCAACTAGAATCACTAGGAGTGGGGCTCAGCCAGCAAGGGTGTTGTAAAAGCTCCCTAGACCAAAGAGATACCATCTATACTGCTCATCGATGACCACCACTTGACTGAAACCTGACTGACGTGTGCCTGCCTGTGTGAGAGAGAGACTGACTGACTGACTGACTGACTGACTTCGGGACCTTCCAAAATGGAGGTGTACCTAAATTAGGAAACTCAGAGTGTCAGCAGAATCTGTTGCAAAGGTCGATTAAGGGAAGCAGAAGTTACCTAATTTGGCTCATTAGTAAGCTGGTCAGGGCCATGGGAAATAATTTATCGGTTCTCAGCTCCTAAGGGAGACATATTGGTGGTGGGTGGAGGGACAACAAGGAAGGGAAGAAAGGGGGAAAGGGAAGAACATAAAATGTATGGTGGGGATCCAGCAGACCATAATTGGTAATTTAACTTGTAAATGTATTTTTTATTCCAAACGTGGTCCATGTCATTGTTTTCTTGTTTGAAGTATTTGCTAAACAGATGTTCATTGTGAAGAAATGATAATTTTAGAAAAATGGCCTTTTATGATCCAGAATCTGTTTCATTCAAGGAGGCATTTCTAGAATAAGTTGAAAGAGACTCGGACCCAGGTAAAAATTTGAAATTGTATGCACAGTGACCCACTTGAGCATTTTCAGAAATTGTTTCCATTCTCCTGAGCTCAAATGAGAGAAGATACTGCCTCTTCAAACACGTTTAGAGGCATGAAAACTTATGTGTTCTTTTCCCTCGTTTTCAAAATCCCTGGACACTACTGAAGGCCAAAAACAGTCTCTCATAGGACTTCTCTGAAAGGAGTGAGTTCAGACCCTGTGTCATGTGGCATTGACCTCGGACCAGCTGCTTTTCTTAGGTATTAAACCCACAGTGTGTAATTTGCACACAAAAGAGTTCACATCAGTGTGGTCAAAAGTAGTGAAAAGTTGATACCGAACCAGCACCTGGATCAGTCCCTCACTCAAACCAAACCTCCAGGGATGTCTGGATGGCTCAGTCGGGTAAGCGTCTGCCTTCGGCTCAGGTCACAGTCACAGGGTCCTGGGATCAAGTCCCGAGTCGGGCTCCCCGTTCAACAGCACACCTGCTTCTCCCTGTCCTCTCCCTCTGCTGCTCCCCTACTTGTGAGCTCTCTCTTTTTCTCTTTCTTTCTCTCCTATCTCTCAGATGAATAATTTTTTTTTTTAAAAAGCAGACCTTTAGTGATTAAAGGGCTAAATATCTAACCATGTGACATAGCCATAAAATGGGGGAGGAAGCCAGCATTAATGAGTATGTCAGTTCGTATTTGCTATAAGGGAGTTAGGTACGGTATGATTTAATTCCGTTACAAAGACAACAGAAAACAGCCTGTGCGTGCGTCTCTGTGTGGCTGAGAGGACAACAGGAGCCCCTGATGGATGTGCCTGCTCCGTTTTTGCTGCCCTATCCCCCCTGCTCATCACGTAGCAGCCAAAATGAGCGTTTGAAAGGAGACAAGTCTGACTGTGCCCCCTACTGATTAGAGCCATTGGTCAGCTTTCCATTTCCTATAGAAACCAGTGACGCTTGTGGCCTTGGAGCTGCCATGATCTGGCTCTCGGCCACCCCTCCGCCCTTGCCTCCTGCCGCCCTCCCTGCTTTAACTCTCGCGCCCTTTCAGTTCCTACAACAGGCAAGCTCACTGTGCTCTTGAGTGGACTGCTTGACCTGCCCGGAGTGGTCCTCCCCAACACCTGCCTGGAGCGGTGCTCCCCAACACCTGCCTTTGGCTAATCCTCTTCAGTCGGGGCTCCGCTCTGGTGACAACCTCAGCCCGTCTTACTCTCTTCACAGCCCTTGACTGTGTAAAATCGCTTGTTGACTTGCTTATTGCAGATCTTCACCAGGAGAAGCGCCTTGTCTGTCTTGCTGGTCAGACCGCTCTGGCCCCTCATCGCCGATGGTTGAGGGACAGTAATAAACGAGGAAAAGTGTGGAAGGATATTCTCCTCAAATGTTGATAGTATTGATCACTAGACAAAGGATTTGGAGTAACTTTAATTAATTGCTTTTCCTTTTTGTTCATTCATATTTCCTAATTTTTCTGCTGACATCATGTATTATGTATGTAACTTGAATGCTTAGCCGGGCTTAAGGAAGTGCCTTTAAAGCTTCTAGGCAGTTGCAGGGAGAAGGCATTGTCTGCACACTCCATGCCGAGCAGTGGGTGCTGGATCAATGTTTGCTGAGTCCACTGAAACCTTTATTCTGAGGAAAGGTATTTCCCCAAAGTTCTGTAGGTCGTTGCCCACCTGAGTCCTAATGGGGGAAGGAAATAGGTGTGACCTGCACCAAGGTGCATATGTGAAGAGCTGTGTCTCCCCGATTTCTGACCTTCATCCACAGCAGTGTGCTTTTCTCTGACAATCACAGGGTTATTTTGCTCCAGGGAAAATCCATTATAAACAGCAGCACATGGGGCACTGGGGTGTGATGTGCTTCAGTACACACTGCCTTTTTTTTTTTCCCAAAGAGAATGCAGAGCAGTTAGCTCCACATGTAATAGTGAGTGGACTGTCTGCGTGCCTTCTTCCAGGAAAAGAATCGATGATACAGTTTTTCCTTTCAGAGTCACCTGACTTGAGCAGTACGTTGGCCAATCCAATTTTCTGTACTAATAGCTTTTTATATTAGAAATTTAACAGGTATAGTAATTATGTCTTAAAACAGGAGACTTATTTGTGTGTGTGTGTGTTTCCATTTAGTTCAAGTCTGACCTGATGAATTCCATGTCATTTGTTTCAGTGTTAGCACTTCTTTGGGCTAGGAAGTTCTTGAATGGTTCAGTATCTCAACAAAAGCAGGTCTTCCCTAGCTATGACCCTGGGTGGTTAAGATTTTACCTCATTTGTGGAGTCCGTCACCTGTATTTTAACTTGAATGCTACTTTCTGGAAATCTGTGCAAATTTGAGGAAGAGAGGAATCTGAGATTAGAAAACTTGATGACTGATTTAGAAACAGAAAGAAGCTACTCCCTCAGACAAGAAAATCACGTGTGTGTTTTTTTCCACACGGATTTCCATCCTTTTCACATTCAGTAGAAGATCTGGTTATTACCAGAGCCCTAAAACATTTTGTGCACTTCGTATCTGTGTAGCTTAAGTCAGACTGACTGACGTTCTTTCCAAATTTAGGTAAAGGCAGCTAATGATGAGTGATGAAAACCTGTTTTATTATTTATATTAGCAATGCCAGGCAATTCATGGGGGGCAGGGACATCATTTTCAGCCCTCTGCAAGACATGTGCCG
The DNA here is from genome assembly GCA_002007465.1 of Ailurus styani. Taxonomy (NCBI): domain Eukaryota; kingdom Metazoa; phylum Chordata; class Mammalia; order Carnivora; family Ailuridae; genus Ailurus; species Ailurus styani. Next base: position 759,238 of record LNAC01000434.1, on the reverse strand, counting down.
AGTAGGAGTGACTTATGTTCAGAACCCCCTAATGGCATGGAGCAGCAGTCCAGATTGCTTCTAGAACAGTGCCCAAATGTACAATCGGTTAGAGCTGCTTTCCGTCTGGAAGCAGGCACTGCTTAAAGAAAAATGCCGTGCCCAGCAGCATCATCCCAGGATACTTTGGATTAAATGAGCAAAGACAGCTCTGAAGAAAAGTTGACTTACTCTAGTGGTTGGAATGGAACCCCCCGGGAACAGCAAAGCTGGAGTGTGTGTGATCGGGGCTTGGTGTGGGGCGCCCCAGGAGCGGGCTGGATCCCAGGGACACCGAGCAGCAGAAGGATGCCGCCTGCTTGGCTAAAAGCCCCAGCAGTAGGGCCAGCAATTGTGAAGCCCCTCGGCCAGATGAACAGGGACCCTTCTCTGGTCACAATAGCCATTCACGCTGAGCAGCCTCATTAAATATTCAGCCTGTGCTTCCGGCAGCTCATTAGGGCCGCAATGAGCAGTGACGTGGATGCTGGAAAGCCGAGGGCCAGCCGGCATCAGTAGGCAGAGGCTGAGTGAGCTGCTGATGGCTTTTCTGTGCACTGCCTGTCCCATGATGACCAGTGTTTGCTCCCTGCTTTGCCTGAAGTCCAGGTAAAATAACAGACAACAGGCAGGGGACACCTGCAAGCTCTAGGTTCTTATCTCAGATGTTGTCTGGCCAGGGCCTCGGATTCTGAGGGCTTGCCCCCTCCAAGCCCTCTGACCCTCTTAGAGAACTGTCTGTAGGTTTCGGGGGCCTTTGCTGAGCACTAACAATGTGCTGCTATTGTGTACTTGGGGCTGTTTGATGACTGTGTTTGGGAGGGTTTGAGGTGTGATTTTGAACTTGGGGCTGGAGGTGTAGAAGACCAAATGACTCTTCTGTAACGGGTCAAATTTAGAAATACTGGGAGTCATCCTAACAGTGTGTACAGCAAGTTTTGCTCTGTCGATGCCAAGTGTTGGTGGATTTGAGCAGTTCACTAGTAAGCTTTTCCCTTTTGACTCTCAGGAGAGGTATGGTACAATAAAAAAAATAAATATTCTTCAGCTATTGGGGATTCTTCCAATAGCCGGAATGTTGTCCTTCTTAAATCTTGTTACTTTTCCATGGGCTTGCACTCAGTGCTGTGTGGTATTTAAAGCTGGTAAAATCTGTGAAGGAAGAATTGAAAAAAAAGGAACTCCAAGTGTATTTCTCTGGTCTCACTGTTTGCATGTTTTTCTCTTTGCTACACAGAAAATGTTTTCAGACAGCTCATTTCTATGTGGAAGATAGCAGTTCACCTCGGGTGGTCCCCAATGAAAGTATCCCTATTATTCCTATTCCGGGTAAGTAAGACACACTCTTCTTTCCAGTGGGCTAATTGTTTTTGTCTTTTGTTTGTACTTTTGTGTGACACCCATGACAAAATATTATTTTCCTAGCCTTTGAAAGCTTGCCCTGTCTAAATAAGAGGTCCTTCACTAAGGGGCATTTAATGAAATCTTTGTTCCTTTACATAACTGTGATGTGATGAAGTCCTCTTTAAGAGGAATAAATAACTATGAGTTAATACAGGAGAGAATCACATGCAGGGAAGGGAAGTAACAGCAGACAAAAGGGAAAGCACAGATATTTGCAGTCTACTTGGACCGGGTTTCATTTTGATAGGCAACTTGCGCTTACATTTTTTTTTTTAATCATATGGTTTTCTCGAGTTCTTCTCCTAAGAGTCCTTCCTCTACAAATACTTTATCTTAGCATTGGAAGTTTTGCTTCTTAGGATTTTGTGGGGGACGTGCAGGGATCCACTCTGGGTCCAGGACACATTTCTTGGGTCTTCAGGTAAAAAGAAAAGGTGGAACACTCAGCTGGTTTTAGGGGTGGGGACTGGTTGGACTACACCGTAGTGAATCCTAGCAGGTGCCAGTGAGAAGTTCAGCAGCCGATTAGTTGTAGCAGATGGGATGTGGGAACTGAAGATGGCTCCCAGCTTGTTTGTTTGGCATCCCTTCCTTTTCTTGCCAAATTTGAACTTTCTTCCTCTGGGTTTCTTCATGTACGGTAAATATCTATCTTTGGATATGTCCGACATTCACCTTCCTGACGTTACTTTTTTGTAACCAGAGGCACTACTTTGTCCCTAGCGCTGCGTCCCATATACCTGGCAGCTCCCCTCATTCTCCAGAAAGGTCTCCCCCGTCTAATATGCCACGTATTGTACTTGTTGGTTCATTGTCTCCTCCTCCTGCAACGAGAGCTTCGTAAAGGCAAGTGGGTGTCTCCTTCGTGCTAGAATGACATCCGGCACATAGGAAGCATTCTTTAATTCTCTGAATAAATGAATTCATGTCAGCAAAGCTTTCTTAAAGTTCTCCAAAGGCTCCGTCTGTGAAGCTTAGAGGTATAGTCGTTCTCTTGGTGCCTCAGAATGCTTCTCTTGTTTAAAAACCTTCACGAGGGCGCCTGGGTGGCTCAGTGGGTTATAGCCTCTGCCTTCGGCTCAGATCATGATCTCAGGGTCCTGAGATCGAGGCCCGTCGGGCTCCCTGCTCACCAGGGAGCCTGCTTCCTCCTCTCTCCCTGCCTGCCTCTCTGCCTACTTGTAATCTCTGTCAAATAAATAAATAAAATCTTTAAAAAAAATTAAAAAAATTAAAAAAATAAAAACCTTCACTAGGGGGCGCCTGGGGAGGTCAGTCAGTTAAGCATCTGCCTTCGGCTCAGGTCATGATCTCAGGGTCCTGGAATCAAGCCCCGAGTTGGGCTCCCTGCTCAATGGGGAATCTGCTTCTCCCTCTCTCTCTGCGTGTTGCTCTCCCTGCTTGTGAGCACGCCCTCTCTCTCTGTCAAATAAATAAAAAGAACCTTCACTAGGTGCCGTTATGGTTGGGGAGTTAATTGGACCTTTATGTGTCGGTATATGTGAAGTCATTAGGTATTGCTGGAATCGGCCATGTTTTCTCCATTCTGGTCACCTTCTCTCACGAAAGCTTGTCACGCAGAAACAAGAGGAGTAGCAGAGAAGTCTCTGGATAAGTTCCTCTGGATCATTCCATGGCTGCTAACCCATTCCCAGACAGAAGTGATAGGTTTTGTATTCCCCTTCATTCTTCTTCACGGACCCTCACCCTTGAGTCTAGGTGGAGGAAATTCCACTCCTGCCTTTGAAAGGAGAGGAAGCAGACAGCTGTCCTCAGTCTTCCACTTGCAGGGAATAAGTAGTTTTGTCCAAGCTGCAGGATTCATGCACTAGCACGTGTGTGTAACCATTTTCCTCTTGCGTCACCTAGAGTATGTGTTGGGCTCTGGAAAATGCCTGGAAGCTTCTCTCCCCTCTGAACTGAGTCATCTGACAGATACAGCTGGTGGGTACTTATGCAGCTGAAATCCATTTTAAAAAGTTAGGTGGTGAGATCCTTCTTGGGCTGTCTTTAAATTTTTATTTTCTTTTCCCACTGGATGGAGAATCAGAAAACCTATGATCTCGCCCTGCCTCTGCCACAAAACGGTTGGTCAGTGCCTTGACCTCTCTTAGCCTTCGTTCCCAGAATCCGTAAAGTAAGCAGGATGCTTGATCTTCCTGCACTTGAGGCAGTGTTAGAACTCAGATGAGATGTTACGTCTAAAAGCGTTTTGGAAACTATAAGCCAGAAATGTCCGTTGTTGAAGCGTTCCTTCCCAAATCTTGGTATTGTTTGCCCCAGCAGCTGTGGAGAATGAGCATTGGCCTGGTGCTCAGGTTAAGATTGTCCCGAACACTGAACCGCATTCCGTGGGTGTGGCCCGCCACGCCTTGCTCTTTGCCTTGGACTTGAGGATTTTCAGTTCTCTAGAATCCTCAGAAAATGCCAATCCATTGTGCCTGCCTTGCCACACCTCTGGGTAGGTGTTTCCAGACTAGAAAGCCTTTCCAGTGTGTTCTGCCTCATTTCCCACCTACCTGTTTGATCCCCATGGTAAATACAGTAGTTCCCCCCACCCCCCACCCCTTTTTCCATGAGGCATACGTTCCACCACCCCCAGTGGATGCCTGGAACCGCAAGTCTTATCAAACCCTATGTATACTGTTTTCTCCTATACGTACATACCCGTGAGAAAGTTGAATTTATAGATCCGACTCAGTAAGAGATTCGCAATAGTAACTAAAAGAGAAGAATTATGACCATATATTATAATAAAAGTTATGCGATCTCTCTTGGAATGTCTCCGTGTACTGTCCTCACTGTTGTTGTGATGGTGTGAGATAAAATGCCAGTGGGACGAGATGGGGTGAGGGGGATGACGTAGGCATTGTGACACAGCACGGGGCTCCTGTGGTCCTTCCCACGATACGTGGGGCGGAGGGGGAGGGTCGCCTGCGTCTGGACTGCAGGTGCGGATAACTAAAACCCCAGCTCGCCGGAGCTCCTGCACTCACAGCCCAAAGGCATTTCTTGAAATGTGAGTTTCTCCTAATTCCTACGCACTGGTAGGGTAAGTATAGGGAGAGAAAATGGCTTCAGATTCTGCACTAACTGAGAAATCCGTGGTGTTCGGTTGTACCTCGCGGGACATAGTGCCACCTTGAGGAGCCCTAACGCAGCTGTGGAAACGAAGGAGTTGGAATGCCTTAGCGCAGTGGGAGGGTAAAGGACTAGAGAACCAAGAGTGAGGCCACTCTCTCTCCGTTTTCCCAGGTGGCACAGCCTTCGTGGGCGGGGGGGAGGGGACATGCCAAGACAGATCAGCTCATTTCACCCTTAACTGGGAAGAAGTGACTTTCCGTGACCTTTCTTTAAAGATTTTTCAGTTTAATTCTTTTCTCTCCCTTTTTCGGAACCAAAACCCCCACTGACCTGTTTAATAGTCCCATTTGTAAAATATTTTGTAATTTATGATGCACTTTAATGATCCACTGTTCTCTCTTTTCTTACGGTTTCTTCTGGTTATTGGCATCCAACTATGTCACGCAGAAGAAATTCAGTATAAGAAAAACACACTTTTTAATAAATTCCTGAGTTATTTTCACTCTGGTAAAGCTTTCAACGCAACTTTTCCTTAGTGGAGACCTCCTTGGGATCCTTCTGAGTGATTTATCCTAGGAATTATCTCACTGTTATTTCCAAAAATAGGATATTTACAGAGTTCTTATGGAGTACTTGTTCTACCCGCTAGACCTCAGTTATATTTTTTTTAAGATTTTTATTTATTTATGAGAGAGAGAGAGCACAAGTGAGCGAGCACACAGGCATGGGGTAGAGGAGCAGAGGGAGAAGCAGGCTCCCCACTGAGCAGGGAGCCCAACTCGGGACTTGATCCCAGGACCCTGGGATCATGACCTGAGCCTGAGGCAGACGCTTAACCGACGGAGCCACCCAGGCGCCCATCCTCAGTTATTCTATCCTTGTTCAAAATCTAGTAACAGGACTCCTGGGCCTGCGATATATCAACTTTTATGACTTGAACTCCTTATTTCCTATAACTAATTGTTTAAAAAAAGATACTCCCAGACAACCACTCTAGTAAACTGAACCAATATGCAGGTTAAAAATGTTACGGCTGCAACAGGGTAAGATTGAGAATTCAGGCACCAAACTGTTATAAGATAGAGCTTCTGGGTCATCACTAAACTATGCAATAAGCTCTGTTCCGAGAACTTCCTTTACATTTAACCTTGTTTTTAGAAAACATCGTCTTGCAATAGGTATTGAGCATTTACTGACACCATGGTTTATTTTCACTATAGTCAGTCCTATAGAGACAGGTGCAGGGGATAGCCTCATCTTACAGCTGTAAAAACAGGCTCAGGGACCCTATTAATTCGACCGATCTGATGGGAAGGATGGAGCTAACACTGGAATTTTCTGTGTGGCTTTAAATCACAGTTCCCTAGGAAATGGCTCTGCCACCCCTTGGCCTGCTCTTCCCACAGTTCTGCTATCTCAAGCCTTCAAGCTCCTCATTTGGATATTGATTCATTAAATCAAGGCATTTTAAATGCATGTGAACATCTCCTGTAGTTCCTCCCCAACCCCAAGTTCTTGATGATGATCTTCCAACAGCACTGACCTTTTGCCTCTCTGTTGAATTCCCTTACAGCCCTCTGAATAGTTTCATTATTATTTTTTTTTAAGATCTTATTCATTTATTTGACAGAGAGAGCGAGATCACAAGCAGGCAGAGAGGAGAAAACAGGCTCCCTGCTGAGCAGGGAGCCCGATGCAGGTCTCGATCCCAGGACCCTGAGATCATGACCTGAACTGAAGGCAGAGGCTTTAACCCACTGAGCCACCCAGGCACCCTAGTTTCATTATTCTTTTGTTGAAGTTTACTCCTTACCAAAAACTCCTCTCTACCTCTGTTCCCTAGTCCTTTTTGTTCTCTTACTTTCTAAGAAAAAGGCTCTCCACCCACCTATACTTCCCTTCCCTGTGCAAAAATAGGCCATCTGTGATTTAAATGACTTAGGGAGAAATTTATAAATACATTGAAACTTTTGGATGATTCTGCTGTGGTTGAAGTTCATGAACAGCTCTGGTCTTTAAATCCCAAAGCGTAAGTGGAATCAGTAAGTTCCACTAACTTTTTTAAAAAGTATTACAAAATTCACACTGGTTAAAGAGAGCTTTGCTAATTGGTCACTCGTCCTTTAGAGATAGCCATTCATAGGAATTTTTGAGGAATTCAGAGTTATTAATTTTCCTTAATTGAAATTCAGGAGTTTAGAATCTTTAAAATGTTCTCCTGATTTAACATAGCAAAGACCATCTTGTCAGAATGAAGACTTTTTTCCCCTGATCTCACCTACACTTATGTAAAATGTGGAAATGTTAGAGAATGTGAATATGATGCCTATGGTTGAACTCATTAGAAAGATTAGAAACATTAGAAAGAACTTTTCTTTGGATGCAAGAGTATTTATGCAGCATGAAAGAAATTAAAGAAGTACTTTTGAAGTTAGGTTCCCGTCATTGTAGAAGTGACATCAATTCTTTCATCAGGAAAATTTGGAATTATAGTGCCTACTCTGTATATGGGAACAGTGGTTAGTTGGTTGGTTGGTTTTCCAGATAAGTTGAACTCTGACTTGTGCAGGAGAATGAAAGGGGCTTTGACTCTTAATATTTTTCACTAAAGGTTTTTTAGAATCGAATGTTCCATGGTTATGGGTTCTCCAGTCTTATCCTGGGAGGGTAAAGCATAGTCAAATGCAGTAATGTAGAGGTCAGTCCCCTCATAATACTAAGTAATACTTCTGGGACATTTTTAAGATACTGAAGTGGTAACACAGTTCCTTTAAGATCCATATTATTTTTAACATCTGCAAGTACTTTTAAAAATCTAGACTTTTCAATCAGGAGATACTCATTTTAAAGGACAAACTTCCATAATATCTTCATTGCAGTTACTGAAGTGTTATATACCTATGTCATCTACAGACTGTTTTCCCTGCACCATAGTATTCTTTCAGACTTCCACTATATTACAGTTTTTTTAAATCAAAACTTAGCTCATGAAATTAACCTAATTATCGAATATGTTGTATGGGCTTTTCCAAATGTGCATATTGTTAGGCACAAATGTCCTTAGAAATGTTTTGTGGAAATCAGAGGCTCTCACTTGCTAATAAGAGCGTTACAAAACAAAATGTTTCTGCTAACCAGTAGCTTGCAAATCCAGAAATGATTCATGCCTTTCCAGCAGTTAAAATACGTCTTAATAATTTGAAGGTCACTGGCTTCAGCAGGGGGCCAGCATATAAAGGGGGTTTTGAACATGCAGTTTAAAATCCTTGGGATTAAACCAACCTTGTTGGCATATTTTATTTATACAGAGATTATCTCCAAAGGAGATTCATTGGTCTTTTGACTATAATGAAGCCTTTTCTTTATTGACTTCATTGTGTCATAAATGAAAAGAGATTTCTTTTTATGGCAGGAAATAAAATGTTCCAATCTCCACAACATTCCTTGCATCCAAAGAGTCTGGTTTAGACAAAACTGTGTCGTGCCCTAACGCAGAAACTAAAATCCCAATAACGTTCTTTAATTTCCATGTTTGCTTTATCTTCCTAAGTGGACACAGAAGTATTACCAAGTGCAGAGAGAGGCCTGAATTTGGCCTCTGGGAGCTAAGCAGGCAGGCAAGAAGAGACCGGGTTCCTGAAATCCAGGTCTGTCCACGAGAAGGGTGGTAAACAGCCCAGTTGTAGGACATAGGGGGACAGGGGTGTAAGGTGTGAGCAGGGACGGACTTGACCGAGGGACTGTATTGGGGCTTTACAGGTTCCCTCTGCTGAGAGACAGAATTGGCATAGGGTTGCGGGAACTACCATGGGTTAAGTGAACTTCACAGAGATGGGTGGCGGAGTGGGTGGGTGACCTAAGGCCCTCTGAGATGGCAATGGTAGTTATATATGTACCCACACCCTGCAGGTAAGGGTATTTTCTCAAATGGACGTTAAGCCAGTCAACCCCAGCATTAAGCATCTTGGCAGGAGGGTAAACACTAGAACACTACATTTTACCTGGCATCAGCACCGTGATCAGAATACCAGTTTGAATTTTCCACTGGTTGATTGAAGCTTACTGTTAAAGCCAAAGTGTATCATTTCATTCCTTTTAAGTCAGAAAGTTTCTTTAAAAACCACGATTGAGGGCGCCTGGGCGGCTCAGTTGGTTGTGTCTGTCATGATCTCAGGGTCCTGGGATCGAGCCCCACGTTGGGCCTCTGCTCAGTGCGGAGTCTGCTTCTCCCTCTCCCTCTGTGCTCTCTCTCTCTCTCTCTCAAATAAATAATGCTTTGTATTTTTTTTTAAGATTTTATTATGGTTTTCTGCCCTCTCTAACGACATATATTCAATTTAAGCTCTAGAGAGAGGTCAGATAAGGTGGAAGACACAAGGTTTTGGAGTCAGCCTGGGCCCACCACCTGGTAGTGACAGGAGACCTTGGTCAAGCTCTTGGATCTCTTTTAGCCAGTTTCCCCATCTATAAAATGGGTAATCATAGCCCCAAATCATAGGACCACCCATGTAAAGCAATTAGCACCCAACAATAAATCCTAGTTATCAAACATTTACTAAATGCTGAGCACTCTTGTAAGTGCTTCGGTCTTCTGTTGACTCTTCATAACTCTCTGTGAAAAGTCATTATTCCCATTTTACAGATGAGGAAAGGGAATTACAGAGAGGTGAAGTCACACCCCCAGGCCATCTGGCTCCGACTTATCCAAGTACACCATTGCCACTAGGTGCCTGGCACAGAGGATGCTTTCCACCATTGGTAACAAGAATGACAGCTAGATAGTGTTACTGAGTGACAGGCTGAAGACGTGGCCACGGAGCTGCATAACGGGCTGAGCCCTCGGCGGTGCCTCCCTGGGGTTGATGTTCAAGAACAGCCTTGGCTGCTGAGGTTTTTTTCTTTCTATTAGCAGAAAAGACAGTGAAGTTTTCCCCTTTCTATTTCTCAGTTATACCTGAAAAGGAAGAGAAAGCAAAGTGAGCACGTGCAAGGACGTTAGAACCATAGATCACCATAGGGATAATTTCCCTCTGCCTGGCTCCAAATTGCAAGTACAACAGAGACATAACCAGATTCTGGAAACAGCTTTTCTCTCTTTTCAATGCGTCATTCTTTATTTCATACAGTGCTTCACTTAACGTTAATAATCTTGAGCTCTCTTTTACCTTCCTGGAATCTCTCACAATTGGTACTTCTCGGTAGATGTTCACCCTCTCCGAATGCACCTTTTAGGGTGCCTACAAACCAGAGACTAATTTCAGACTCCATCAGAAGTGCTACATAAGGGAGCGCCTGGGTGGCTCAGTGGGTTAAAGCCTCTGCCTTCGGCTCAGGTCATGATCTCAGGGTCCTGGGATCGAGCCCTGAGTCGGGCTCCCTGCTCAGCGGGGAGCCTGCTTCCTCCTCTCTCTCTGCCTGCCTCTCTGCCTCCTTGCAATCTCTCTCTGTGTGTCAAATAAATAAATAAAATCTTAAAAAAAAAAAAGTGCTGCATAAGGGCGTTGATCAAAATAAAAGGCCTCTTCCATATGAAGTTTAATTCTAACCACCAAAGGCTGAAATCTTGAAACAAAGTGTAACTAATAATATCAAGTAACAATCTCACGCTTAAAGGTGCTGATTCTCAATGGACTTTACCAAACATCTTACAATGGGGTGATTTAAGGATAAAAGTAGGACTCTGATTTTTGCCTAATTTAAATCTTTGGTATCTGAAAATTCTGTAACTAAAAATATTGGCACAAAATTAAACAGGAACATTTTATCCAAGATACTCTGTTTAACCGAGATGCTCGGTTGAATTCCTTGTTCTTCCTGGAAGTTGTGCTTGGAGAATGAGGACAAATCGGGTGTCACAGTGTGGGGGAGCACAAGCTTCACGTTCAGTCAGAGGCCAGCTCTGCCTGCTCAGTTTTGGTCACTTCGGACATGTTGCTCCCATTACCTCGTGTGTCATGTGAGGAGAGCCATGTCCCCCTCACCTACTTCTGATAAGGCTAAGTGTAGGGACGCCTTTAGCACAGGTGATTCTCATTCTACTGAGTCTCTCGAGGCCGTTTCATTGTATCATCGCTATCTCCCTTCTAACCTGTAGTTAGTGAAAAGCTCTTCCTTTGATGTAGCTCATATTTTTTTTCTTTTTTTTTTTAAGATTTTATTTATTTATTTGACACAGAGAGAGAGAGATCACAAGGAGGCAGAGAGGCAGACAGAGAGAGAGGAGGAAGCAGGCTTCCTGCTGAGCAGAGAGCCCGATGCGGGCCTCGATCCCAGGACCCTGAGATCATGACCTGAGCCGAAAGCAGAGGCTTTAACCCACTGAGCCACCCAGGCGCCCGCTCATATTTTTTTTTTCATCACCACTACTTTGGTGACACGTATTCTCCCCTGAGTCCTCAAATCGATCCTTTTCATGACATGTGTAGTCTTCACCATGCCATTCTTGCTCACCCCTGCTGATGTTGATCGCTTCTCCAACCCAAATGTGCCCTTGGGCAGAGACCATCTCCCTAATGTCTGGCTGAGTCCTGGGTGCTCAGCAAATGCCTCGTGCAGTGGTTTCCCACTCACTCTGACCCAGGCTACAGCCGTTCTCCCTTGACCTTGAGTCTGCGGCCAGCTTCTGCCATAGTCCAGATTTCGGTTAATGTTTCTGGGCTTATTTTCTCAACGGCAAGATGAGGAGGAAGAGAGTATCCCCCAGAGTTATTGGGAGGATTGGAGTAGGTGTTAATCCACCTAAAGGGCATAGGAAGTGCCTGGCCCATGGTTAGTGCTGCTAATGGTCTCTGTATCATAGAAAGATGATGACATCTTTCAGATGGATGTCCCCTAACACCACAGGGTCTTTCCAGACGAAAACTGAGAAGATCAGGTCTACAACACTGTCCTAATTGCTTGGCCGTCTGCTGGTTACAGTAATTTTATAATTATCTGGCTCATGTTGTGAGAAATTTAATAGAACTATGTAAGAGGATAACTATGAGGACTTCGAATTAGTCATAGCCTTATATTCATCTTAATATTGAGAAAAACGATTTGTGACCCTTCAGCTTCATTTATCTTGATTGAAAGACTCTGTGTTATCTGGGTAGCTGGTAGTGGTCAGTACCACATGCCCAGTGTGTGTGTGGGGGGGGTGGGTCTGTGTGTCTGTCTATCTGCCTGCCTGCCTGCCTGTCTGTCTGGTAGTTTCAAGATGTTACTGGTGGTGCCTGGAAACTCAGGGGTGTGGTTAGACTTCCTTGGAGAAAGAGGCTAATTGGAGAGACTAGTGAGTCATGTATTTCCATGATTATCCTACTGAGCTCTGCTGGATTTTTCCTGTGTCTAGCCAGGAGGATAGCAGGCAGACTGATTTCTGGGCATGTATGGCATTAGCTTGGATATTATACTTGGTAGGAAAAAAAATAAATAAGTTGTTACCCTGAAAGCCTTTTTAATGACTGGAGGTGGGCTTTGACCTTTAAAATGCTGTGTTTTTTGACTTGGCAGAGGAAAATACCTCTAAAGCTGGTAGGTGTTGGCTTAGTTTGAACTAGAGTCGTGTGCACCATAAGTTTATTGGAATTTACAATTCTAAGTTAATCGTGGGATAAATGCTGCCCTCAGCCTATTGTGCTTTAACGATGTCCAGCTCGGAAACAGTGTCATCTTTGGTTTCTACATGAGTTGGGAGGAAGTGCTGCAGGCTGTACCCTGGAGTGTTCGCAGGGGTAGGTTGGGTCCCATCTCACTCAGTTTGCCTCTTGTCCAAGGAGGAGTTTCTCTGGGTTAATCTTTTCAGGACTCTAATTTTGTACATATTAATCCCTCTCTCAACTTCAGATCATTTCTTTGCCACTTGATCTGTACTGTAGAATTTGCTTACTTCTAAACATTTTAGGCGAAGTTGATAATTTTGGAAATTTTTCTTGAACTGTGCATTCTGCTCAATATTCTGGGGAAACGTTTGGCTCCGCTCACTTTGTTAATGCTGGTTACATCATTATGGGAGCTATAGATTTCTTGGGCGTGTAAAATGATTGCATATTCATGAACCTCTTCAATCCTGAAATATTTGTAAATAACTTGGCAATTTTTTTTTTCAAAAGGTGGCCTATTAAAATGATTAGGTCTTTAATTGTTCACACAGAAAGAATGGGCACTCACAGAGCACCATCTATTTGATCAGTAACATTTCTGCATGAAGCAGTTTGGATTATGAACGTATAAGTCACCTTCCTTAAACAAAGTATAAGAGATGCTATTTTCCGCTTAAGAATGATTCAAGTTTGAAAATGTCAATAGATGCAAAAAGCCACCCTAGAGCTTTGCTCTCTCGAAAGAAAGTAGAGAAGGAATGACATAGTCAATGTTAACTGTCACCAGATGAAGAGAAATCAGATTGTCAGGCCTGGATCTATAACATTCTTGCCAAAGTAGGACCTCATTTACACATACAGATCTTCATACCCTTTGCTAAGAAAAGCATCTGTGGCAGTTTAGATGTTTGTGCGTTTGCCAAAGATCTTTCACTCTGAATAAAGTAAATGTCATGTCTGTTGTTTATCTCAAATTCAGCAGAGTATTTTTAAAGAAATATTTGCGGGGGAGGGTCGAGGGGAGGAGGTTGGGGAGCTCCGGTTAGTGAGCCGTGGCACTTCTGTGGCCAGTCCTCCAGTATCGGACCGGATTGGGAAAAATCACTCAAAACGGATACTTTGCACTTATGAACTGTAAATGTCCTTTTGAAGTGACAACACAAGAAATTGGGATGGGGAGTCTTCCTGAATCTGTACCTAGTCTGTCAACACCCAAAAAATCCAGTTAATTCAGTCAAACTGATTATTTGGCATCGTGTAGACACAGCTGTCTTGAACTAAAATTTTGAACACTTAAACATAGATGACCTTGTACCCAAAGACAGCTGGTACAATGGCATCTCTCTGTAATTGTGTATAAAGATTCCTGAGACTTCAGAGACTAGAAATGGAACTTCCCTGCTCCAAGTTCAAGCTGGACCCTACTGAATAGCAATTAAAAAAAAATAATCTTAGGTCGTGATAGAATTTCTTGACAAATAGGTACCCTTAGGAAATTAAGACTTCCAGTTAAGAGTATGATGTGGTAATTTAACTATGTAAATTGCCTTGAATATTTAAAAAAAAAAAAAAGCTAATTCCCTATGTACTTAAAAAAACCACAACTGTATTTTACCTAGCTTCTGGGCATTCCAAATCATAGTAAGATAGAAAAGTAAAATACATCCTGAGACTTTTCGTGAGGACATCTACTTCGGGTGATACACTTCTGCCTACTCCCCACACAGATCAGATGTTTGTCTTTAATCATTCCTTATCGGTGTTACTTGCTTATCGAACTATATTCTGTGTGACTCTGAATATCATTTTATCCCCACAGATGACATGGAAGCCATTCCTGTCAAACAGTTTGTCAAACACATTGGTGAGCTCTATTCTAATAACCAGCATGGGTTCTCCGAGGATTTTGAGGTATGTTTCAAAATGGAAAATTAAATTCCAGAAACCTGACTCTCTTTTAAGGATTTTTATAAACTTGAATCCATTCAGGCATAACAAAAACAATACCAGAAAAAGTTGGAGATTGTCTTTTCTTTTTCTCTTCACACTTCTACTTCTGACAGGCGTTCTTTCCCCCCCAAAAGACTAGGTGAGAGGGAGGGAGTTGGTTGCCCAGGCCCTGCACATGCGCTTCCAGAAAGGAGCAGACTTGGTGGTGGAAAAGAGGCAAGGCCCCAAGTTCTGTCTTCGTGGTAGCCCTAACTGGGACCGCGGCCCCCATGCCGAGGGTGGGGCTCGTCTCCCTGGGCTGCACGAGGTGCAGAGGAGGGAGCAGATCTGCAGTCTGAGGAACGGGGAGCTGGCCCCACGGGAGGCAGTGTGCTTCGTTCTCCTTGGACCCGTCCCTGCCTCTCCGATAGGCCGGCTTCCTCGCTTTGAGAAGTGGCGCTCACGTCCCTGACGCCCCGGAGTTGGGGGAACGTGAATGATGCCCATCCTCGAGGTGCCGGCTCACCCCTGCAGAGGTGGATGGCGGCGGGTTTGGCGATTATTAATCCGGGGGGGGGAAGATGTGGGCGAACACGGCCCCGCGATTTTACGAGCTGTCGTGCAGGAGACAAGGTAGCGCGCGGCACGCCCCGCCCTGCCAGCTCCGGGTTCCGTGCCAGTTCAGCAGTGACAGGGTGTCAATGAGGAGCTATTAAACAGACTGCCCTTTTCTTCACTGAGGCGCGTAACTAAGGCACATCTCTGGCAGCAAGAGTTGTGCCGAGGAGGCCAAGTTTTCATGGCAGCTCAGCTGTCTTCTAGCTTTGCGGGTGAGTCGGTTCCTTTCTCTCGCTCATTCTTCCTTTAAAATGGAAATGACGGTGATGATGCTGAACTGCCCACCTCTTTTCACAAAATGGGTTTCGGGGATTAAGTGATGTCATGGAAGGGAGGCACGATGAGAAATGAACGCAGAACCACAGGCCCCCCTCCCCCAATCTCTGTGCAAATTCACAGCCCCCAGAGGCCATCCTAAAGGCAATTATATTGACAGCTGGTTTTAAAGGGAGCCTTTCTCTTCGTTTTTTGTTTGTTTTTCTGAGCCAAACCAAAGCAAAGGTGGGAGAGAGAAGGAACCCTCTGGTGGATTCGGCAAAGTCCTATATATCATGGGACAAATAAAAGCATGTCAAGTATTTAATGTGGCTATTAGATCCTTACCCAAAAAGGTGCCTATTCCAGTACAAAGAACATGGTTTAAAGTCAAACATTTTGAATTCATGAGGACAGCAAATGTGTGTGCTGTTGAAGTGATTTAGTTCAATTGACTGTTGGCTGGATGACTGAGCAAGAATATTGAGGCATTTAACAATGTTGATGGTATTCAGGAGAAACATTTATCCTCTGGAGAACAGAATTTGATCAGGATGACCAAATGCAACTCCAGTTTCTCAATTATTTATGATTTGAGACCCCGGTGCTATTCATCACAGCTGGTTTTGACACCATTTAATTATTCAAAATAATCAGCTATACCTCTGTAAACTCGATCTGACTTAAAATGGGCTTTGCTGCATCAAAATCAAGCCTGTTAACCAATTCTGGGCATCTGCACTCTATTTCTGTCCTTAAAAAAAAAAAAATACTGTGGCTAGAAGCTTTTGTCTCCTCTATTGAACTTTGTAGCTTAAGTCTTACTAGCTGGTGGTGAATGGAGGGGCACCAGAAGGCAGGGACAAGGGAGGCCTTGTGCTGCAGTTGTTATTTCACAGTTCCTCCTGGTCTGAAGGTGGAAAATCAGCGCTATTCAGAATGGAAGACTATCCTTTCTCCTGAAACGAACAATAAGGCAGCAACATAAAGGGAGGCATGAGACAGAACAAGTCCTTTTTCTTTTTTTTTTTCCCCAAGATTTTATTCGTGTATTTGACAGAGACACAATGAGAGAGGGAACACAAGCAGGGGGAGTGGGAGAGGGAGAAGCAGGCTCCCCCCCAAGCAGGGAGCCCGATGCGGGGCTCGATCCCAGGACCCTGGGATCATGTCCCAAGTTGAAGGCACACACTTAACAACTGAGCCACCCAGGTGCCCCAGAACAAGTCCTTAATATACTGGCCTCCTCTCATTGAGGGAGATTTTAAAATATTTGACAAGAGTAGTGGTAGTCGTTTTCGGCAGCTCTGCTAAAAAGGACAACTGGAAGCAGGCTATGAGGCTCTTTTATAAACAAGACAGTACTAGGCTATAAAAGGAGGGCAGGAAAAGAGATTTTTGTGTGATTTAAAGAAAAACAAAACTGGGGCACCTGGGCAGCACAGTCGGTGAAGTGTGCGACTCTTGATCTTGAGGTGGTAGGTTTGAGTCCCACGATGGGTATAGAGATCACGTAAAAAATAATTTAAAATCTTAAAAAAAAAAAAAAAAGGAAAAACAGAACCCTCAGTGTGGTAGGAGTGTAGTAAAGTCAACCCCAGATTTCCAGATCTTTGTAACTGGAAGAACGGTGGCCAGCATTTACTTAGGCCTGCATATGGATTATTGCATTTGTTCCTCAGAATTACCCCCATAACAGGGTGCTGTTCTGTGGCGCCCGTTTAACAGAGGAGGAAACTTCCTCTGTGGAAAAACTGAGGCTTTGGGCGGCTTAGTTTTGTAATGGTAGAAGTTAGGTTTTTTAAGCCCAGACTCTCAGACTCAAGCCCACATGTGTAACCTCTAGGTCCTCCAGACTCATTAAATTCATGTTCTGTAGTGACCTGGATTCAGGAGAAAAAAACCTGAGCTGGCCTGTGATTGTCTAAAACTGATAATGCAGCTGACAAGCCAGAAGGGGGTGTGGGGGGAGGGCAGGAGAGGAAACACCAAAATAAGGAGCTCCCTTTACATGATCTTTACAGCCTTGAGCCTTCCAGAGAGTTGAGATTCTGACTTATAAAAATCTTACACAAGATCTGCATAGAGGCCTCAAGATAGTCAGCTTGTCTTAAAATTATACATACCATTTAACAATTGATGTGTGGCCATTAAGAGGAGAGAGAAGCAATTCATCTGATAGTTACGGAGTAC
This sequence comes from Ailurus styani, assembly GCA_002007465.1. Classification (NCBI taxonomy): domain Eukaryota; kingdom Metazoa; phylum Chordata; class Mammalia; order Carnivora; family Ailuridae; genus Ailurus; species Ailurus styani. Next base: position 742,154 of record LNAC01000434.1, on the reverse strand, counting down.
CTGGTATTCTGTGGACATAATACAAAGTACCGAGTTGAATTTGAGACCTTGCCCTCAAGGAGTTCAGTCTGGTAGGGGTAAAGACCAGAGTGGGCAAAGCAAAATACATGCTAAGTACAGATAGAAAGTTCCGGAGGAGGGCAAAGAAGGAGAAAGTCTTCTATTAATTTTGATATTCCACCAGAGTTTCTATTTGCCCCATCTTGTTTTAAAATCTTAGATGGAAGTGGGGAAAAAAAATAGTGAATAGCTGTCATATTTTCAGAACTTTGCTGCTTGGAGGAGAATGAGGAAAAACGATTCACTGGTAATTTTGAGTCTTTGTCTAGAGGTGATGCAGCAAGCGTTTTGTCCTTGTCAGATAAATTTTGGAGACTGTTAAGAGCTGGCAACATTATACCTCCAGCAGATTTTGAAGTCACTGGAAATAACATCAATCCTTGTCTCAGGATGGCGTTCAATGACTCTGTTCCCTTGGCTACCTGAGCTGACTTGAACCTCGCTCTTCCCCGGCCTCCACAGTCCTCATGCAGGAGGCTTCCAAACGTGCAGTGCTAGCATTATCTTTCAAAAGGAGAGAGCTCCGAGGCCGTGTGGGTTGACAGAATTAATAGGCAGGGGTCAGGAGCATCACAAGTTGGAAGGCTGAGTGCAGAGATGAGGCCAGAGGTCCAGTACCCCTTGACGAGATCCTTTGGGGAAATCATCTCGCTTACAATTAACTCTAGCTGAGCTAAATTTGGGCCAGTTGCTCATCTTAAATCAGGAGAACAAAGCTTTGTCCACCTGAGCCCATGCGCTCAAGGGATCGGTGGCCACAATCACATTATGTAAGATGCAGCGTTCCAGTGTTATCAGTGACACCTAATAGGGTGTCACCAGATGGGGGGGTGGGGGGGTCATGCTGCATGAGACTGCAGCCTGCAAGATGGCAGAAAAGGACTCTGAGTCCCTGGGACAAAATGCCACTTAGGGTCTGAAATGTCTTAACCTTTTTAAACCCTTAGGCTGAAGAAAACCATAGGTGAGGTTTTTCTGAAGAGCGAAGAGAGAGAGATAGAGCCAGAATTCACAAATAGTGTGCAAAAAATAATTGTATTTTATAGACCCGCTACAGGAAATCCTACGGTCTTTTCAGAGGGCACAGAGGTAAAACTGTGTGGGAGTGGGAAGGGAGTTGGTGGTGGAAGATAGGATGGGACCTTGAAAGGCTGGCTAAGGAATCCGAGTTCTATCCAGAGGTTTGTGAGAAAGAGGATAACAGTCAAAGCAGCAGCATTTGAACACGTGGGGCGTGGCCGCAGTTTGTAGCCTGAGCAGCAGCAGGAAGATGGCCTGTCAGGGGTACCCAGCAAGGCCAGCTCTGTGTCGGACGCAAGGCAAGTGCCAGGCTGTGGTGATGACCTAGAGTGATCGCCTTTGGTAGCACGGTCCCCTGTACACAGCTGGAGGCTGCCTGAACTCCCACACTGAGAATGTTCTGTACACGCGTCACCTGGTCCACCGTATGTTCTTCTCAACTTCCTTGGGAAGCTGAGTAACCTGAAAGAGTTCCAGATGTGTTTTTATTCCATCGTGATTGCACATCGAGCCACAGAATGGTAGGACAGGAGGTCTCCAGGTGCCTTTTCCATAGCTTCTCACCTCATTGACTCCAGGCAACGGGCGGTTTCCCCGACTCGCTCTCCCAGGAATTCTGAATATATCAACTTGGGGTGTTTTTGTTTAAGTCTTACTGTATTTTTACACCTCTTGTTTTCACTTGGCTTTTTTCTGTGGTTTTGTGCCTGTCGATACTGAGGATATTCATTTTTGAGAATTCCAACTCTGTTATATGGACGGTAAAATTCAACAAGCTTAAATCTTAAACTGCTCATCAGACTGCCGCATAGGTAACTGCTAAACACACTCCATCAGCCAGTGTCACTTCAGAGGGTTTTAACACCTATTAAAATCACATTAACTTTGAAACACCAGTTCTGATGGAGAAAAGCCACTCCAGGATCAGATGATGTTATCAGCATCTAAATGAGCCAAACAGTTCTGCAAGGAATTACAGATGACATTATTATCCACAAGACAAAATCAGAAGGCCTTAGGCAAACCCCTCGGGTTCTAATAAAATCAGATTTAACATTATTTATGACTATTCTTTGTTTTCTGTCATTCACATAATTGGAAAAGTGAAATAGAGGCAACGGATCAGACCCAAGGTCTTAGATAACAACGAGTTTGATTGGCCATATTGAATGACTGCTCTGAACAGTGCAGACAGCCGCTCCCAAGCAGTCTTGGTCAATTGCATTATATTATAATAAAGGCCCAAGCTCAGTCCATAGCTAGGGTGGTCAGATCCAGACAATGGGGGGAAAAAAATCAATAAACCAAGTGAATCTCAAACTAAAGGACAAGAAGCAATCATCTCTTAACACAAGATGCTTTAGCAACCCAGCCCATGCCAAAAGTATGACCTTCAAAATCCAGAAACAAAAGGATGTCAACTGATTTCAGGAATTTATGTATAGATTGAATTAATGTCTTCCAGAATAAAAATCTATTTTCAAAGGTTTTTCTGCCCCTGAAACTACTGAAAACAGTATGCCTCAGGTGTTCAAGGCAATTCTGAAAGGCTAGTACCCCCCAAATCCTTTGAGTAGAAGTATGTATGTTTTGGAGATATTAAGGTATCAGACTCATGACTTTGTGTCAACCCTTTATCTCATCTTAGAAAAAAGAACGAAGGCAGCCCAAGGCCCCTTTAAACCAACATTTGTGAAACCATAGGTTATAAACCCTTTTAGAAGAGAAAATAGAGTTTATCACATTTAGGAAACATAACAAAAGATTAAGAATTGTTGTGAAACACACACTTTCCCCAAGAGTTGTGTTGAATTAAGACCTGTGGATTTTTATTCCCTTAATGGACAACCGGGAAGGTCTGCAATTATGAAAACGTGAACATACTGCTTCCAAGAATTAGGAGTTCATGAGTATGGTCTCTTTGCGTGGGTAGTGACCCTTTGATTACAGTGAGTTCGTCCCAGTTCCATCGAGGAGAGAAGAGAGGGACCCCTCACTGCGAAGTACTTTGTGAATACAAAAGACAGCCAGTTCCTTGTTTTCATTATGCCTAACGTAAATGCTGTGGAAAACGTCCATACTTGCTATGCATCTCCTTCGTGGAGGAGGAAAAAAAGTCTGCATGCGCCTAAACTCTGTTACATCTGTTATGTGTAAAATATTTCTCCTGATGACTTTCTGTCGCTTGCTCCTGCTCTTGGTAGCAGCTGTGCACTGCTGATGACTTCCCTTATTAGTTAACGCTGGTACTTTCTTGGGTTTGAACCACATACACTGTCGAAAAATTCAACTTTACAGCAACCTTGTATTACGCTAATGGGTGATGTTTACATTCGTGGCAAAGGTGGCTGAAGAGTTGCCTACTAAAGAAGGAGAATTTAAGTGAAACTGGAGTTCACAAATAACTCATCGAATTTATATATATTTGAGCCACACAGGACAGGTCACTGGGCTAATACAGCAGTGCTACTTTAGGACGGAGGGTAATCAGTCCGCTCTCTGATAGCTATAAAAGGAGGTATATGGTCTATATTCTTATTGCAAATGATGGTGGAGATTCTACTTCTGCCTGGAAAATTCTCGCTCATCCTTTAAAACTCAGGGGAATGATCTGCCTGAAGCCTTCCTCTGTGCTCCCACCATAGCTTCTGGAAGCCTTTTTTCTATTAATCACATTCGACTGTCATTATCTTTTGGCATGTTTTCCTACCTCAGCAGGCTGTGACATAGTCAAAGAGAGATAGGATGTTTTGTGATCCCCATGCCTAGGTCAATCTGGAATGAAGTAGATGATTGATGAATTAGTAAAAAAGGAAGTCCTTTTATCTTCTTCACATCCTCTATACGTTTGTTATGAATATGTCAATTATTTCTGAAGTTGAGTTTGGGGAGGTAATGGTGGCCGCGGCTAGGGAGTGAGTAAATATTCATGTTTTTGGATATATAGTTCCTTTCTTCCTACATCCTTGTTAGACGTCGAAAGTGTGTCTAAAATCGTTGAAATCTTGATGTTTTTTTCACCAGGAGGTCCAACGCTGTACAGCCGACATGAACATCACTGCAGAACATTCCAATCATCCAGATAACAAGCACAAAAACAGATACATCAACATTTTAGCATGTAAGTAATAAACTTTAAACTATCTTCAACTGTGAGGAAATTAAATCTTCATGCTGCGGATAAGCCGAAAGCCAAGCAATCAGCATCAAGAACGCCAAGAGAGAATTACACTCGACAGTTAACCTCTCATTAGCCCATCTTCAACAGGGGACAGGAAGAAGTGGGGACATTTACAGCCCCCTGAGTCTTTCATTAAGCTGTTGGATCTCCGCTTAAGAATAAGGTGATTGAAAGAAACGTTCTGAGCTTCATGGTTCTCTCATGAAGTGACTTCATACCAGATGCTGGGAACCAAAGTCTGAATGTCCTGTGGCTCTCTAGACATTGTTTTTAAGGGGAGAGCCATGTTTTCAAATAAAACAAGGAATGCTGAAAATGGAATCAATAAGCTCAATTTCTAAGACTAGGTAATATACTTTAAGTGGTCTATACCTTAAGGGATGGAGCCGCCAGTCCTTGGGGCCCCTGCATTTCGTCCTTCCTGCCATATTTCCAAGGTCAGGAATACCCTCGTGGTTAAGGATGCAAACAGATAAGCGTTCTTACAGAGCCTTACGAGAATACCCTAGGAGCACAGGCTACTTCTGTGGCTACAGTGCTACTTTTCATAGACATTGGGGGTCTGGGTCACTGGTTAGATACTGTATGTCTTGATACTAAAGGCAGGGGCACACATGTTTATGGGTGACAAACACTGTGGTAAGAAACACATTCCATAGGATTTTATAGTGCATTAAATTGAACCATTTAAATTTGAACACTACTGTAGATAAAGCTTTTTATAATGCTTTAGTGAGATAAAAATCACATACCATATGAAATTCACCCATTTAAAGTTAATTTATATTTAAATGGGAATTTAAATATAAACTGAATTTCAGTGGTTTTTAGTATCTTCACAGTTGTACAACCATCACCCCTGTCTAATTTTAGAACATTTTCAGCACCCCAACAAGAAACCCGATACCCATTAGCAGTCGTTCCCAATTCCTCCTTTTCCCTAACCCCTAGAAACCACTTACCTACTTTCTATTTCTATGTATTTGCCAATTCTGGACACTTCATATAAATGGAATCATAGACTATGTGGCCTTTTGTGTCTGGGTCTGTTCCACTTAGCATGATGTTTTCAAGATTCATCCATGTTGTCGCTTAGATCGGTACTGTGTTCCTTTTTATGGCTGAAAAATACTCCATGGTATGGATATGCCACATTGTGTTTATTCATTCGTCATTTGATGGACATTTGGGTCGTTTCTACTTTTTGGCTATTATGAATAATGCTGCTATGAACATTTGTGCAGACATATATTTTCAATTCTCTTGGATATATACTTAGGAGTAGAATAGCTAGGTCATATGGTAACTCTATGTTTAACATCTTGAAGAACTGCCATACTGTTTTCTAAAGTGGCTATACCATTTTACATTCCCCCCAGCAATATGAGAGCCCAGTGTCCATATTCTCATCAACACTTGTTACTTTTATATATCTATAGCTTTATCTATAGTTATAGATACATAAAATATGCTAATGGGTGTGAAGTGGTATCTCACCGTCATTTTAATTTGCATTTCCCTAATGATTAGTAATGTTGAGGGTCTTTTCGTGTATTTATTGGCCATTCGTAGCCCTTCTCTGGGGAAATATCTATTCAAAATCTTTGCTTCTTATCTTTTTGTTCCTGAGCTGTAGTTCTGTATACATTCTGGATATGAATCTCTTATACAGATAAATAGTTGGCAAATATTTTCTTCCATTCTGTTGTCTTTTCACTTTCTTGATGGTGTCCTTTGAAGCACAGATCATTTTAATTTTGGTGAAACATAATTTTTCTTTTGTTGCCTATGCTTTTGGTGTCATATCTAAGAAACCATTGCCTAATCCAAGATCATGAAGATTTCACCTTTGTTTTTGTCAGAGTTTTATGGTTTTAGCTCTTACATTTAGGTCTTCTATCCAGATAACTCTTATGTATATGAGGTAGGGTCCAAGTTTATTCTTTTGCTTGGTGATAGCCAGTTGTCCTACTACTATTTGTAGAAAAGACTCTTCTTTTCCTCACTGAATTGTCTTAGTGCCCTTATTGAAAATCAACTTACCATAAATGTAAGGGTTTATTTCTAGACTCTTGGTTCTCTTCCATTGATCTATATGTCCATCCTTAGGCCGGTACCACTTCGTCTTGATGACAGACTGTAGCTTTGTAGAATATTTTGAACTTGGAAACTGTAACTGCTCCAAGTTTGTTCTTCTTTTTCAAGAGTGTCTTGGTTATTCTGGGTCCTTTGTGTTTCCATATCAGTTTTAGGATCAACTTTTTTTTTTTTTTTAAGATTTTATTTATTTATTTGTCAGAGAGAGAGAGCGCAAGCAGGCAGCGTGGCAGTCAGAGGCAGAGGGAGAAGCGATGGCCCAGGACCCTGAGATCATGACCTGAGACAAAGGCAGAGGCTTAACCCACTGAGCCACCCAGGCGCCCCAGGATCAACTTTTCTATTACTGCAAAAGATGTAGCTGGGATTTTGATAGGCATTGCATTGAATCTGTGGATTAATCTTAATAATACTGTCTTCCATCCATGAAGATGGGATGTCTTTCCATTTATTGAGGTCATCTTTCATTTCTTTCAGTGACGTTTTATAGTTTGCATTGTGTTAAACTTTTTATTGAATTTAAGTATTCTTTTTGATGCTATGGGAAATGGAATTGTTTACTTAGAGAAATACAGTTGTTTTTGGTTTGTTTGTTTTTTTAACATTGATCACATATCCTACAACCTTGGCTGAACTTATTTACTCTAGTAGTGATTTTTTTATGGATTCCTTAGAATTTTTATATATAAGATAATGTCATCTACTAATAAGAGTTTTACTTCTAACTCTAGATAAAGTCTTGAAAGAACCACAAGTCATTTTGGAATAAGAGTGTTGGTTCCCCTTATGTGAGAGAATGAGGAGGTAACAAAGAGAACGAGAAAGAGTCAAACTTTGCTTTTTCTTCCCAGTCTTTGAATGGATGGAATCTGACAGTATTTGTTGGCCAGCCTAGTCAAGGCTCACCTTGCCGAGATTATAAGGATTTGTCCATCTATTTACCTCCTGTCTAACCATGGAAGTCAGGCAGGGATACATACACACGTGCCTTGAGTATATGCACACTTATCATTCTCTCCACCGTGGCAATCCTTACTCCTGGTCGCCTCAGTCCCTGGCTGAAAGTATGGGGCAAAAAAGAGCGAGGAAATCAAACGGCATCTGCGTGATACGCCCAAGGGTCATGTTGTTGCCTGGAAAGTGTACCATCTATGGTTTGATATGGTTGTACTCTTTCCAATTCATTTTTGGTTTCACTTTTACAAATTCAGATTAGATGCAGTTTTATTTTCCTAAGTTCAGAAAGTTGGATTCTGGTGTTCATGATGCCTGGTCAGATTCTGGGCACATCACCCGTCATCTTGGTCTACCCCTATATTAAGGGCTTAGTATAGCAGAAACCAGGATGGAAATGGCATGAAACAACTTACTGTGCAAGAAACAAAATCTGTGAAAAGCCTTCCCTCAGAGCCATTACAACTTTCAAGTATATGTGGGTGCGACTATACCACTTCCTGTATTGATCTATTTAGAGAGGCTGTTATCTTTTAGATTAAATAGGAATTTTGCAGCTTGAAGAACACATATTCTCATTTGTCAGTCTGAAAAATAATATGCAATATAGTGTTACTGAGCTAAGACACAGTGGTTTCTACTCAGGTAATTTGGGGGGGAAATTGTCATTTGGAGCCTATTTCTAGTAGGCAGCCCTTCTGCATAGCAAGTGTAGTCTGAGAGTTTGTCAGAACAACAGATGCAATTCACAGTCACAAGAATGGAGAGGGCTTTCAAAAAGTGCTTGATAAATAGTCTGAGGTCATTAATGTGTAGGCTAAACCGCTCATTGGACTTCTTGAACTGGACTTTTATGATTATAACCAGAAATGTTAATTTACTTTTGCCCATTCTTTTCCTAGCTAGAGAAAACAAAATATGACCTTTACTTCTTTTATTTCATTTGCTCTGCTAAAAAGTCAAGCTCACTTTGCTGGGCAACGAGAGGCATATATCCCACTCCCCCCTTTTGTGTTCATAAGCTGAGGTTAAGTGGATCTTAAATTCTGATCATTGACCAGATTCCTGCAATGAGATTACTCTCAGGAATGGCTCTAGTTGCCTCAATTACTTAGGTTCTATTGGAGTACAAGAGAATCTAACTGAATTTAGGGAAGGAATCTTCTGAAAATAGATGCTTAACAAATATGTGTTGTTTTTGACCTAATATCACAATCACCTTTATACACTTGTGTTAATGGAAAAGGGACAGAGCCATGGGTAATCAAAGGCCTTGGTTCTAAAATCCAGGACAAGGACACTTAGGAGGGTTGCAACTTGAAATCATTTTACATGAACTAACAAGGACTTTGGTTTGCATTTCTTGGGCACTCACAGGTCAGAGCATGATGTAGAAATGCCCGTGTTTTTAAGATGGGTTGCAATGCTGTATCTTTAAATTTTTAGCTGTAGTCTGCCAAAAGTTTTCTTGGGGCACTCTGGGAGATGCCACATTGCCTATTTGCCTTGCTTTCTGCTGTAGAATGCTGGTAGTTTATGAATTACACATTTTGTTTTTGCTTTTGTTTGTTTTTTTTTGTCCCCTATAGATGATCACAGTAGGGTGAAGTTAAGACCTTTACCAGGAAAAGACTCTAAGCACAGCGACTACATTAATGCAAACTATGTCGATGTAAGTCAGAAATGTTTTATAAACCTGTTTCTCATAATTGAAGAGTGCCACAGAGACTGCCGAACGTGTTTTAATACTGCACAGAGCTTTTCCTAAAAACACAGCCTATTCAGTGTGTGGAAGGCACTGAATTACTAACTGGTCTGTGATACTGCTTTCATCTTACTTTGTGCTGTGTCATCTTTGAAGGGTTACAACAAAGCGAAAGCCTATATCGCCACCCAGGGACCTTTAAAGTCTACATTTGAAGATTTCTGGAGGATGATTTGGGAACAAAACACTGGAATCATTATCATGATTACGAACCTTGTGGAAAAAGGAAGAGTAAGAGCCCCTTGGTTTAATACCTTAATCGTGTACCTTCATTCAAAACCTCTTTATGGAGCCCTTGCTGTAGGGGTAGGAACTTGACCAGGTATAAAGAGTTAAAGCATCCTTTCTTGCCCCTGCCTTGTGTGTGGTGTGGTGGGAAAGAGCTGGATGCTTACAGGAGGGAATTAAACGTGGCAAGAGGTGAGAGTAGAGTATTAGAATGGGGATGCTGTACCATGGATGCACACGTCCTCTGGGACTGAGATCTTATAAAGGAGCTACTACGTGAGGTGAGCTGTGGACAATGAGGGGGGAGGAGGAGTTCGAGAAGGACCTTCTTAGACACAGGACAGAAAGCACAACAAACAGGGAAGTGGGAGGAAACATAGTATAGTGGGAGAACCACTGATAGTCTGGAGGAAGGGGGGTGGAAACACGGTCAAAACACCTTGACCGTCATTAAGAGAACCTTTTGATAAGATGATTAACATTTTAGAGTTGGCAGATTAGCAGTTTACATGACGCTGACTTAAGCTGGAATAAAGGCTAAGCCTCAGATTCATTACTCAGGATTGCTACATCTTCACCTTGACTGTGGCGTCCTCATTTCACCTTTGGGGACCCAAGTGGTAAAATGATTTTCATTGTTACAAGACACTCTTGCAACTCGGAAGGCAGCCCAGCCTCCTAACGTAGCCAGCTGTACTTCTTACAGGCCAAGTATAGGTCTCTTTCCGAGGCCCTCTTTAAAGTACATTGTCTGTTAAAAGATGATCGTGAATATACGAGACCCATGTCACGAATGATCTTGCCCAAGGTTAACCTCTTCAGAGGTAGGTCTACCTCTAAGCCATTGGACCCATATGTTCCTTTTTTGGTTCAAGTACATGGTGATACTACTACCTGTTTTAAAGACACTGGAAATCACATTACCAACAGTACATTTGCGGCATAAATTGCAGTTGGGACTGACAACTTTTTCCTTTTTGCAGAGAAAATGTGATCAGTATTGGCCAACAGAGAATAGTGAGGAGTACGGAAACATTATTGTCACACTGAAGAGCACAAAAGTACATGCCTGCTACACTGTTCGTCGTTTTTCAGTCAGAAACACAAAAGTGAAAAAGGTATTGGAGGAATATGGGTGGGCTGCCAGGGCATCTCTCTTTAAACTTGTATGAAAATTACTGTACAACCAAGGCCAATTCTCAGAACCAACTTGGCTTTAAAAAAGTATTTTTAAAAAACATTTTTTCACAACTCCTTTGATTGACATCAATGTATGCTGTGAAAGATACTGGCAGAGCACATAATAGAATTTAACTGGCCTGATTAAATTCTTTAATCTCGTGAAAGCTTCATTTAAAAAAAAAAAAAAAAAAAAGGAACTTCTAGGTCTCGGTGACCAGCAACTAGAGCAGCAACCTTCTGACAGTTTTCAAGCATTATTTTCCCAAACTGTGTTCCAAGGAATGCTAACCCCGCAAGATGCTTCCAAAAAGGAGATGGTGCTATTTAATAAGTATGGAAAATGAGTGCTACATAATATGCATTCCCCTTTAGAAATATGTACACTGCACACAAGTGGCCAGAGCACTAGTTAAGAAACCTCTTTAACTTTTTTTTGCCCGGTGTTTCCTAACGCAACCCAACATTGAATTTCCACACTTTGTGGAAAATGCTGCTTTCGAGTTATCTCAATTTCTTTTGTTCAAAATCTGCTATTCCATCAAGATTCATGGACCATGACAGCATTACTAGGACCTCTAGGTAGATGTTCATTAAGAAAATGTAAAGCAATTGCTCTAGAAAGACTTAGGAATAGCAGCTGTTTGTAGCAATGGGTGTAATTTTTTTTTTTTTAAGTCTTGGCCATCTTTGAGAATGTAATCAAACTGCAGCCCCCTGCCCCAGAAGAATTCACATTTATTCATATTTTTATGTACAATTCCATTGGCTCCGAAACCCATCTGTGATCCAAGGTTAACAGTCTTTTTCTATGTTTAGTTTTTTTCCTAGAATGGCAGAAGTATATAAAAGTCAAGTAGCACTGTATTTATCTGTGTTCTAATGGAGCTTTTAGCTGGCTTAAACTAACCAATAACCAGCTTATGTTTACAAAGCCCCATTACTTATGGAAACCCTTCAGGTATTTAAACATTGCCCCCTTATTTTAAAACCACTCAAGTCGGAGGATGGAAGTCAAATAGGAACTTTAGGTGTTTTGTGCACGAGGAAAAAAGGAGTAACTGAGAAAGAGGAAGAAATAGGAAAATGAGGGTTAATGGAAGTTTTCGCAAATCAAAGCCATCAGGTTTCTGTAGCCCAGGGCCAAACACCTTACATGCTCTGGCTGATTAATGACCTGGAGTCCTCAAAAAAAGAAATTTTTGACATTTTCAGGCTTTTATCAGTTTATTGGTTGTAAGAAAAACCTACAACAGCAAGTTACCTGTTTGGGGAAAATTTTCATCCAAAGTAGTTAAAATGTAAAAAGCTCAGCCACTTGAAGGAAAACTGCTCTGAAAAATTCATTTACGAAAGCGACAGGTAAGTTTATTATGGACGCTGGAGACTGAGAATCACTTCCTGGAGGACGTGTAGCAGCAGCCAGCAGCCAGGATCCTGAAGGTCCAACCCAGACAGCGGAGAAAGGACGGGAGTCATGGCAGGAAGTTAACACGGAGGCTGTGTAGGCAAAGTAGAAAGTACTTGAGATGGTTTCGAACACCGGAAGTCCATGTTCATTCCTGGTGTAGTCCTCGCCCACTGTCTCTCCCAGGAGACGTCTGATACTCACACCCCATTAGCTAGCATCTCTGCTCCTGGCATGAGACAGCTGCCAAGCTCAGCAACAGTAGTTAGGGCACATGCAATGGAAGGTCGTGTTCCCGCCATCCTTTCGTTATTATTTTTAATCCAGAGTGCCACCTGTCTGCTCACAGACCGCTCTCTTCACCTTTCTGTAGGGTCAGAAGGGAAATCCCAAGGGTCGTCAGAATGAACGGGTCGTGATTCAGTATCACTACACGCAGTGGCCTGACATGGGAGTTCCTGAGTACGCCCTCCCGGTCCTGACCTTCGTGAGGAGATCCTCGGCAGCCCGGACAACCGAAATGGGCCCTGTGCTGGTGCACTGCAGGTGGGGCCCACATCCTTCTCCTTGCGCCTGGGATGCAACATGCGAAGTGGGCAGAGTGGGAGGATGCAGGCCGCTGGGGCCCTGCTTTGTGTGATTTAGAAACGGGAGTCTTCCACTGAAAACTGAGACCAGGACAGCCCGTTAGGGTCTGTGAAATCCCTGCATTCTCAAAACATCCAGAAATCATCTGCTACTTCAGAGGCTGAAACAAAATCTCTTAGAGAATGCAGTTCCAGTTTTTATAACATCTATCATTAATAAAATCCCCATTGTTTATAGGGAATCTTGAAGCTGCTCCTATTACATAGAAATCCGACCTTAAACACAAGTTCAGGGCTTCCTACACTACAGAGTTTGAGATTTTGTAAATGGCTTTTCTGTACGGTTCCTCGGAATAAAATCATTGTAGGAGTGAAAAGATTTTTAATTTTTTAGTTGATACACGCTCTAAGAAAGACCTTTTTGAAAGCACTAGGAAGGCCTTTTTTCCCTTCTGAACTACCTTGAACAACTTTAGTAGGTGGTTTAAAAATACTTTATCTTTCATTTGTGATTGCATTCTTGGCTTTTTTTTTTTTTTAACTTGGTATTCGAATTGATGCTACCTCTTCGAGTTATGTTGTAGCGCTGCATGGCGTTTTCGAAGCAGTTCTTCTGGGCTGCTGTTCCTAACATGTGATCACAAAGCAAGTCCTTGGCAGATGTTGGAACCCATCTCCTGTTTAAAGCCTCATGAAAAGTACATTTTTTTTGCTGACGCATTGAGGAATCGCTAAAATAGACGTGAAAGTCTGTCAAAGAGCTGGGGTATCAATGGAGTAGTCGTGTGAGGTGGGGAACCTGCTGGGGGTTTCTGACAAAAGCGGCTCGTTAATCAGGACTGCAGAACTCCCAGCTTCCTGACTGTTGTTGTTTTAACAATGAGGAAGTGTGGATAAAAAGAGGCCAGATTTTGCAGGCATGCCGATCTGATTCCAATTCCATACTGGGCTGACTAAAGGAAGGCACCCTTTAGATGGGAACTTCCTAATACTGAACAGACTGGGGAGGCGTGCAGAAAGGGGACTTATCGAAAGGATGATGGGTGCTCCAGAACCAGGCACTAAGTTAGGCATCAAGGACACAAACCCCCTACCTGGGTACACAGGGTTCTGGTACGGGGATGGCTCTGCCAAGAAGGGCTGCTCTCCATCCCTTGCATCACCGACTTCCATCCTTGGCTTGAGCACCAAGCGAGGCTGAGAAAGCAAACTCGTATGCAACATTTTACTCCAGCTCCTGTGGTATTTATAAAAGGCTGTCTTTGTTCCCCATCAAGACTCGTGGGAAATGTCCTAATGAAGTTTTTGGCTGCTGTCCACAATGAATAACCTCTGTCAACTGTCTACTAGGTTATCTAAACAAGGTTATTTCTAAGCTCATTTGATATTTAGATGGTAATTTTTCCAGTCGGCAGTAAATGCATGACATGATAGAGCAAAAGGTAGCCGCTGAGTGTCTTCCTTTCTTCCAGCGCTGGTGTGGGCAGGACAGGCACCTACATTGTAATAGACAGCATGCTGCAACAGATCAAAGACAAAAGCACAGTTAACGTCCTGGGATTCCTGAAGCATATCAGGACACAGCGTAACTACCTCGTCCAGACTGAGGTGAGGAGTGGCTGCAGGTGCTCTCAAGAGATTCTAGCATGTGCTTTAAATGAAAGTTGAATGATACTGATGAGAAAATTCATTGTAGGGCCTGAAGGAATGTACAGGTTTGTATTGGAAGCTATGCTGACCACGATACTCTTGACTCCCAGTTTTCCATTTCTGTGAGGATCTTCATGTGATTTCTGAGTCACCACACTAACACTTCAGCCGGGGCAGCTGTGTCTAGTGCTGTGTTTGATGCTATGGGGAACTAAACATGTTGTCTGGCCTGAAAAGTAGAACGGTTCTAAAGGCCTTCATGAAACACCTTTCTCCACGGCTTGCTGCATCGAGCCTACTATTGTGGGCATGGTATGGAAAAAACTTATTTTATTAGGGTATGTGACCCTAATAAAATAAGTGATGAGGGATAAACCAGAGAGTATTGGAGCAAGCCACCTAGCTGTAAATGCTTGAAGGAGTTCCCAGGGCAGACCCTGAGAAGAGTTGATGTGAGGTCCGTTTCATGACTTGGATGGAGGTGGCTACCCCTTACCAGCTCTCCTCATTCTGCCCCTTTTAGGAGCAGTACATTTTCATCCATGATGCCTTGTTGGAAGCCATTCTAGGAAAGGAGACTGAAGTATCTTCTAATCAGCTGCATAGCTATGTTAACAGCATCCTCATACCAGGAGTAGGAGGAAAGACACGGCTGGAGAAACAATTCAAGGTAGGGCTCTGAATGAACTTCTGGGGTAAAAAAGCAAGAAGTAAAGAAATGGCTTGAGTTTGAGGGGTTCATATCTTTTTGGCATTAATGTACAGACTGAAAGGGATTACCATTTGTATTCTTCAGATGTAATGGGAAGAAACTAATGTTTCCACCTGTGTATGAACTGCTGGGATCCCAGTAGACAGCACAGTGCTGTATTTCCTCCCGAGTCACTCAGGGCTTCATCTGAACGTAAACAGCAGCAGCCCCTGGCCACAGTGACCTAATAGTTGGAGTCCGTCACTCTAGTCCAAAAAACAGCTGCTGTATTTTTTCTGAAGTAACTTACCTTACCCTTAAGAATGATTTATTTTTAGGACACTATGTCAACAAATAAGCTATTTGAAAGACTATCGGATAGTTTAGGAACTGAAAAGGAGTTACCAAGGAATACCAGAGAAAAGTTAACTTTCCCCAAAGGATTCTTCTTTTGCTTGGATAAGAGCTTGAAGAAGTTTAAAGGCAGTTAAGGTTTATAGGGAATTAACTGAGGGAAAAGTTAAAAAAAAAAAAAAAAGACTATGAGGACATTAAAGTAATTAAGATAATTAAGAGCTCAATTCTTTATTCTAACCTTCAAGTACTGTCCCTCAAACTACTGAGTACTATCTTATTAGTCTCTCATAGTTTTTTAAATTTTTTTTGGCATTATTCCATATGTAATTTCTTGTTCGGTATCAAAATGGAGAAAATGGAGTGAATCTGTGCACTTGTACTTTTCATATAAAACTTTCCATAGATTCTGAAACCATCATTTGAATCAATGAGACTGCCAAGCAAATTAATGAGCAAAATTAATCTATTTTTCATTCCATAACAATCTTATATTTCTAGCTCTCCTTTTATAACATCCTAACTCTTCAAAAAAAACCATCTGAGGTAATAATGAGAACATTGTATCTCATTTTAAATGTTTACAAATAATTCTTTAAAAAATTAAGTACCAACATTCCTTAAGTTCTACCTTTTCTATTTCTGCAAATTTATTTCCACATATTTTGATGAATTTTTTTAAAAGAAATCTCTTCATTCCATTGGAGACCAGGTAATTGGTTCTTGTGTAGGCACTAAGCACTTTAGAACTTAAGTAGAAGGAAAAAAACAAGAGTCGGAAACTTGAAAACTGCACCTCAGGCCCTGGACAGTAGTACGAAAGCCCTTGGAGGAGGCCGTTCCCTTATGTTAAGATGGATCCCTTCCCCGCTGGAAAAAAAAACAAAAAACCAGAGGATTGACATAGTGTTCAACCAAGCTATGGAAGAACAGGAAGCATAACCAAACTACTGGGCTACGTAGAGTGGCCCTAGAACAATATCAGTTTAGTTCAAAAGAAATGTACTGAGAATCTAGTAAGTTATATGTTCAAGAGACATGATGAGCTCCTGTGACCGGCAAGCTGTCTTTTCTTGTGTAGACCCACCTGAATCTCATGTGCCTACGAGAAATTACGGAAGACAAATGCCAAAAAGCAGTGACATTTTCAACAGAAAAATCCAGATCAATTCAATAAATATCTCCTGCCCCTCTTGAACCTATTATCAGAAGCCTGTCGTCTGATAGTAGAAATAAAGGCAAACTTAAACATAACCACGGTATAGGGACGGAAGTAACCACTACTGAAACACAAAAATAAATTCTTTGGGGATAGAAAAATGTCTTTGCTCTTCAGTAATCCAATCACCGACTGGCCTTTGTTTGCCAGATCATCAAGCAAATGCTACCCATTGTCACTTTGGTTTGTTGCTTTCCAGCTGTACTGAGATTGTAACTGATACATGACACTGTATAAATTTAAGGTGTAGAAAGTAACGATGCTTGCTTATATTACAAAATGATTATCACAATAAGGTTAGTTAATGAATGAAAACTAAAATGTTGCTTTTCTTTCAGCTGGTCACACAATGTAATGCCAAGTATGTGGAGTGCTTTAGTGCTCAGAAAGAGTGTAACAAAGAAAAGAACCGAAACTCTTCAGTCGTGCCGTGTAAGATCTTAAACTCAGATTGACTTGGTTGCATGTGTAGTATTTTTTCACTGAGTTTTATGTATTATGTACAGAGGCCGCAACTACCAAGGGGAATAGTTATGCCAGGAAAATTGAGGCAGTTTGATCAAACTAGGAGGGGTGGCTGTCCGTGCCAGCAAACTGCTGCATGAAGCCTAGCTTCCATTCACCTCACAATTTAAGAATTATGGTACTTCTACATTTTAACTTAAAAAAAAAAAAGTAAAGCGATTATCACTTGATTATCCTGGCATCGATGATCCTAGAAAACTTAAGCGTCTCTGATTAATCTGTACAGCTGGAATGCATTATTACATTACTCCGGCTGTTGAGATCAAGGCACTGTGGGTAGATGGGGACCTTTGTAGAAGTAACTCAGGACCCAGCAGAGGATACCGTGTATGCCGTAGACACAAGTGTGGGTGACCACCGGAGAGAGTCTCTCTCCCGACAAACGCCACAGTTTCCTGAGCACGTTATGGGGAGAAAAATGCCGGTAAGGGGATGGCAAAAGAGCAAAAGTACAATGTGTTTGTATAATTGTAGGACTATCCAGCCAGGGCCAAAAAATTATCTGACGTTCTCTGTCATCTCTGCACAGAGTGTTCTCTTCCTGATCTGCTGTGAAAACCTCTCTCACAGTAAGATTTTGTTCCTCTAATGCCTCTACCCTTCTGGAAATGTACTGCAGAATTCCATTTACATTCTGCCTCAGCTGACACTTGAGCTTAGTGAAAAGTATAGGTGAGTTTTAAAATGAAAGGGGAGCCAGGGAAATAGATTACTCACCAAGTGAATCTCAGAAAGCATTATTGGTTCTGTGTGTGTAAGAAGGCAAATGTGTTGTTGTTTTTTCCCCCCATACATCAGCCGAACGTGCCCGAGTGGGTCTTGCACCGTTGCCTGGAATGAAAGGAACAGATTACATTAATGCTTCTTATATCATGGTGAGAGTCAACAGTTAATTATAAATAAATTCAATTAAACTGAAAGGTGGTAAAGAGTAGATACCCCCTATGTAGCTGATTTCATTTTTCAAATAATTTCTCGATGCATAATATAAAAATTAGATTTCTGTATCTGGCGACCTCGAACAAAAGACTCCGAATCAGCGGGGGTACAGAAATACTTTTAGCAAAGTGTGTGTTAAGGAATTAATTTTCTTGTTAATTTCACCCATCTAGTGTTTGAATAAATGTTGAAATTGCTATTAAGTAAAAACAGCAGGGGTACTAGAAGGGAATTGTACATGGAGAGAAAATGACCTGCACGTGTTAGCATATACATCTAAAAATTAGCCACATGTACGGACTGCCTTTTTCAATTGTTTAAGTGAGGTCAGAACAATGCTGTCTTATTTCATGAACATATTTTACTACCACCACATCAAAATAAAATGTTTGTAACTGCTGATTTTCCGTCTCCCTAACTGAAGGGCTATTATAGGAGCAATGAATTTATCATAACCCAGCATCCTCTGCCACATACTACGAAAGATTTCTGGCGAATGATTTGGGATCATAATGCACAGATCATTGTCATGCTGCCAGACAACCAGAGCTTGGTAAGCAAAGCACATCTGCTATATATTAATGAGTCTGGGAGGCCATAAGCATAAATCATTTTGATACCTTACCACAGGGCTCCGCTGTGTGTGTGTGTGCTAGGGGAGGGCCTCCAGCCTTCCCTCATCTTTAAGTCTGAACAGGTTCCTTTTGTATTCTCACAGTTACTGTCCCTATCAGCTCCATTGCTTGATTCTCTCATGCTGTACATGGCAGGGCAGTAGATAGTTTTGGAAAAGGGCCTTTGAGTAACCTCATTTAACATACAACCTTAACCTGACCTCTCAGTCGCTGTAGGTCACTTGTGAAAAACAAAATAACAGCTAACATTTGAGTATGTAATTGCGTTTACATGTATTAATTTGCTTAATCTTAATCCTCTCTACCACTTCATGACACAGGTACTATTATTTCATTTAATAGCTAAGAAAATCGGGGGAAGTAACTTGCCTTAGGGCGCACACACAAATGATTGGAGGCGGGATTCGAACCTGAGTGACCTGTCTTTTAATCCTTTTGCTATGGTATTTGTCCCGCCCCACACTAGAGAAAGGTTTCCCAGCTCTCACCTAAAAAATTCATATCAAAAGTATTAATAATGTATCATTATTTCTCCCCCATTCCACAGACAGAGCAGATCCATTACAGGGAAGGAGATACACAAAGGCTATTTTCCAATTTAAAGGTGCTTTTAAGACCTTGCCTGAGTCATAGCCCCTTTCTCTCCTCCCTTCAGTCCTTCCCTGCTGTGCCTCGAGATTATATAAAAGAAGGGTGAACAGATTTATCAGGATGAGCTTAACTTTCAGAAATAGTTGGGTGTTCAGAAGTTATGAGGACATGTAAGCCCACAAAACAAAAACAAAAAACAATGAGGAGCTGCTTCCATGAGGATCAGATTAGTGAATTTTTTAATCAAGAAAGAACAGCATGTGATTGAACCCCTAGTCTTGATGACATGCATTTGACTGTGTGCCCAGTCAGTAGGAACTTCTTCACTTTGTCGCATTTTGCTCCAGCTTCAGAATACCAAGACTGCTTCTGTATGATAGAATGGCAACAAAATTGAGAATCTTAAGCTAAAAACTGGAGTGTAAATTTTCAAATTAGCTGGCAATAGGGGTCTATTCTGTTTGGCATGTGGAAATTGGAGGCACTTAGGGTTGTTAAAACGTTCATTTGTTGGATGAGTCAGTATTTTGTTATTGTCACTTAACACAGGACGGTCACCAAAAGCATCATTTGTAGTGGGGAGGCTGGGCCACCTGAGTCCATACATGCTCTGCAGACAGTGACGACCTTGACCTGCCCTAGAACAGGTCATCTCAGTGTCTCAGGCTGAGGGAGACCTGGCTAGAATCCTGCATGTCTGCATTCTCAGCTCCAGGGATGAAAGTCAGATTTATTAGTACACATTTTTTTCCCTTATATATGTAGATTCTCTTTGTTGGCTTTATTATTTATCACTGCTTATAACTTGACACGACCATGATGCTGTAAGTATCCCAAAGTCACTGGTTCCTAGCTCAGAAAGCACTATTAAAAATATAGGGATCTTTGAGCTACAAATATATTTGTAAGCAAAATAAGCATGAGCCCAGAGTTCCTGCTGAATTAAGAAGCAGCATGTGTTTTTCATAGTCTTTGAAGATGATCAGTTCTTCCCTCGTTTGCTCTGTGTATTCAGAATGGTTTGGGGGCTTTTTGTTTTTGCTTTTTCTTCTACCATTATTAAAACCCCTTCAGCAGTTATTAGGCCAATTTGATATTTTACGATTCATGTTAATTTCTTAGAGGTACATAATATGTTGTTATTCCCACTTTTCAGATATGGAAATTAAGGCCCAGATTAATTTATTCAGGATCACATCCAATCCTAAATCCTGTGCTTAGTCTGTGCATATTGATTAAATGTATAGGCCCTGTCCATTATTACCTGACATCTTTAGTATCTCTTAAAAGGGTCTTACTTCCATTTCCTTGGACAAAATGTATTAAAACCCCTGACAGTTACAGACTTCTTTTGTATAGACTAAACCCAATTGCTAATCTGTTTCCCCTTATGCTGAGCTTTAAAAATAAAAATGTACTTGGCAATAAGCTATATTGAAACTTGAAAGGGTGATAAGTCTTATTGGACTGTTGGCTCATTTCTGATGCAACAATGTAAGATTAAACAAAACCTTCTTTGTTTTGAACATTATTCAGAATTATTTCTGACTTCACTAGTAGTATCTCAGCATTTTCAGGAAAATGCCCATCGAAACATAGATATGCCAGCAAAGTAGGGGTTGCCATTTGAACTGGTGAGGGAAAGAGGCATGGCAGTGGGGGTCAGGGGTCTTATCCTTATCACTGTATTTCTCAATCTCCAACCTGTGTACCCCTTAACTTTTTGTTAGGCCTCCACAGTTTTCAGGGATGGAATTCAAGTACCACGCCTGAATATTTATTTTTAATCCTAAAATAGATGAACATTTAAAGCTTGCCTGATTCAAGGCTAAAAGACTTTTTCTGTGTTAATCTCCGTTTGAAGCCTAACATGGATAGATGAACTTGTCTTTGAAAGAGCACTTTAGGGCGCCTGGGTGGCTCAGTGGGTTAAAGCCGCTGCCTTCGGCTCAGGTCATGATCCCAGGGTCCTGGGATCGAGGCCCACATCAGGCTCTCTGCTCAGCGGGGAGCCTGCTTCCTCCTCTCTCCTCTCTCTCTGCCTCCTTGTAATCTCTCTCTCTCTGTGTCAAATGAATAAATAAAATCTTTAAATAAATAAATAAAAAGAACTTATGAAAGAGCACTTTATATTCCATGCCGACATAAGCTGATTTATGCATAACCTCTTCCCAGACAGGTTCAGTTGCTTACCAATCAGTAGTAGTGTGATTTCAGACAACTTATGGACTTCCCTGAGTCTTGCTGTCCTCCTCTGTAAAGACAGATGATAAAAATCCTTTACCTCGCTAGTATATTGTAAAAATTAAATAATATTGATTAAATTCCTGGGCAAAATGCTAATCACCTGTAGAACTGTTTTCATAATCCACAGGAAGTAAAAACTAGGATGTCTTAGTTGCCAAGCAACTGTGAAATAATATACTAACTCCAGGTGAGAAATGTTCTATAATATATCACAGTGGGGGGGGGGACCAGGATCTAGGTCAATTATTTTTAATATATCACCTCTAGAGGGAGCATTTTTGGTTGTTACAGTGACGTAGGTGGGAACTGCCAGGAAATGGTTATTGGGTATATTTTACAATCACCCCTGAACTTGGTGAACTGGGCATGATTAAATGGTGACTTGGGAGGTATGGGAGATGGCAAACGTTACACATCAATTTGCAGGAAAATTAAAAAATGTTTGACAGCACTGCAGAGGAATTTTTTCTTTGGGGGGGTTCCCATAGGCAGAAGATGAGTTTGTATACTGGCCAAGTCGAGAAGAATCCATGAACTGTGAGGCCTTTACCGTCACCCTTATCAGCAAAGACAGACTGTGCCTCTCTAATGAAGAACAAATTATCATCCATGACTTTATCCTTGAAGCTACACAGGTAACTTAAACCTCCATTTCTCAATAATACTCATACCTGGGCCCTGCGTCATCTTTCCGAGTAATAATAAAGTCACTTGCCACCCTCGAGACAAGCCCAGGCATTTGAGTATGACTTAATTTTAAGTATGTACACTTCCCTTTTTCCTTCCTTCAAATATTTGCTTTTTCCAGCTGGGTAGATGACATGTAACAGTTCCTCTGATTGAGCATGCATACAAATAGGTCTGTTGGCCTAATTATGAAAACAATATACTAGAGCTCAATATTCTCTCTGCCACCAGAAATGTAAACTTTGAAATGTGTTAAAAATGATAATAGTAAGACTTTTTTTTATTTTAGTAGTAAATGACATTTTGATATGTAATAACTTATTATGGGGTGGAAAAGAGAGGAGCTATATTAATAATTTAAATGATCTAACCATCTTTTTTTCCTTCAAGTGTATAGGTAAGATAGAGTAGGATACAAAGTCTCTTGTAATTTATTGTCACCTAAAATTGTATTGTACCCCGAACAAAATAGGATTCTACTATTATGACCTGGTCATTTTTTAAGGGCAGGTGGTCAGTCCTCCCGGCCTAGTATTTGGCACTCGTCAGTTCTCTCTACTACACACTTTCTCGGGAGCAAGTTCTCATCCCCAGATTACAGGTGTCAGGATATAAGGATGGGCTGTGACTTGTTGTATTGGTTACAGGACGACTACGTCCTGGAGGTTCGGCACTTCCAGTGTCCCAAATGGCCTAACCCAGATGCCCCCATCAGCAGTACTTTCGAACTTATCAATGTCATCAAGGAAGAGGCCTTAACAAGGGATGGCCCCACCATTGTTCATGATGAGTACGTATCTGTTTCTTAACTTTACAGTGCGAACATTTTTCTTGGTGAATAGCTTTGAGAGCGGAAAGGGAAGGTCGTGACCCTGCTGTGTTACCAGTGTGTACAAGTGCCTGTTGCCAGTCTGTCTGCATTTTAATGGGGTGGGCCCTTCCAGGCCTCAGATATTCCTGGAGCACATGCTCTAGAAAGTCAAAGCACTACACCAACCTACCAAAGCAGACTTGTAAGCTTTCTCAGGTTTTAGGTTTCAAAACATTAAACAGAAAATGTAAATAGTTATTTAATAACTTAATTAGTTACATTTATCCCTACAGTGAATTTCAGCAGACACTTGTTAGAGAAGAAAACTTTTTAAATACGGTTTAGTTGATTCGGAGTGAGAAAGTTACTATTAATCGTAAATTTAGAGTTTACAATGTGTTTTGAAGTTTAAAGAATATAACTCTCAAGGACAACAAATAATTTACTCCTGGTGTCAGCGCTTCTAGGCACCCATGTGGTATTCAAACCCAGACATTCTCTTTAGTCAGAGGGAAGGGATCATAGATGAACCTTAGGGTATGTGACTATTTGGAGTCACAATTAATGGCTGGGATTGACCTGTAAATCAGTTGTGTCATCCCAGATTGTTTAGAATCTCACAAGCTTTAGCTAATATGGCACCATTTCTTTGGGGGGGAGGAAGATGATTTACTTATTTTAGGGAGAGAGAGGGGCAGCAGAGGGAGAGACACAGACTCCTGCTGAACATGGAGCCCAAGGCGGGCTGGAGTTTGAGACTCTGAGACCGTGACCGGAACCAAAACCAAGACTCAGATGCTCAACCGACTGAGCCACCCAGGCACCCCTGTATCCTCGTTTGGTCAGCAAATGCTCAGTGTATCCATTAAATCAGCAGCTACTCTGGAAGCATAGTTATTAATCAATTTGAAAGTAAGACTTACTAAGTTTTTCATTTTTTCTAAACTAATGCTGCAACATGAAGTGAACACAGACTTTCAGCGTAGGTTAGCACCTGTACCTCAAATTACGGTTTCCTCATGTTTGAAGGTGGCCATAGTACTGGCTGCTTCCAAAGACTTTTATGCTCTTTTTCTTAGGAGATAATGACTTTTATAATGTTGGCCTGACTCTTAATTAAAGATGGGGGGGGCATTATAGTCAAAGCTTTAGTTAAATATACTAAGATGCCTACAAACGTGACAACTGCCGGTAGTGTTTAAATAGCGAAGCCAGCATCAAAATAACTGGGTAGCTGTAACTGTCTGAAGATCTGGGGTATGCAGTTACAGTGTAAAATTAGGGCTGCTTCTATAGTCCCCCCCGCCCCCACTAATCTGTATCAGCTTTTCCAATACCTCTGGGTTTTGCCAGCTTCAGTCCATTCAGACTGAATTCTAATGCTGCTGCCCACTTCTGTACCTAATTTTGCTGTTATTTTGTGATCAGTTCAGTAAAGCAGCTAAACTTACATTTCATGCTAAGGGATGTGGGAAAGAAAAAACTAGCAATTTGTTAAACCATTTAAAAAACTATTTGGTTCATTTGTCTATATTCAGTTTGGGGGGGTATATTGTCTCATCCAGTGATTTTTATTTTATGCCATGTGCTGAATATGTCACCTCTGAAATTAATCAAATGTAGCTTGTTCTTAGGCCTACATAAGAAAAGAGCAAATTAATTCTGAACTAGATCAGCACAAATCATGTAAGTGAGCTGCAATAAAATCCACATGAAGAAACATGTTCCTTCCATTATCCACTCTTCAGGAGATAAGCAATGCCATAGAAGTGATTTTTCCACATTACCCAAGCAAATTTGAAATTTTTAAACGGCTGCTAGTGCATTGTTCTGAACACCAGATAGCTTTCAGTTTCCATCCTACCTACCTTTTGTACTTCTAAATATCCCTTCCTGGTGGCCTATCTGTAACCAAACTCATCTTCTCCACCTGTCCCCAGCCACAGGGTTGGGCAAACCAGAAACCTGTCACCTCCACATCTCACTGGCCACGAGTCTTCTTGATGTCACCCATTCTTTCAGTACACTTTTCACATTCCTCTGTGATCTGATTGAAGCAGTCCTGCATTGAATTACCTCCTGCAGGCCACCTTACCCCTGCAAACACGAATTTCCTTTGAGGGCTCTTTTAGTCAGCAGACACTTTAAAAGTCACTCTCTTTGAAGAGGCGATCATTTAAAGTCACTAACAAACATCACATTCTTACCTATGCTGTTCTTGGGTAGCACTTCCTATTGCAACTACTTGTTCATGGGACTGTTCCCCGCCCCACCCCCCCCGCCCTTGATGAGATCAGCAGAGTTAACTCATTTGTCCCAGTCTCCACTGGCTGAAGCTCAAGGCCTGGCACATAGTGGGTACTGTGCATTAAACTGACCTATCAGTTAAGGATATGTACAATATCCTCAATAGGAACTTTCCCAGAGAGTCTTGTGCCTTGCATTTTTTTTAAAAGATTTTATTTATATGACAGAGATCACAAGTAGGCAGAGAGGCAGGCAGAAAGGAGGAAGCAGGCTCCCTGCTGAGCAGAGAGCCCAATGCGGGGCTAGATCCCAGGACCCTGAGACCATGACCTGAGCCGAAGGCAGAGGCTTTAACCCACTGAGTGCCTGGGCGCCTGGGTGGCTCAGTGGGTTAAGCCTCTGCCTTCAGCTCAGGTCATGATCCCAGGGTCCTGGGATCGAGGCCCACATTGGGCTCTCTGTTCAGCGAGGAACCTGCTTCCTGCCTGCCCCCTTGCCTGCTTGTGATCTCTCTCTCTCTCTCTCTGTCAAATAAATAATTTAAAAATAATAAACTGAATGTCTTAAAAAAAAAAAGCAGAGGTGAGAAGGCCGGGACGCTTGCACTTAAGTCAAAGAATTGAACTTTGAGTGGGCAAAGTTGGTATTTATTGGGTCTTCACAGAGATCTCTTCACACCTACTCTCAGGTTCTCAGCTGGGTGCCAGATAGATGGGGTTTCTAGATAAATGATCTAAGGATAAAATTCCATACCCAAAAGTAAACGGATTCTATTTGAAGACAAGCACAGCTTAAAGGCAAACTGCATTATTCACAGCATCCTGTACTCAAGACCGTTGTGTTCAGAGACTCATCTATCAGCATTACTGTCAGATTTTTTTAAGCAGCGCCTATGTTCCCACAGAAGAAGTTTGGAACATAAGCACCGTTTTTACAGTCTCGTGAGACTACACATTAGATGTTCACTCACAGAAGAACAGTTTTTTTGTGCAAATACTTAATGTTGTTATTCACTCTGGAAATGTATCTATCAATCACCCTATTAGATCTCATAGCAGGCTAATTCAATTAACAATTCTCAAAGTATGATCTGAGGACTGCAGGTTGGGAAGGAGGCCATTCCAGGGGATTCAAAAGGTCAAAACTATTTTCATAATAATGCAAAGATACCATTTTCCTTGTTCATTCTCACTCTGATGGCTGCCATAATGTGTGCTTGCGTGGTTTTGTGTTTAACATTTTCTCAGTTCCAATTTTTGATACAGTAAATATTGATAGCCCAAATAAGCAAAAGCTCTTTGAGGAGCACCAGTAACCTTTTATTTTCATTTTATCCGGAGATGATAAGCAATAGACGATGCAGAACTATATGGACTGCTTCCTCTGTCAGCTGCTGCAAAGATACCCACAAATAACTATTTCTCATTTGTTACTTAGATCCCCTCTTCTCACATGAGAAAATAGCCAGTGTGAAGCTAATGGGGCCTGTGTACACAAATAGCATCAGCAAGGACCAGCTATCATAATTTGTGGGGATCCCACGTAAAATGAAAATGCAGGAACTCTTGTTCAAAAATTAAGAATTTGCAGATGAAGAGTTCAAAGTAATAGTCGAGAGAAGGGTGGATGAACTCAGAACCTCAACAAAGAAATAGAAAATACAAAAAAGAACCAATAACTGAAATGAAAAATACACTAGAGGGAATCACAGCATGTGCATATATACTAACATTCCCATTATAGAGGTCCCAGAAGGAGAAGAGAAAGAGCAAGGGGCAGAAAACTTCCCTAACCTGGGGAAGGAAGCAAACATCCAAGTCCAGGAAGCAAAGACCCCCAAACAAGATGACCCCAGGGCAGTGCACAGCAAGACACATAACAGAATCGTAAAAGCATCAAGAGAAAAGCACTAGTTATTTAAAGAGGAAGCCCCATAAGTCTAGCAGCTGGTTTTTCAGCAGAAACTTGCATTCCAGAAGCATGTGGCATGATATAGTCAAAGTACAGAAAGGAAAAAACCCACCACCAAGAATAATATACCCAGTTCATGTTCAGAATTGAAGAGATAGTTTACCAAACAAAAATTAAGAGTTCATCACCAGTAATCCAGCCTTAGAAGAAATGCTAAAGATGACCCTTTAAGGGAAAAAGGAAATGCTGTAAGTAGAAGAAAATTATGAAAAGAAAAAAATTTCACTGATAAAAGCAAATACATAATAAAGGTAGTAGATCAATCATAAAGCTAGTATAAAGGTTAAAAGACCAAAGCAGTGAAACTAATTAAGGAATTCACAAAAAGATGTATAATATGGCATCATATATAAAAGGTGTAGAGGGGGTAAAGTAAAAGTGTAGCTTGTAGAATGTGTTTGAACTTAAGCAAACACCAACTTACTTAAAATAGGATGTTATATATAAGAATCTTTTAGAAACCATAAACCCAAAGCCTATAATAATAGATACATTAAAAATAAAGAGAAAGGAATCAAAACATAACCCTAAAGAAAGTCATCAGTCACAGGGAAAAGAGCAAGAGAAGAAGGAACACAGAACTATAAAAATAACCAGAAAACTGAACCAAATGGCAGTAAGTACATACCTCTCGATTATTTTAGGGAGTTTAAATCTTCAATCAAAAGACATAGGGTGACTGAATGGATTTAAAAAGAACAAAACCCTGTCCAGATGCTGCCTATAAGAGACTCACTTCTGCCCCAAACATATATACAGACTGGAAGTTGAGGGAATGGAAAAAGATATTCCATGCAAATGGAAATGAAATGGTAGCAGTATTTATATCAGACAAAATAGACTTTAAAACAAGGAATGTTATGAGACAAGGACCTTTCCATAATGATAAGAGGATTAGGGGCACTGGGGTGGTTCAAGTCAGTTAAGCATCTGCCTTCAGTTCAGGTCATGATCCTAGGGTCCTGGGATGGAGCCCTGCATTGGGCTCCCTGCTCAGCAAGGAGAGTGCTTCTCCCTCTGCCTGTGCTCTCTCTCAAATAAAATTCTAAAAAATAAAAAGGATCAATCCAACAAGAGGATATACAATTATATCTATGCTCCCAACACAGGAGCACCTAAATATATAAAAATATTAATAGACATAAAGGGGGAAACTGAAAATAAAATAGGTCATCCAGACAGAAAATTAATAAACACTGACTTTGAACAACACATTAGACCAGATGGATTTAACAGATACATACAGAACATTCCATCTGCAACAGCACAATACACATTCTTTTCAAGTGCATGTGGAATATTCTCCAGGAGCAATCACATATGAGGCATAAAAACACTGAAATCACAACCAATATTTTTTCTGACCACGACAGTATGAAACCAAATTACAAGAAAAAAAAAACTGGAAAAAAACATATAGAGGATGAGTTAAGAAGTCA
This sequence comes from Ailurus styani, assembly GCA_002007465.1. Lineage (NCBI taxonomy): Eukaryota > Metazoa > Chordata > Mammalia > Carnivora > Ailuridae > Ailurus > Ailurus styani. The sequence continues at coordinate 713,669 of LNAC01000434.1, read as the reverse complement.
AAGAGGATATCAAAAAATACCCGGAGGAAAATTAAAAGGGGAACACAAAATTTGTGAGGTTCAAAATCTTTTGAGATGCAGCGAAAGCAGTTTTAAGAAGAAAATGTATAGCAAATACAGGCTTACCTCAAGAAACGCGAAAGACCTCAAACAGTCTAACCTTAGTAACCTAAAGGAACTAGAAAAAACAAAGCAAGCCAAAATTTAGTAGAAGGAAGAAAATAATAAAGATCAGAGTGGAAATAAATGGAGACTTAGGAAACTATAGAAAAGATCAGTGAAACAAAGACCTGGTTCTTTGAAAAGATAAGACTGAGAATCTTTTAACCAGACTCCTCGAGAAAGAAAGCAGACTCAAATAACATTAGAAATGAAAGAGAAGTTACAACCAACACCAAAGAAATACAAGGGGTTATAGTAGACTACTATTAAAAATTATAAGCCAGCAAATGAGACAAACCTAGAAAACATAGAAAAATTCCTGGAAAAAAATCTTAGAAAAAACTTCCAAGGCTGAATTTGATGTAGAAAATGTGAGCAAACCAATTACTACTAACAAAATTGAATCTGTAATGTAAACCTCCTAACAAAAGTCCAAGACCAGATGGCTTCACAGAGGAACTCTACCAAACATATTTTTTAAGATTTTATTTCTTTGAGAGAGAGAAAGAGCAAGGTGGGGGGAGGAGCAGAGGGAGAGGGACAAGCCGACTCCACACTGAGCATGAAACCCAACAATGGACCTGATCCCACAACCCTGAATCATGACCTAAGCCAAAATCAAGAGTCAGATGCTTAACTGACTGAGCCAACTAGGTGCCCCTCTACCAAACATTTAAAATAGAGTTAATACCTATCCTTCTCAAACTATTCAAAAAAAAAAAAAAAAGCCAGAAGAGGAAAGAATTTATTCTAAGAAGCCACCATTACCCGGCTACCAAAACCAAAGATAGATACTACCAAAAAAGAAAATTACAGGCAGTATCTCTGGCAAACATAGAAGCAAAAATCTGTAACAGAATATTAGCAAACTAAATTCAGCTCTGATTTCTAGGATCAGATGAGATTTATTCGGAGGATGGCAAGGATGGTTTGATATCCACAAATCAATCACATGATATACCACCTTAACAAAATGAAGGATAAAAATTATGATTATGGCAATAGATTCAGAAAAAGCATTTAACAAAATTCAGTGTTGACTCTTGATAAAAACTCTCAACAGAGGGGGTTTACAGGGAACATACCTAAATATAATAAAGGCCATATATGACAAACACAGCTAATATTATACTCAGTGATGATAAGCTAAAAACTTTTCCTCTAAGATCAGGAACAAGAAAAGGATGTCCACTGTTACCGTATTTATTCAACACAGAACTGGATGTCTTAGCCACAATAATCAGACAAGAAAATGTAATAAAAAGGCATAAAAATTGGTAAGGAAGAGGTAAAACTATCACTATTTGTATGTGGTACTACAGAATGAATGAATTTAGTAAAGTTTCTGGATACAAAATCAATATACAGAAATCTGTTGTGTTTCTGTACAGTAATAAGGAAGTGGCAGAAAATAACACAGTCCCATTTATAATCACATCAAACAGAACAGAATAAATAGGCATAAACCTAACCAAGATGAAAGAGCTATATTCTAGAAACTTTAAGATGCTGATGAAAAAGACTGAAGGTGACACAAATGCAAAGACATACCATCCTTATTTTAACACTTCTTAAAATGTCCATGGTATCCAAAATAACCTACAGATTCAATGCAATTTTTACCACAAAACGAATAAATAATCCTAAAATTTGCATGGAACTACAAAAAGGACCAGTAACAGCCAAAGCAATTTTGCAGAAGAAGAACAAAGCTGGAGGTATCACAGTCCCTGATTTCAAACTATACTACAAAGCTGTAGTACTCAAACCAGTATGGTACTGACATAGAAACAGATACCTGGATCAATGGAGCAGAATAAAGAGCCCAGAAATAAATCCACACTTACTTACATGATCAAGTAATCTACAACAAAGAAGGCAATAATATACAACAGGGAAAAAGACTGTCTTTTTAATAAGTGGTGCTAAGAAAACTAGACAGTTACATGGAAAAAAAGAAAAAAACCCAGAGAAACTGGACCACTTTCTTGCACCATACACAAAAACTCAAAATGGATTAAAGACCTGAATGTGAGACCTGAAACCATAAAAGTTCTAAAAGAAAACACTGGCAGTGATCTGTTGTACATCAGCCTTAGCATTATTTTTCTGGATCTGTCTTCTCAGGTAAAGGAAACAAAAGCACAAATAAACAGTTGAGACTACATCAGATGACAAAGCTTTTGCATAGTGAAGGAAACCAACAAATCAAAGGACAGCCTCCTGAATGAGAGAAGACATTGGCAAATAATATATCTGATATGGAGCTAATGTCCAAGATATATGAAGAACTCATAAAACTTAAATAACCTGATTAAAAGTGGGCAGAGGACCTGAATCAACTTTGTCAAAAGAAAATATCCAAAGATGACCAAAAGACACATGAAAAGGTGCTCAGTACCACTAATCAGAGAGAAGCAAATTAAAACCATAGTGATAGGGCACCTTACACCAGTCAGAATGGCTACTACAAAAAGGGGAAGTAACAAGTGTTGGCGAGGATGTAAAGAAAAGGGAACCCTTGTGCACTATTTGTGGGAATATAAATTGATGAAGCTACTGTATAAAACCGTACAGCAGTTCCTTAGAAATGTAAAACTAGAAATACCATGTGATCCAGTAATTCCACTTCTGGGTATTTATCAGAAGAGAACAAAAGCATTGATTGAAGAAGATGCACACACCCTTAGGTTTACTGCAGCATTACTTACAGTAGCCACAAGATGGAAGAAACCTTAAGTGTCCATAAATAGATGAGTGGATAAAGAAGATGTGGGGTATACGTACAGTGGAATATTACTCAGCCATAAAAAAGAAGGAACTCTCACCATTTACAACAACATGGGTGGAACTAGAGGGTATTAGGCTAAGTGAAAGTAGTCCTATAAAGACAAATACCACATAATTTCACAGCTGTGTGGAATCTAAAAAATGACAAAAACAAACAGACTCAGATACACTGAGCAAACAGGTGGCTGTCAGAGGGCAGTGGGGAGATGGGCAAGACCGATGAAGGGAATTAGTAGGTACAAACTTTCAGTTGTAAGTAAATCACAAGGATGAAAAGTACAGCATAGGGAATGTACTTAATAATACTGTAATAACTTCAGTCACTACATTTATCTTGATGAATATTTCGTAATGTGTATACTTGTCAAGTCACTGGGTTATACACCCGAAACTAATATATTGTATGTCAACTATTCCTCAGTAAAAAAATAACTCACAGATGGCAACAGCACAGTATTAAACTAGGTCCAGGACTCTCCACAACCACACAGACGGAAGCCAGGAAAATGGCCCTGGCTGCAGTCAGATCCAGATCTATCATCGAATTCTGCTTAGCGCTGCCTCCCACTGGTTGTCACAGGAAGCACTCCTGCACTCATCTGAGCTTCAGACGACGTTTTTATCCTACTTTATTTTCTCATTCATGTCCAAAGTTTTAATTTCTTAAAGTCCTGTGGAAGGCTTTTGTGTTGCCTTTATGCCCCTGAACTGATGGATACTCAAGCTTTACCTCTGTTTTCCTTCCTGCCATAATGATTTCTAAGGGAGGTTTCACTGTCTTCATAGTGAAAGGGTTATAACTCTCAATTTCATTCTTATGATTTTTAAAAGCAAAGGTAGGATAATTGTATAATTATATGGAACAGTAAAAGGTATCATTAAATGGGCAGTAGTATATATACTGATAATACAAGGAACCTCAATGTGGTGTTTTTTTTAAGATTTTATTTATTTATTTGACAGAGATCACAAGTAGGCAGAGAGAGAGGGAGAAGCAGGCTCCCTGCCGAGCAGAGAGCCCGATATGGGCCTCGATCCCAGGACCCTGAGATCATGACCTGAGCCGAAAGCAGAGGCTTTAACTCACTGAGTCACCCAGGCGCCCTCTATGTTCATTTTAAAACACATCGGGGTTCTGGGGCGCCTGGGTGGCTCAATGAGTTAAAGCCTCTGCCTTTGGCTCAGGTCATGATCTCAGGGTCCTGGGATCGAGGCCCATATCGGGCTCTCTGCTCGGCAGGGAGCCTGCTTCTCCCTCTCTCTCTGCCTCTCTGCCTACTTGTGATCTCTCTCTCTGTGTCAAATAAAGAAGTAAAATCTTAAAAAAAAATAAAATAATAAAATAAAATGAACATAGAATACTTAAAAACATTACTTACATTGGGAACTGAAAGTACTTTCATTTCCTTGAGGCATAGGCAAGGAAAGATGAAAATACATTTGGCTCTTTTCTTAACTGCGCTATCTGAATGGCTATGAATAGCTCTAAGAAAAAGATTAAATGGAGGGAAAAGGGTCCTGATCTTAACAGTTTCACTAGAGCAGAGTAAGCAAAGGTTAGAGTTTATCCTACTGAGAAGAAAACTACACATGATTTAAAATACAAGGAAAGCCAACGTGATCAAATCAAGAACAAACAAAAAATACAGTGAATCAGTTACTAGATTAGATACTAGTTATAAGAGACTTTAAAAATACATGCTCTGAGATCTAACAGAAGACTATGGCATTAATCAGAAACACGTTATTAAGCAGGAACAAGTCAGAGTCTAAGAAATGGGAAAAACAAGAGATGGGCTAGTAGTAGAATAGATAGAAGTGAAATCAAACTCCACTACAGAAGCTAGGTAAGTTCTAACATATGTCTGAGAGGTGATCCATGTTAAGAAAAGAGACTAAAGATGAAATAATGACTGAGATTTTCTAAGACATGAATAAAGGATGAGTAAAGTCTCATAAAATTTACAATTTTGGTAAATGATGAAGAAGAAAATTTAAAATAACACTGGGAAGGAAAAGATCTACCATTGATTAAATATTAAAATATTAGGGTGCCTGGGTGGCTCAGTGGGTTAAAGCCTCTGCCTTCGGCTCAGGTCATGATCCCAGGGTCCTGGGATCGAGGCCCACATCGGGCTCTCTGCTCAGCAGGGAGCCTGCTTCCTCCTCTCTCCTCTCTCTCTGCCTGCCTCTCTGCCTACTTGTAATCTCTCTCTCTGTGTCAAAATGAATAAATAAAATCTTTTTTAAAAAAATTAAAATATTAAAATTTTTTAAAAATATTTGATAACTTAATTTGCTTAGGGTTGACAATGTTTACAAATTTTTAAAAATCCTAATTCTTATATGAAAATATTAATGAATAAAATGTTTGGGATATGCTTCAAGGTATATGGGAGAGGAAACAGATGTGAAACAAGTTTGGCCATGAGTAATTGCTGAAACTGAGTAATTGCTATGTGAAGGTGACTGAGCTTGTGCATATGTTTGATGTTTTCTAATAATAAAAGGTTAAAAATACAAATATTTTAAAGGAAATAAACACTTGAAATTCTTTATACTAATAAATGTTGAATAACTGAATAAATAGGTGAGTTCCCAAACTGTTAAGATCCACCAAGTCCTCACCAGGCTACTCTTGAACACAAGAGGAAATTTAATGTAACCATGATTAAAAAAAAAAAAAAAAAAAAAAGCTAGCACCAGAATGGAAAAGTATAGGCCAATCTTACTTATTTGATTATGGCTGTAAAAATCTAAGTAAAATACTGTCAAATAAAATCCAGTGTGTTGAGTTAAAAAAATTTTGTATCATGAAAAAGTAAGATTTACCCTAGGGTTTACAGAGGTGATTAAATGTTACCACTGTTCTCTCAAGTAAATGCAAGACATAATCAAAGGAATTTCTAAAAAAGTCAATAGATGTTGGAAAGTCCAGAATAAAATCACACTCATCCATGATCTCCCTCCCCAAAAGAAAACACTATTAGCAAACTGAACGTCAAAAGCCTCTTCTTTAACTTGATAAATGTTATTTATTGGAAGCCTACGGCAGATATTTTTATTTAATACTACAAACTTAGAAGCTTTACCAGTAAAGAAGACAATATACCTCCTTGCAAATACCGGTTAGAATGCAGAACTTTTAGGTTCTAGGCAATACGATAAAAGCAAAAGATGTAAGAAATATAAAAGTTGAAAAGAAACAAACCTGATATTATTGGTAAAGATGTAGCCAGCTTCCCAGAGAATCCACAAATTATTAGGAACTTAACTGCATAGCTGGATACAAGTTCCCCATGTGAAAATCAGTAACTGTCCTATATATCAACTGAAACCAAGCAAAATGTCATAAAGAGAGGCCACTGTTAGCAGTAACAAACTCAAACACTGAGAAATTACCCTAAAATGAAAGTGGCAAAGACAATAAAGAAACCTATAAAATATAATTGAAAACTACAAAAGACCTGAACAAAGGTAGAAAAGACCTCATGTTCATGAACAGAAAAACTGAAAAAGATGTTACTTTCCTCAGACCAATATATATATATTCTGCACAAGCTAACCAAAATGCCAACAAAATTTACATTTCTTGACAGTTCAGTTTCAAAATTAATATGAAACAGGATGGGAAGGGATAGAGGTATTTGGAAATGTGTATAAAAATGAAAATGAAAGTATGCTTGAAGCACAAAAGAAAAATGAAACAATGAATGTAGAGATAGCCAAGACCACTGTAGAAACTTGCTTTTTCAGATGCCAAGACTTATCGAAACCTTATGGGAATTAAAACAAATATGGAGAAATACAAAAAACATATTAAAGGACCAGAGAGTTCAGAAACAGGCCTGCATATATGAGGATTTAGTATATGATACAAAGGAAGCTCAAGACAATGAGAAAAGATGAGGCTATCCAATTAAAAAAAGTAGCTATCCATGGGAAAAATAACTAAAATCAGAACTTTACCCTACATTACAATAAGATTCAGATGAATTAAACAATGAAATGTAAAAAGTAAAAACAGAAAAATGTAGGAGAGTGTTTTCAAAATGCTGGGTTTAGAAAAAGCATTCTCAAGATTCCAGTTAAGCCAAAAATAAAAGACTGATCAATTTGATTATGTGTAAACTATACTTCAGCTTAACAAAAACGCCTACAAACAATGTTAAGAGAAACTAGAGACTGGAAAAAATATACAACCTATCCTACAAATAAGAGATAAAGCTAAGAAAAATGGCCAAAGTATATTATTAAATAATTTCAGAGGAGGAACTACAGATGGGCCCTAAACCCAGAAGATTCTCCACCTCCCTGGTAATAGAGAAAATGCAAATTAAAACAACATTAAATACAATTTTTCACCCATCAGATGAGCGGAAGCATGTCAACCTTAAAATGACGAGGAGAGGCACCTAGATGGCTCAGTTCATTAAGCGTGTACCTTCAGCTCAGGTCATGATCTCAGGGTCCTGGGACGGAGCCCCGTGTTGGGGGGGGTGCCCTGTTCAGTGGGGAGTCTGTCTCTCTCAAATAAATCTTAAAAAGAAAAATTAAAAGGATGAAGAGAAGCAAGTATTCTCCTGCTGGGAATGGTATAAACAGGTAACAACCACTATAAGAGAAACACCGCAATGTCTTTAAAACTAAAGATGGGCATACCTCTGACCTAGTTCTACTCACGGTACTTCTGCTGGTGTGCACAAGATACGAACAACGGAAATGTCCATCTACAGGGAAGAGAGTAAGTCCAGTATGCATGAAGCACATGAAGTCATGAGCTAGACTGAAATGTACTGATAACACTGGGCAGCTGGACCTAAATGTATAACATGTTTTACCTCGAGATAGGTTACCTCAAGATAGATGGGGACTCTGGTCTTTTTGTATTAAAGATGTACCACATCTGTAATGGCTTGATTTTATATGACAGTAAGCTCAAACTGCACATCTAATAATTTTTAATAGAATAGTGAACACAGGATATAAAACTCTACTTTCATTTCTGCTAGCATCACCACCTGAAACAATTCATTTAATCCTCTGTTTTCTTATCACTGATACGCCACCACGGGTTCCTGGGAAAAATGGGGTTGCCAATCCAGCCCGATGAGGAAGTCTACCCTTCTAAGTGCACATGCGTGTGTGTGTGTGTGTGTGTGTAAGAAAGAAAGAGTGTGCCATGGTTTTCCAAGACTTTTATCGAAGGTAACTCTGATAAAGTTCCACTTCAGTGCCAAAAATAATTACCTAATATGAAATTCATTTAAAAATTTTTTGGACTGCACTTTGAGCCATATATCTCCATTTCGAGTCACATTCTGGACGTTCAATTTAGCTGTTGGGGACGGTTAAAAAAAATTTTTTTTTTTTTTCAGATCCTTTCACCACCTCTACTTGTCCAGGAGCCTGTAGTTAGGTTCCTCATATTCTTTTTCCTATTATGCCCCCCACCTCTTTCCCAACATCATGTCTTCTATAGCCATCCCGTCTACTGCTGAACCTCTCATTTCCTCTGGGATATCAAGCTGAGCATCTGATCAGCCAGTGTGGGAGATGTCACATTCATGAATGAATGTCACCTTTATGCTAGCTTCTACCTCTCTCCCCCTGGCCAGCGTTTCATTCATTTCAAGAAGAGATGTCAGCACGATCTACTTATCTTCTATGCAAATATATGACATTAATTTCCTTCCAAAAATTCAGTCCCTTAGAAAATCTGAAATAGCATCCTTTTTTTTTCCTCCTCTCCAAGGTACGGAGCAGTGTCAGCAGGAATGTTGTGTGCCCTTACCACCCTGTCCCAGCAACTGGAGAATGAAAATGCTGTGGATGTTTTCCAGGTTGCAAAAATGATTAATCTTATGCGGCCTGGAGTATTCACAGACATTGTAAGTACTTTGTTTCTTTGTGAAACCTGTTCTGTCATCAGTTGAAACTCAGGCTCACACTTGAATTGGAACACTGGTTGTCACCCAGGGATGGTCTTGCCCACCAGGAGATGTTCGGCAATGTGCAGAGACTTTTTGGGGATGGAGGGAAGTGCTCATTGGAAGCTACCCAGAGATGCCGCCAAACATCTTGCAGTGCAGCAGACAGATCTCTGCAACAAAGAAGTACCTGCCTCCAAACGTCAGTAGTGCTGAGGTGGAGAAACTCTCGGTTTTCTAGAGTATGGTATTCTCCAGTTACAACATGGGGATATTTTATGATCTGAATTCACTGTCAACAGAATTGAGTTCCAAACTAACAACAGTGACATGCAGAATGCATAGGTCTTGATTATAAAGGCTCCAAGTCATTTTTTTTAAGTTTCTTAGCATAAATGTACATTCTTGTTTTTTACAATTACATTTTTAATTGGTCTTGCTACCTGAGATGAAATGATTCAGCTGTTCTTTGTCTCAAGTGGTCTTCCTCTTGTTTTTCAGGAACAATACCAGTTTGTCTATAAAGCGATGCTCAGCTTGGTCAGCACTAAAGAAAACGGAAATGGTCCCATGACAGTGGACAAAAATGGTGCTGTTCTCATTGCGGATGAATCAGACCCTGCCGAGAGCATGGAATCTCTAGTGTGATTGGAATCCCGAAAGGGCACTTACTTTGTAAAACTTCTGAAGACTGAGAACTTTTTGGAGGCCTTTTTTGCCAGACTCTAGGTTATACAATAACCCAGTTACTTTTTTACACTGATAAAAGTTTTGATATTTATTTTTTGCCATTTTATGTCTTAATGGTATCCTACTGAGCATTTGCACCTCTGTTCATTTCACACAGTGAAACGCAGTTTTCCCTAGTTTGCACTATATGATCAGTGTTACTGCCTATAATCTAATACTAAAGCAAGCCCTGATGTGACATTCCATGACAACATACATGCTACTTTTTAGTTCAGTACAGTGAAGGTTTTATGACAGTGGATCTTAGTTTATTATTATTATTGTTGTTGTCGTTGTTGTTGTTGCTAAAGCAGTTGCATCCTCCTAGCAGGCAATGCTGAGCTTTTCCTCAGTCCTCTCCTATTTTTTTCAGGCACTGCTCCATACTGTCTGCCTTCTGTATTTTAATGGAGTGAATGGGCATTGTTTTCTTTTAAGGAGTAGCAGGTTCCTGGGAGCTACTAAGACAGTCTGTCAACCTCATGACCTTGAAACAGTTCTATTTATGATGGTGAAGGTATCCATTAAGAAATTAGAAGGCTTTAAGAGCTTTATGTGAACATCACTTATTAGTTGAAGTTATATTCATAGCCTAAAAAAATGCCCAACTGTGTCAAAATAAAGGATATCTCTGTATTACAGTTTTCACAGTAGCTATGTGGACGGTGTGTGTTATTTCCATCTTGACCCTCTGAAATAGCTACACCCTACAATGAGGGCTATCTTTTACAAGAGACATGGCAATATTTTACACATCTCACCTATCCCTTTAGTAACTCTCCATTCACGCTTCTTGGTTTCTAATATCACACCTCATGGCAGGTAATATAATGAAAATTTCTGCAGGAGTGTGATTTTGAAATTAGTCCTCTAAAGTATCCCTATTACTCATATAGCTATCTAATAAAAACTACCTATATAGTTAACATTCTTTTCTTTCCTTTGTTGCCAAATGTTTCCTGATAAATCCCATAATTACATGCATTCTTCTACTTCGGGTAAAAGTGAAAATACTGTATTAGCTAGTAGTCTGGGACAGATTCCCAATTCTTGTGTGGATTCCCACACATGGATAAGTGATTCAGAGAGAGGGAATCAGAAGCTTAGACAGAAGGGGAGATCAACATTCTCAAATAGAATTAAAAGAAGGAGATGGCTTTGTGTGCTTTTGTGTTATGGATCCTAAGAACAGACACACTTCACTCAAAAAGGCTGATAATCATTACAAAAAGCCCAAGGAAGTTATGTGATCTAGCCTCCAGAGCCATATTTACCCTTCAGTAACTGCATCATTGGGAAATTAGGAGCATTATTAAGAAATGTCAGTTCAGTTAGAAAAATAAGCTACTGCTGAGATCTGTTCTTCTGTTTCGTATTCGCATTTGAGGAATAACTTCTGTTAGAAGTGAAATCATCACCAGAACTGGGCCTGTCACGAGGAAAAGGGTTTTGGTTCATTTTTATGTCAATAAACTTTGACAAGAAAAAAAAATCCATACTGGCTACTATCATACTATGTGGATAGGGTCTATAACATTAATGATAATCAGTGCTGAGGTTCTGTTGACCTTAAGTTGGCGGTCTGTGGAGTTTGTCAGAGTGGTTCTGTGGAGCCAGAGCTGCTAAGGAGAGGCTTCAGGCCCAAGTTTAGGAGTTCCAATGCACAGGCCAGGTTGATGGGGTTTCCATGAACTATGTCCCTTCCCAGGGTTAATCTCATGTTTTCATCACAGAAATTCTGCAACGTGGAAAACAGTCCACTGTTCATGACCCGTGTAGGTAAGGCTTAAGGAAAGGTGTACTAGTGAACAGTTGGCTAAATGGTATGTGCTAGAGGGAAGCAACACCGCTGCAGCCCCTCTGCTGCCATCACTGGTAATACCAGGAAGCTCTACCGAACACCTAAGGAAGAAAGCTTGAACATAGGACCACCACCACTGCCAGAGGCTGAGAGGAATCAGGAAGGGCAAGGTTTCAGATGATGGCAAGAGCTAGATCCTTTCAGTCAATTAAGCAGATTACACCTCATTTATATATCGGTAGGAGTGAACTCTTTTCAGTAGTGGGCACATACTGGATTTTCAGAAGTGATGTTCAAGTTGGGGCTCATGGTCCCTCAGTAATTTTTTCTTATACAAGTGAACATTGGTTAGAAAACAGCAAGTGTTTCCTTCTGTGCTATTTACAGTGGGCTCAAGTCATGGAAAGGCATACGTTCCAACACAATCCTGTGACCATTTCTTACACAGGTATCAGGCAAAAGAAAGATAGCTAGTAAATAGAAACATTTAAAAGGGTGGTTTGAGGTTCTCTGAGAAAGTATGTGTCCATAGTGGGCCTGAAGCATCTACAAATCCTGACACACTGAAATCTGAGCAAGTGCTATCTGCCCATCTTGCCAAAGTGGTCCCAACACACTTCAGTGAGAACAGTTCTATTCAGCAGTTCCTCACTTTCCCCAGAGAGTGTATCCTGAATATTATTCTTCATTTGTTATCGATGTTAATATTCTTGCATCTTTCCAGAGGCAGAGAGTTTCAAAGATGGTATTTTCTTTGAGACATAAACACACTGCTTAACTACACAACAAGATTATTACTACTTGCACTCAGGGGGAAAGGAAATAGCTATTGCAGACTAACATGTGCTATCTTATAAAATAAGCTTATTGGGTGTATGAATTTAGCTCCAGGTGAACAGAAGGCACACATCATAAAATACTGAGTTGCACTGATCAGACCAAGTGGCCATGCTGGGCGCCAGAGAAGACCCATATTACCATCAGGAGAACTCTTGCATCCAAAAGTCACATCTTTTATATATGTGTGTGTGTTAAAAAAGTTATTTCTGAATCTCAAGAGTAAGATTAATTGAATTGGTTTTCCTAAATTTTTATGCCTTGGACAAGGCTTTTAGAGTCTGTTTCAAGTTGTAGAGTCCAGCATGGTCAGAGAAGGTTATGGTGTTCAAGGTCTGGCTGTTGGAAATTTTAGCCCAGAGTGACATAACTAAAATCAACAAATAACCTTAATTATTTTATAATGACACAGCACAACTGCCTTGTTATGAACCTTTTCTTAAATGCATATATGCTATATTTAAAAATTAAGATAGAGATACCAATTTACCAAAGATACATATTACTAATTCTAAGCAAAAAAACCCAAACTCATCACAATTTAAGAAATAATAATCAAAATGTAGTTTGTCTTAAGAATTTAGCAGTTATACTGGAAAATGCATTTTCAACTCCTATGTTCTGAAGTTTATGTTCAAATGGTGCCAGTGAATTTTTATATGAAGGGAAAATGCCTGCTTTTTTTTTTTTAAGAGCTATAATTTCACTTACCCCTTTGCGCTTTCCCTTAGTTGCCATTAACATGCAATATTGGCTTTACTTATCTCTAGAAAGAAGGCATGCTACAAATAGGAAGGAATTGTAATAGTATTTGGCCTCTACTTTGTCTTAGCTGTTAAACTGTTTTTAGTATTTTTGTTAAATATTTGCAAAGGGAAGCATTTTCTACAGAGGATAATTAATTTCAAGAAAACTATCTTGAGTTTTAAGAAATAAACATCTCCAGAAAAGGAGACAGCCGATTTTATAAAATGTTGCAACTCTCCAACATTTGGGGTAGTGACTCCTTTTTTGTTAGGACATTTGAAACTAGCAAGCAGCCATTGTTTCTAAAAAAGAAAAAAGAAAAAAAAACCTCAGCCTTCATGTTAATTCATGTTTCTTTCACTTCATTTTGAAATTGCTGAAATCATTAAAACTGTAAATATTTTGTTGCTTGGATAAGCATCTTCTGGGAACTTTGTATCTATGGTATATAATCATAGAATTTTATATTTTCATATGAAGCTAATTTTTTTCTAGTTTCAACTCCGTCATAGTTTTTTGTTTTGTTTTGGTTTGGTTTTGGGTTTTGGGTTTTTGGGTTTTTTTGTTTAGTTTTTGTTTTTTGTGGTGGATATGTGAATTCAACTTTCTGTGTATTGAAGTAGCAAGAGCCATCTTTGCATTCCAAAAGATCCAACATGTGTTATTTCTTTGAGGCAGTGATTGTGAAAATTGGCTTTTCTTTCTTAATTCCATTGACCATTTGTGCAATAGGAATTAGACATAATTAGTCACTGAATACATTCGTTGCAAAAAGTGATTGGTTTTTGTTTGGTTTTTTTTAATTTGTTCAGGGGGAAGGGGTTTTATAACCTGAAATTTTTCCCTTTTTTCTTCTTCTGTTTAAAACTATATCAAATCATTCTATTATAGTGTTATTTAATATGTAAATTGTATTGCTATACATAAAATAAAGTATGGTTTTTGATGTATTCATTAGTGCTGAGCATTTCTATGAAAATATGTCCAAAAAAATTAAGTTACTAGTCTTCCTTAACAGATCACATTTATACCTGCTAACCCTTTATCTTAGTTTTCATGGTAATAAAATGAATGTTAACAGTATCTTTACATTAGCAGCAAACCAAAAAGAAATGTCTTTTCTGAGTTCTTCCATCTTTAAAGAATGAAGAATGACAAAGTTTTACCTACATTTGGAATCAAACCTTAATTCACATTATGAACCTAAGTTATAAGCAGAATTACTATTTTCAACAGTCTATCAACTAGATTTATAGCAACTTCTCCCTCTTAATTCTTTACTATGTTGGATAAAGGATGTATCCTACCAAGACTATTGGAGAAACTATGAGATGTATGTAGGATCACTAAAATTGCTTCTACTTGTAAACAATTTTGACATTTCCGAACAGGGAGGAGTACACAGGTCTCAGACTTGGCAGCTTGGGCCCGCCATTCTCTGTGAACTTTCAGTGGGCTCACATCAGGAGCTCAATTCTTACTATCAGGGCTCCAATTTTTCTTTCCCACAGGGATGAAGAGCTTACATTTCATTCTCCCTAAGTAAGTGGGAATTTAAGAAACAATATTAATCTAATCTATTCTGCTACTATCTCTTAGACCAATTCCAGCAAAAAAATAATGAGTCTCTCTGATGATAAACCCGCCTTCCCCAAGTTACAACCACAGAGACTCAATACTCTGTATCACAGAGCACACCACAGACTGATAGCCCATAAGTCATATTCATCCACAGATGTATGTTATTTGGCCCATAATTTTAACTATTTTTAAATTTTATTTATTTAAAGTAGACTCCATACTCAACATGGAACTCAAACTCACGACCCTGAGATCAAGAGTCGGATGCTCTACCAACTGAGCCAGTCAGGTGCCCCATGGCCCATATAGCTACCTACCAACATCTTAAGAAATGGAAACTTTCACATTAATATTGAGATTTCAAACTCCTTTCAAAAATGTGGGCAGTGTTAATACAGCAGGCTCACATTCTCACATGGACCTAACAAGCTGGAGAGGGAGTCACAGTTGCCCCTTTTGATGCTCCCACTATCCAGTTCAACAGAGTCTCCCCACCTCTCCCATCACCTTATGTCTGCCCCCGTCAGCCAGCCATTTAAATAACCTGCTTGGAGTCTATGAGCAGTTGCATAAGAACTTTGAGATCATGTTCCATCATTAAAATCCTAAGAAGCCAGCATGGCCAAAGGAAGCTTCCACGTTCCTAATTACTTCTAAGTCCACCCAAGATGGCTCCATGCACAAGCAGTTATAACTGTTCAAAATAATTAACCAATTTAATTCTCTACTATCTGATTTTTACTGTCCAGACTAGAACTATAGACAAGGAAGCCTCATTTCTATTACCAAGAATGGGGCAAAGAAATAACAGTGCAAAAAGCTACCTATAAAAACTCCCGTTTTCTAACAGCTAAAATTCAGATTGTTAAGAACTATAAGATTTAGCAACAAGTTACTAGGAACTATGCCTAGATTCAGAGACAGGATTAAGGACATTGGCTTTATATTTAAGAGAGCATAAAGGCACTAGCAGATAAGAACTAAAAGTTGGGAACTGGCAAGGCAAAATCGGCTTTTGTGATCATGAAGTTTGGCAAGAAAAATAATCAGAAAAGAAAGTTAATTAGACCAGCAGTTTATCTGAACCTAACAATGACATTACGTTGCTCACAAATTGAAAAATAAGAAATTAACTTTATCTGATTTATGGTAATTTGAAAAGCATTCGACTTGAATAGCTACTGGCCTATAAGCTAATTATCTTCCATCCCTTCCCCACATTCTGCTTCTGCAGGGCAGAAAGTCAGGCTTTGTGGCAAGAGCCAGTGGGCCTTGCAAAGCTTAGGCAAACATTCCAAATTATAAATTTAGCATTCTCTTAGAATTCATCCCAAAAAGCATTTGCTCAATGTCTATCACAGGGCACGTATTAGTTATAACCTGTACAGAATGTAAAGTTGTTGGCAGAAGCATTTCAAGTCAGATGAGGCAAAAGTTACAACTTAATCCTAAAAACTCGTTCTTCAGTTCACTCGAAAATTCTTATCTAGCTCTATCATAGAGATGGAGTACAAAAGACAGTTGTGCAACACTTAGCAAAGAAGTAAAATCTGTAACCATGGACTCCCTAACTTCTACAATGCTCACACAACTCTATTTTATATTAAACTTGTTAGAAAGCATTTTCCCACAGGGGGAAAAAAATGTTAAAGAATAAGGACTACAGGGGTGTCTGTGGTGGCTCAGGAGGTTAAGTGTCTGCCTTTGGCTCAGGTCATGATCCCAGCGACCTGGGATCAGGATTCAGTGCCTGCATCAGGCTCCCTGCTCAATAGGGCGTCTGCTTCTCCCTCTCCCTCTGTCTGCCGCTCCCCCTGCTTGTGCGCTCTATGTCAAATGAATAAATTAAAAAAAAAAAAAGACTACAATCCAAACAGCCAAGGGTCCAGTCAAGTTTGCCACTGACTGACAGTGATTTGGGGCAAGTCGCTTGACTTCTCTTGATGCCATTTTCCTCACCTGTAAAACAGAGAAATCAATGTTTACCTCCCAGGGCCCGCTGTGAGGAGTGAATGAGATGCTTGCAAAGCTCTTGGGACAGTAAATTAATATTAACCATTATAACGATCCTATCACCTAGCTTTATTTTTCTTAATTGATTAGCAGATGTTTTGTCAATCATGAAACGAAAAGTCGACAACCTGAGCTTACCCAATTAAATAGTAATACTGAAAATTTTCCTTCACTGATGAGGAAGCTCACCCTATCAAAGTAGATCCAAGGGAGGTAGTTGGAGATGAAGATGAACAGTGAAAGTAGCCCATGTATCCCTACAGCCCAAAAACAAGAGGGCCAGAAGCAGGGAATGAATACCTACGCACAGTGTCCCATATGTTGACTCTTTCTCTACTAATGGTTTAAATCTCTCAGTGCATTCTAAGAACTTTTTTTTTTAAGAAAAAGCTCCATAGTTTGAGAAAAGCCAAACATATTTGCTAATGTCAAACCCCAAGTGCAGAATACTGCATAGCACTGTGATAAATTATGGACATTTCTACACTAGCTACAATGCCCTATCACAACTCCCAAACTCTATAAACTAATATGAACAGTGATAATTCCTTTTTCCTCAGCAATTTTTATCTTCTACAGCTCTCACTACTTTCAACACATCACTCTCATTATCAACCATCATCTTCCCTCACCCTAAACCAGAGCTGGCCTCTTTACCCACTCACTACTCTACTCTGAAGAAATGGCCATAAATTAGTGACATTTCCTCGTTTTTTAACAGATTCTTAAAGCCTATCAAGTATCACCCTACATAAATAAGATCGTTTGTTTCCTCTGCCAAAATTTTTTCCATTATTGAGAGAAGAGCCAATCAGAATGAATTATGATTACTTACTATTACAAATTTTGGTACTTTAACAATACATTAATATATACATTCTGTTGGTGCACGTGGGTGGTGCAGTAGTTTAAGCAACCAGCTCTTGGTTTCCACTGGGGTCATGATCTCAGTCATGAAATCAAGCGCCCTGTTGGGTATGAAACATTTTTCATGGAAAGCTGTACATTAATCATGTGAACTTAAGCTCAACTTATTGATATTCACTATTTAAGACACCTCTTGTTGGGAGTAAATTCTCACTTTGCCTAAGAATATTCAAACTGTGAGGACCTGGGTAGTTTAGTTGGTAGAGAATGTGACTCTTGATCTCAGGGCTATAAGTTTGAACCCCACGCTGGGTGTAGAGATTACTTGAAAAATAAAAGTCTTAAAAAAAAAAAAGAGGGGAGCCTGGGTAGCTCAATCAGTTGAGCCTCTTGGTTTCAGTTTGGGTTGTGACCTCGGGTCATGAGATTGAGCCCTGTGTAGGGCTCTAGGCTGAGCATGGAACCTGCTTAGGAATCTATCTCTCCCTCTCTCTCTGTCCTCCCCTGCTCCCCTCTCATCTCTCTAAAATAAAATTATAAAAAGAAGGAATGTTTGAATAGGATTTTGTGTCAGAATATCCCCACAGTTTATCCAGGACTTTTTATCTTTAAGCTTTCACCATACCAATAATCTAATATTCTCCACTAGAAAAAAAATTCCCAATTTGCCTCCTTGCCTTTATTTTTTAAATGCCTCATGCAGCTGTATGCGTGTGAGCATCCAGACCACATAGTTCCAAAACCATACCTTGGCTTTTCACAATTATCTCACGGTTTTTAAAAATGATGAAGGCGAATTTTGCTATTTTCAAAAAGGACTTGGGCCTAAATATCCTCTAAAATTCTAAGTAGTACTAAGGAAATCATAAAATGCTGCAGCACCTGACCCCACCACCATCTCCCTCAAGAGCTCCCCTTTTGATCGATGTAAAAGTTCTCTGAGTTAGATTCATGGGTAACCCGTATTTCTAAAGAAGGGTGTCCACCAGAGCAGGTGAATTATGGCTGCTCAGCTGGCAGTAGTTGTAATCTATTTTTCCTCTCCCTATCATAGTCTCTTTCTACTTATAAAACATAAACACCGTGGAAAGCATGGTTTTGCTTACTGGAAGGACAGTCCAGATAAAAATACAGTCTGTAGAACTTTATGCTATACTGTAACACCTTCACTGACCACTGTGTTTACAATGTAAAAAAAAATAAAAAATAAAAAGCCTTAAAGGACTTAGGGCTGCCTTATCCTAGTAATTCAGGCAAAAGTAAAATCTCACCAGCTACCCTAGATCTGTAACTCACGATCTCGACCTTTACCTCCCTCCTGTTACAGCAGAAAAGGTGTTCTTGCTCCTATCTAAGACCACCCTTCCATCTTCCATGACTTGTAAATGACCCATCCTTGTCCTCTCAAGGGCTTCATTTCTGCATTAGCTTTCCTATCAACTTGAGTCAGATGACACCTTGCTTTCTCTACTGACTCATTCGTTTTGGCATACAAATACACTCTGTTATCACCACCTTAGAAAAACCTTTTCTTGTAGCCAAGTACCCTTTGAGTAGCATCTCATTTCGTGTTTCCCTCTGATTATAAAACTCCTTCGCAGTAGTCTGTAGTGACAAGATCCATTCCTTTCTTCCATTCTCTCAACCTGTGTAAACTGAGATTCCAGCAGAAGCATCCCACAACTCTAAATTCTCCAAATGCCCTGTTCTTTCCCCTCAACGCCACTAATTTGTTAGCAATAGGCCACACCACTTTCTTCTTTCGGCACTCAACAAATATTTACATAGCACTCACTATGCATCAGGAGAGTAAGAATTACAGCAGACTTATCATAAACTATTCAAGCAATGAAACAATGGAGTGACATATTTAAAATCATAAAAGAAAAAAAATCTGTCAACTCCAAATTCTTTATCTAGCAAATAAGTTATTCTTTCACAATTATTTATATAAATGGATAAAACTTATTTCCTATTTAGGGCTACACTCTTTTAAGATTTTATTTATTTATTTGAGAGAGAAAGCACAAGCCCAGTGGGGAGAAGCAGAGGGAGTGGGAGAAGCAGACTCCCCTCTGAGCAGGGAGCCCAATGTAGGGCTTGATACCAGGACCGTGGGATCATGACCTGAGCCAAAAGCAGATGCTAAAGTGACTGAGCCACCCAGGTGCCCCAGAGCTATACTCTTACAGGCTGTTTTTACTTTCCAAAGTTAACAATTGCTGAAGATATATTTTCCTGACGATGTTCACCAAATGTGATGAAATGATAACCCAATTAGGAGTTGTCAAAGTATTTTAAGGAAAAGTTAATACAATTCCTATGTAAAGCTACCAACTAAGGTAAAATTCATAGAGAGAATGTTATTATCACACTTACCCTTTGCCATTAAAATAAGATTATGTTGCTTTGTTAAAGAGTCCAAAGAAACAGAAAACTACACCCAGATTCACATCCATATTATGCAACAAGAGAAAAAGAAATAAAAAGCATAAGATCAAATCCATTATTGGAAAATAACCACTGCACCTTTAAAAAACACTCTGGCAGAGCTCTAAAGAAATCAAAGTACACTGCTGAGCTTGCATGAGGCAGGTTATGTGCAAGCCACATGAGATATGGTGCAAAAGAGATAAAAGGAAAATACGTTTAACAAATGTACTCAGAAGCATTTTTAGAGAACGCAGAAAAACAAAACTCTGTTAACTAATCTTTAAAAACCAACCAATTTAATCTTGTCAATCTTCCTTGGAACATTCAATTCCTTTCTGTTTCCTTTCTGTATCACATTCAATGTTAACTCCTAGCTTTAATGTCATCATTCCTCCCTCTATTACTACCATTTACCCAAACTTATATTTCTTTTCCTCTTAAACTCACACCTCTATTCTAGTAAAGTCCATTTTATTCATTCATTGATGCAAAGACTCACTGTTTCATTCCTATACTAGGACATTTGCTAGTCACTCCTCTCACTTGGAATGCCCTTCCCTTCACTCGTTTCCAATGCTCGGTTTTCTCCTGGAAATGATTACTGATTTCTAGTTAACCCTGAAGTTTAAATAGTAAGATGAACCATTTGGTTCTTATATTCTTTGACAATTTGTCCTAAATCTGTTCTTCATCTTAGTACACAGGACTTGTTCCTGAGAAGTTAAAGGTGGTGGGTGAAGAATGAGGACATGAAGTAGGTCTTACCCTGTAAGGAGAAACAATCACAAAATGACAAAATGGCCAATATCACCCAAAAAGCGTTGGATAGTCATGACCTTTTAACATTATAAGCTGATGAGTAGACAATCTCTCAACTGTGACTACATGACCTGAGGGCTCTCTCAGTAATTGACACCTGTATAAAGAAAATATACAATGACTAAAGATTAATTATGTTCCTATGTTATCTTTCATATTTTTGTCCGAGTTTTTCAAAATGAAAGTAATATTCCACGTAGAAAACACTCATGCTCAAAATGTATGCCCTAGGGGAGGACCGGAGGTCAGTCGATCTTTTATTTTTTATTTTTATTTTTTAAAGATTTATTTATTTATTTATTTATTTGAGAGAGGGAGAGAGAGCGGGTGTGGGTGTGGGGGTAGGGGCAGCAAAAGGGGGGGAAAGAGAATCTCCAGCAAACTCCCTGCTGAGCAAAGGCTCGCTCCCACCACCTTGAGATCATGACTTGAGCCAAACCAAGAGTCGGACACTTAACCAATTGAGCCTCTCAGGTATCCCAGTCAGTCCATCTTTTAAATGTTAAGTTAGACTTCAACCCAGAACTTTGAAACTAGGGAAAGCAACTATCATAACAGCTTTAAAATTTATTGAACATGTTTTATATACTTCTCCTTGCATACTATAAGCCTGATAGAACACAGAAACAATGTAAAATAATATGTGGTCTCTCTTATACACACCCAAAATATATACAGATCTGAACGTTAAATAAAAATACATGACAGTTTACCATTAGGTCCCAAACAGACTAGGATTATTAACATAAACAAGTGCCATGGTGGTTCAGAGGAAAAGTGTAAGACGGAAATGACACTAAAGGGAACATGAAAAGATGGCTAGTCAGTGACAAAATATGTAATGAAAGACCTGCAGTTTATGTGAATGTTGGGCAAAGTCTTGAATAAACAAAATTTTCATCTAAAAAAAAAATGAGAGGAGCTTGGAAAAGGAGGTTGAGGTCTATGCCATGGAATAACTATCAGGCTAAACAGTTTGGACTTGACTTTACCTGAAGGTGAGAGCCACTGAAGATGTAGGTATATCAATAACATTACTGCCAAACAAACACGACATAACAAACCATTTCTTGGTTAGTCCAGTTTTCTCAAATAATTTTCCTGAAAACATAGCTCTTCTCAAAGATAGATCTGAATTTTCTCATGCAGCTTTAGATAAGGCTTACTCTATGAAAAGTGGCCCTAGGAGTGAATGCATATTTTAAACACAAACAGTATGGCTCTCTCTTAAACAGTAAATCAGAAATAGTTGACTCTTTTTCATACATCTAGGGATTATGATTTTGTGCTTTCAAGAAATACCTCAAAATCCAATAGATTTGTCAGTTCTACTCTCCTGAGAAACTACTCTGTACATTGAAACACATTTTAAAATTAGGCTTAGATTATTTATTGGTGACTTCTGAGAATTTTTATAAGTTCCATAATGAAAAATGAATACACAGTAATTTTGAGTCTAAAAAGC
Source organism: Ailurus styani (assembly GCA_002007465.1). Classification (NCBI taxonomy): domain Eukaryota; kingdom Metazoa; phylum Chordata; class Mammalia; order Carnivora; family Ailuridae; genus Ailurus; species Ailurus styani. Next base: position 691,495 of record LNAC01000434.1, on the reverse strand, counting down.
ATGGGAAAATTAGTTCACAAAGCCTAATAAAAAAGGTAAAGGATGTAAGGACACTATTACAAGATCTACTCTAAGAAAATTTACTTTTACTTGCATATTAAATAAATGTATAAATACTTTATTCATCTGAAAATAAGCTTAGAATTTCTCAGCCTTTATAGCTCATGTTATCTAGAAATGAGAGAAAACACTATCTTTGAAAAGATATTAACTGGATATTCATAGGCTAAATCAGAACAAAAATACACCAGAGCCTTGCTATCATGAGTCCATGAGATAGAACCACATTCCAAGTTAAGCAATTTCTGATAAGATTTTTACCACACAGAACAAGACTATGTATGATACTAAAGAATAATATTCTAATAAAATAGATCTACTTTATCATTAACGGCCCCCAAAAGTAAAAACTTTACATTTCTCAGTACCTTTCATTTCTGAAAGCACTTTCATATGCATTATTTCATTTGGTCCTCATGAGTATCCTGTGAAATACAGAAAGCAAGATAATATTTTCCCTTTCTTGCCAATGAGGAAACTGAGTTCTTAAGTAGCAAATCTGGAGCTAGAAACCATGAGTTCTAATTCAGCGATATCACCATTTAACTACCCTGCCTCTCCAGCACATATCAGGGCAAATATCCAGTGCATTTTAGGCAAGAAGGTCAAACCTTTGAGGCTTATTCACAGCATCAACTGGTTTAAAATTTCTATGATATCTGGGATAGGAAGATGAGTTGACTACTTTCATATTCCTTTTCCCTGCATACTTTGTTTAAAGGTGGTCTACTTTTAATGAAAATGGAAATTCTATATGGATATATTTATGTATAGTGAAGTGTGTAGAGAAATAAATTTATATAAGATAAAAAAGATTTTTCCCCCACAGAACTTTCCATAACGTACTCTCAACAGACTATATGTAAACAATCAATGAAAACAAAAATGATGGTCTTAAAAGGAATCTGAAAGCATTCATAGCTGTCAGAAATTCATTTGAACCATAAAATCATATAGCTTTGGGAAATAAATAAAATTGGGACACAGGACATAAATGAATGTTCCACTGCTAATCTCCCAAATCATCTTTTTTTAGAACAGATAAAAAAGTTCATGTGCAAAACAAAATTATAACAAAAAGTACTCAAGAAAATCTTGATTTCGACAGTGCCAAAACACTTCCAAATTTAACGAATTCTGTATGTTGTGTCTATGGTGAATTACCTCTCTACCAAGAACTTCTACACACTAAGTAGACACAATGCAAAGAAAAATACCATATAAATAATTATTTAATCTGGGCGCCTGGGTGGCTCAGCGGTTTAAAGCCTCTGCCTTCGGCTCAGGTCATGATCTCAGGGTCCTGGGATCGAGGCCCGCATCGGGCTCTCTGCTCGGCAGGGAGCCTGCTTCCTCCTCTCTCTCTGCCTGCCTCTCTGCCTACTTGTGATCTCTCTCTCTCTCTCTGTCAAATAAATAAATAAAATCTTTAAAAAAAAATTAAAAAAAAATAATAATTATTTAATCTTATTTCTCTGAATCCTAAGTTCTCTGATAGCAGTTTGAAACATCATGAAACACATCCCCAGGATTTTATTGTGACCCTCAAATGTAAACATTACAGTGTAGATTCAGATAGGATAACTCTCTACTAGATTTTGTATTCATATAATAATCCACATGCAAAAAATCATCCCATGAGTTAGTAAGCCATTTACATGAATGTAGTTCTACAAAGTATGTTTAACACACCATTTTTAAATTCTATCACACAATATAGAAAGTCAAATTTCTAAAATTAAAAAAAAACTACTGAGGCCATGGGTCACAGCGATGGGCACATGTGTTAGAAGTACAGCACATGAGGTTTCTGAATCATAACTTGCAGTGTCTTCCTAGCTTTGCCCCTGTACCCCTTTCCAAACTTGAAATTTCTCTTTTACTACTCAGTACTACCGTGGCTGCCTAGATCTTACTTTTTTACAATTCTATTAAACAGAATAGGAGGAGATGCTCTTCTAGGTACTGAAGGTACAGCAGTCAGCAAGATACACTGGGTTCCTGCCCTCATGAAATTTACATTCTAGTGGGAGAGGAAGACAACAAAACATGTAGGCAAATTTACCACACACACACACACACACACACACACACACACACATTTGTGTATCGGGTAGCGGTAAGAACTATTTAAAAAAAAAAAAAGGCAAGGTAAGAGAACAGAGAATGGACTGGCAGCAGTGGCCGCTTTGGCTGCAGCTCTCAGGCTGCCACTACCTTAGATCCTATTCCCTGAGGGAGCCCGGGCAGAGGATGGAGGACATCGGGCCATTCCCAGAAGAGAGAAACCAAGAAATTGAGCATGGAGGCCTGTTAAGAGGAGATAGAAGAGAAGAAGAGCACCCATTCTAGGAACAGAAAAGCGACCACTTTCTGGAAGGTAGGATGCGCGGAGAAGTGAATCCCAGGGGATATAGGGGACGATAGACCCCGGGGGGAGGGGCCGGCTCCTGGCAAGTGAGAGAGCACTGGAGCACAAAATCGGAATGTTTAGAAGTCGGCTCCACTGAGGGACGTCGCTCCAGAGGCTAAACAGGCGGTGAAGCCCTCACAGGGACAGTGTGGTCTCAGGACCCGCGGGGTCACAGAAAGACCAGGGGTGCCTGAGTGTGGCAGGATACCTGAGCTCCCAGGTATCGGAGCTGGAAGCCAGCTACAGATGGAGCCGAGGAGTGAGCTCTCAGTTCGGGGTTACCTTAAACCATGATCTGAGGCACAGTCGGGCCACTGTTCTCCGAGCAGGGACCCCACAAGTGGCAGATCCGGGGAGACCCCCTCCTTTCTCCTCTGGGAGGAGTGGGGAGGGAGCACGCTGCAGGAATCTGCTGGGTTTGGAGACTCCAAACAGCACCCAGCGCCAGAGACAGAAACACTCAGTCACAGGTCAGGTGAGCTTGGAATACCGCCAGAGACCAGGGAGATGGGAGGGATTGACTGCTTTTCTCTGAGGGCGCACTGAGAGTGGGGCCCTGAGCTCTCAGCTCCTCCAGCTGGAGACTGGGAGGCCACCATTTTCATTCCTGTCCTCCAAAGCTGTACAGTAAGTGCTCAGGGAACAAAAGCTCCCGAGAGCAAACGTGAGCAGATTGCTTAGCCTGGCCCCTGGCAAGGGTGGTGCAATTCCGCCTCAGGCAAACACATATGAGAATCACAGCAACAGGGCCCTCCCCCAGAAGATCAGCAAGAACATCCAGCCAAGATCAAGTTCACTGATCAGTGAGAACCTTGGACCCCCAGAGCTTGGGGAAAGCAACACATGGAATTCATGGCTTTTTCCCCATGATCCTTTAATCTTTCAAAGTTAAATTTTTAAAATTTTATTCTTTAAAAATTTTTTATTTATTTTATTCTTTATTTTTATTCTATAAAAATTCTTTATTCTTTAAATTTTATTCTTTTATTATTTTTTTCCTCTTTCCTATTTTAACATTTTAACTATTTTATCTTATTAATACCTTTATAAAAATATTTAATTTTCATTCTTATAGTCATATTTTATCCATTCATTGTATTTAACCTTATATTTTGTATATATATAGGTTTCTTTCTTTTCTTTAAAATTTTGGGATACAATTTTTTCTAATCAAAATATACCCTAAATCTAGTGCATGGCTTTGTTCTAGTCTTCAACCTGATCACATTCTTTCCTCTTTTTTTCTTTTTTAACCAACTTATTATCTTATCAATTCCTTTTTTAGAGTCTTTTTAAATTATCATTTTTACAGTCATATTCCATCCCTTCACCGTGTTTACCCTTATTTGTGTGTGTGTGTGTGTAGAGTTTTCTTTCTTTAAAATTTTGGGAGATAGTTTCTTCTAACAGACCAAAATAAACCCAGAATCAAGTGTGTGGCTCTGTTCCATTCACCAGTCTAATATATATATATATCTATATATATATCTCTATATNATTTTTACAGTCATATTCCATCCCTTCACCGTGTTTACCCTTATTTGTGTGTGTGTGTGTGTGTAGGCTTTTCTTTCTTTAAAATTTTGGGAATAGTTTCTTCTAACAGACCAAAATAAACCCAAAATCAAGTGTGTGGCTCTGTTCCATTCACCAGTCTAATATATATATATATATCTATATATATATCTATATATATATAGATATATATACACATACATACACACACATATATATGTATATATATGTATATATATACACACATATATATATACACACATATATATGTGTGTGTATATATATAATACATGTATATATATATACATATAGTATATATATGTATACATATATATATAATACATGTATATATATACATATTATATATATATAATTTCCCCCCTTTTCTTCTCCCCCTGGTTTTGGGTCTCTTCTGATTTGGTTAGTGTATATTTCCCTGGGGCCATTGCTACCCTTTTAGTATTTTGTTCTCTCATTCATCTATTCTTATCTGGATAAAATGACAAGGTGTAAAAACTCACCAAAAAAAGAACAAGAGGCTGTACTGATAGCTAGGGACCTAATCAATATAGACATTAGGAATATGTCAGAACTAGAGTTCAGAATGACAATTATCAAGGTGCCAGCTGGGCTCAAAAAAAAGCATGGAAGATATTAGAGAATCCCTTTCTGGAGAAATAAAATCCCTTTCTGGAGAAATGAAAGAACTAAAATCTAACCAATTTCAAATTAATAAAAGCTATTAATGAGGTGCAATCAAAAAGGGAGGCTCTTACTGCTAGGATAAATGAGGCAGAAGAAAGAATTAGTGATATAGAAGACCACATGATGGAGAATAAAGAAGCTGAGCAAAAGAGAGACAAACAACTACCGGACCATGAGGGGAGAATTCGAAAGATAAGTGATACCATAATACAAAACAATATTAGAATAATTGGGATCCCAGAAGAAGAAGAGACACAGGGGCAGAAGGTATATTGGAGCAAATTCTCGTAGAGATTTCCCTAATTTGGTGACGGGAAAAAGCATCAAAATCCAGGAGGCACAGAGAACCATCCTCAAAATCAATAAAAATAGGTCCACACCCCATCATCTAATAGTAAAACATACAAGTCTTAGTGACAAAGAGAAAATCCTGAAAGCAGCTCGGGACAAGAGGTCTAAACATACAATGGTAGAAATATTAGATTGCCAGCAGATCTATCCACAGAGAGCTGGCAGGCCAGAACAGACTGGCCTGATATATTCAGAGCACTAAATGAGAAAAATATGCAGCCAAGAATACTATATCCAGCTAAGCTGTCATTGAAAATAGATGGAGGGGTGCCTGGGTGGTTCAGTGGGTTAAGCCTCTGCCTTCAGCTCAGGTCATGATCTCAGGTCCTGGGATTGAGCCCTGCATCGGGCTGTCCACTCAGCAGAGAGCGTGCTTCCCCCCCTCCTCCACCTGCCTATCTACCTACTTGTGATCTCTCTCTGTCAAATAAATAAAAAACTTTAAAAGAAAAAAAAAGAAAAAGGAAAAGAAAATAGATGGAAAGATAAAAAGATTCCAGAACAAATAAAAATTAAAAGAGTTTGCAAACACCAAACCAGCCCTACAGGAAATATTGAAAGGGATCCTCTAAGCAAAGAGAGAGCCTAAAAGTAACAGACCAGAAAGGAGCAGAGACAATATACAGCAACAGTCACCTTAAAGGCAATACAATGGCACTAAACTCTTTCAATAGTTATCCTGAATGTAAATGGGCTATATGCCCCAATCAAAAGACACAGGGTATCAGAATGGATAAAACAAGATCCATCAATATGCTGTCTACAAGAAACTCATTTTAGACCCAAAGACACCTCCAGATTGAAAGTGAGGGGGTGGAAAAGAATTTACCATGCTAATAGAAGTCAAAAGAAAGCTGGGGTGGCAATCCTTGTATCAGATAAATTAGATTTTAAGCCAAAGACTATGATAAGAGATGAGAAAGGACACTATATCATACTTAAAGGGTCTGTCCCACAAGAAGATCTAACAATTTTAAATATCTATGCCCCTAACATGGGAGCAGCCAATTATATAAACCAATTAATAACAAAATCAAAGAAACACAACAAAAATACAATAACAGTAGGGGACTTTAACACCCCCCCCTTACTGAAATGGATGGATCATCTACGCAAAAGATCAACAAGGAAATAAAGGCTTTAAATGATACACTGGACCAGATGGACATCACAGATATATTTAGAACATTCCATCCCCAAACAACAGACTACACATTCTTCTCTAGTGCACATGGAACATTCTCCAGAATACATCACATCCTGGGTCACAAATCAGGTCTCAACAGGTACTAAAAGATTGGGATCATTCCCTGCATATTTTCAGACCATAATGCTTTGAAACTAGAACTCAGTCATAAGAGGAAAGTTGGAAAGAAACTCAAATACATGGAGGCTAAAGAGCATCCTACTAAAGCATGAATGGGTAAACCAGGAAATTAAAGAAGAATTTAAAAAAATTCATGGAAACAAATGAAAATGAAAACACAGCCATTCAAAATCTTTGGGAAACAAGCAAAGGCGGAACTGAGAGGAAAGTATATAGCAATGCAAGTTTTTCTCAAGAAACAAGAAAGGTCTCCAGTACACAACCTAACCCTACACCTAGAGGATCTGGAGAAAGAACAGCAAAGAAAGCCCACACCCAGCAGGAGAAGAGAAATAACAAAAATCAGAGAAGAAATCAATGAAATAGAAACCAAAAGAACAGTAGGACAAATCAACGAAATTAGGAGCTGGTTCTTTGAAAGACGAGATTGATAAACTGCTGGCCAGACTTATCAAAAAGAAAAGAGAAAAGACCCAAATTAATAAAATCATGAATGAAAGAGGAGAGATTACAGCCAACACCAAAGAAATACAAACAATTAAAAGAACATATTAAGAGCAACTCCACACTGGCAAATTTGACAATCTGGAATAAATGGATGCATTCCTAGAGACATATAAACTACCAAAACTGAGCCAGGAAGAAATAGAAAGCCTGAACAGACCCATATACAGTAAGGAGATTGAAGCGGTCATCACAAATCTCCCAAAAAACAAGAGCCCAGGGCCAGACCCCATCGAAAAGGAGGATTACAGAACAATATCCTTGATGAACACAGATGCAAAAATTCTCGCCATAATACTAACTAATAGGGTCCAACAGTATATTAAAAGGATTATTCACCATGACTAATTGGGATTTATTCCTGGGCTGCAAGTTTGGCCAACATCCACAATTCAGTGTAATACAATACATTAATAAAAGAAAGAACAAGAACCATATGATACTCTCAGTAGATGCTGAAAAGCATTTGACAAAGTACAGCATCCTTTCTTGATCAAAACTCTTCACAGTGTAGGGATAGAGAATAAATACCTCAATATCATAAAAGCCATCTATGAAAAACCCACAGCAAATATCATTCTCAATAGGGAAAAACTGAGAGCTTTTCCCCTAAGGTCAGGAACATAGCAGGGCTGTCCACTATCACCACTGCTATTCAACATAGTACTAGAAGTCCTAGCCTCAGCAATCAGAAAACAAAAAGAAATAAAAGGCATCCGAATCAGCAAAGAAGTCAAACTCTCACTCTTTGCAGATGATATGATACTTTATGTGGAAAACCCAAAAGACGCCACTCCAAAACTGCTAGAACTCGTACAGGAATTCAGTAAAGTGTCAGGATATAAAATCAATGCACAGAAATCGGTTGCATTTCTATATACCAACAAGACAGAAGAAAGAGAAATTAAGGAGTCGATCCCATTTACAATTACACCCAAAACCATAAGATACCTAGGAATAAACCTAACCAAAGAGACAAAGAATCTGCACTCAGGAAACTATAAAGTATTCATGAAAGAAATGGAGGAAGACACAAAGAAGTGGAAAAACGTTCCATGCTCCTAGACTGAAAGAAAAAATATTGTGAAAATGTCTATGCTCCCTAAAGCAATCTACACATTTAACGCAATTCTTATAAAAATACCATTAACTTTTTTCAAGGAAATAGAACAAATAATCCTAAAATTTGTATGGAACCAGAAAAGACCCTGAATAGCCAGAAAATGTTGAAAAAGAAAACTAATGTTTGTGGCATAGCAATTCCAGACTTCAAGATTTATTACAAAGCTGTAATCATCAAGACAGTATGGTACTGGCACAAAAACAGACACATAGACCAGTGGAACAGAAAAGAGAGCCCAGAAATGGACCCTCAACTCTAAGGTCAACTAATCTTCGACAAAGCAGGAAAGAATGTCCAATGGAAAAAAGACAGTCTCTTCAACAAGTGGTGTTGGGAAAATTGGACAGCCACATGCAGAAGAATGAAACTGGCCATTTCTTATACCACACACAAAAATAGACTCAAAATTGGTGAAAGACCTCAATGTGAGACAGGAACCCATCAAAATCCTTGAGGAGAACACAGGCAAGAACCTCTTCAACCACAGCTGCAGAAACTTCTTGTTAGAAACATCACCAAAAGCAAGGGAAGCAAAGGTAAAAATGAACTATCGGAACTTCATCAAGATCCAAAGCTTTTCCACAAAAAAGGAAAAAGTCAACAAAATCAAAAGACAACTGACAGAATGGGAGAAGATATTCACAAATGACATATCAGATAAAGGGCTCGTATCCAAAATCTATAAAGAGCTTATCAAACTCAACACCCAAAGAATAATCCAATCAAGAAATGGGCAGAAGACATGAACAGACATTTCTGCAAAGACATCCAAATCACCAACAGACACCTGAAAAAGTGCTCAACATCACTTGGAATCACGGAAATACAAATGAAAACCACAGTGAGATACCACCTCACACCAGTCAGAATGGCTAAAATCAAAAAGTCAGGAAATGACAGGTGTTGGCAAAGATGTGGAGAAAGGGCAACCCTCCTACACTGCTGGTGGGAATGCAGGCTGGTGCAGCCACTCTGGAAAACAGGATGGAGGTTTCTCAGAAAGTTGAAAATAGAGCTACCCTACAACCCAGCAATCACACTACTGGTACTTACCCTAAAGATACAAATGTAGTGATCCAAAGGGGCACATGCACCCAAATGTTAATAGCAGTAATGTCCACAATAGCCAAACCATAGAAAAAACCTAGATGTCCATCAACAGATGAATGGACAAAGAAGATTATACACACACACCATGGAATTCTATGCAGCCATCAACAGAAATGAAATCTTGCCATTTGCAATGACATGATGGAACTAGAGGGTAATATTATGCTACATAAAATAATTCAATCAGAGAAAGACAATTATCATATGATCTCTCTGATAGGAGGAATCTGAGAGGCAGGACAAGAGGTCGTGTGGGGTAGGGAGGGAAAAAGTGAAAAAGATGGGATTGGGAGGGAGACAAACCATACGAGACTCTTAATCTCACAAAACAGAGGGGTGCTGAAGGGTGGAGGGGAGGGATAGGGTGGATGGGTTATGGACATTGGGGAGGGTATGTGCTATGGTGAGTGCTGTGAAATGTGTAAGCCTGATGGTTCTCAGACCTGTACCCCTGGGGCAAATAATACATTATATGCTAATAAAATTTCTGGGAAAAGATTTAAAAAAAAGAAGACAGAGAATGATGGGAAAAGGGATTATTTCTGACAAGGTGGGCAAAAAAGGACCCTCTCAGGGAATGACATNATAAAATTTCTGGGAAAAGATTTAAAAAAAAGAAGACAGAGAATGATGGGAAAAGGGATTATCTCTGACAAGGTGGGCAAAAAAGGACCCTCTCAGGGAATGACATTTACAGAGCACATGACGCTCTGTGTAAAATGTTCCAGGTAGAAGGAACACATCATGAGACAGGGCTGATCTGGGTGTGCAAAAGCAAGATCAGAGAAAATAAGAGGGAACATGGTAAAAAGGAAGTCAGAGAGGTAAGCAGTGTCTGATCAAGAAGAAACTTGTAGTGTGTGCAAAGGAGTGTGGATTTTACTCTAAGGGCAATGGAAAGGCACTACAGGGTTTGAGGAAGGGAGTTACAAGTTCTGATTAATGCTCTGGGGAAAAAAATCAGACTGTAGAAAGGGAAAATGTAGAAAAAGTAAAACTAATGAAGAGGCACTCATACATTTCTTCAGTACTTGCATTTTTGGACTCAGAGTAGGCAGCATACGGTAACTATAGCAAGGCACTCCCAAAACTTAAGGTCACTCTTTGAGAATGAAATTAAAAAGGATCAAAATGCAAAGAACAGGAAGAGATATCCATAGATAATATTCAAGAGTCTGATGGTGGACATGAAATTGAAGATTTCCAGAAAGACCCCAAAAGGTATTTAAGATAACGAGTGTAACCTCAAACAAGTATAATTGGACTGTACCATAACTAAAATACTTAAGCCAATCAATCTTACATGTTATGGGGGAAAAAAAGAAAAACAAAAACAAATGAGAGACCCCTGGGTGGCCCAGTCAGTTAAGCATCTGCCTTTGGCTCAGGTCATGATCTCAAGATGGGTCCTTCGATGGAGCCCGACAACGGGCTCCCTGCTCAGCGGGGAGTTTCCTTCTCCCTCCCCCTCTGCCCCTCCCCCTGCTTGTGCTCTCTCGCGTGCTCTCTCCCGCTCTCAAATAAATAAAATCTTTTTTAAAAATGAGCTAAAAAATTAGAGTGGTATACATTGAAGGTTGTAAACCATCAGTTTGCTGTTGTAATTTTTTGTTGTTTTTTATTTGAAATCGTTGCTAGCACTGAAACATCAGAAGATTTTACATGAAAATCCAAATTTCTATCTTCCCTTGAAAAATCGGAAGCTCTGGCAACTCTGTATCTATGCAAGGCAATAATCTGCTAGAGACGGGCAGCAATTATATTAATCATTATAAAATTTTAGTAGAAACTTCCTTAAAATAAATGGATAAATTCTTTTCCATCTGTTTTTGAGTAACACAAGACTTTTTAATGTTGCTTTAAAAAATTTCTTTTTTTGATCCTGGGGCACCTGGGTGGCTCAATTGGTTAGGCCGGCTCCCTTTGGCTCAGGTCATGATTCCAGGGTCCTGAAATTGAGCCCTGCTCAGTGGGGAGTCTGCTTCTCTCTCTCCCTCTGCTGCTCCCCCTGCTTGTGCTCTCTTGCTTGTGCACACACACTCTCTCTCTAAAATAAATAAAAATTTTTTTTAAATTAAATAAAAATAATTTAAAATTTTTTTTCCTTGTCACCTAAAATATATTCAACAAGCATTTATCAAGGCCCTACTATGAACCAACACCTGCTATTAGGAGTTTGGAGAGTAGGAAAATAACTCCCAAGGGCATAAGCACTCTCTACAATGTGATCATCTCTCTTGAAGAGCCTATTGAACATTAATTCTACAAACTCAAAATGCAAATGCTAATTCCAAGATCTGAGGATTTCAAAGTCCAGCTTCTTCCAGTAGTAGGCTGCCCTGAACCTCCACACCTTTGTGGCTGAGAGGCACTTCACCCCTGCCTTCCTGAGTGCAAGGCCACCACAGTTTTGAAACTCTATCAGTTGCCACCTATGCCATAATCCACTATTTGAAAATAGACTCAGGGGCGCCTGGGTGGCTCAGTGGGTTAAAGCCTCTGCTTTCGGCTCAAGTCATGATCTCAGCGTACTGGGATCGAGGCCCGCATCAGGCTCCCTGCTCAGCGGGGAGCCTGCTTCCCCCCCGCCCCGCCTGCCTCTCTGCCTCCTTGTGATCTCTCTCCCTCTGTGAAATAAATAAATAAAATCTTAAAAAAAAAAAAAAGAAAATAGACTCAGGTCATATTGCTAAATACAAGAAACAAAAGTCCATCAAATAAGTCCTCTTAAAAGAATTCAGTTACTTCATATAAACCTGCAATGTAACATTTTTTAAAAAAGGAAACATCTTTTCCTTTTCTAAGCAACCTGACAAGACAGATGAGACTACTTAGGTCTACTTAAGTCCTTTTTATTCTTTTCACCAGTCATCATATCAATATAATCATATACCAGAGAGAGTTGTGCTCCACAAATTTATAGAACATACCATCTATTCAAAGAGTGAGACCACAAGAAAAGAACAAAGTATGATCTGCCAAGCTTCTGCTTTCTCTTAAAAATACTATAAGAAACATAATTTAGTCCCCCCAAAAGCAGCAAGCTAATGTGAATTAAATACTTATATGTAAAAATAGATACAGTAAAATAAAATGCAGTCTCAAATGTACATGCAGGGATATCTGTGCCAGCTTTTGGAATGGACTAATGTAGAACACATTTCCTCATGAAAATAGGCTTTACTTATATTTTAACATTTCAAGGCATTAAATATGTAATAGTTTTCCCAATAGCATATGGTTTGAATTGATATTGGTAAATAATTGTGCATAAAATAAAACTACACTGAATTAAATGTTAGTAAAAATGACAAAATAAAACACAGGCAATATAAGCCATTGCACAGGTGTATGCCATATTACCAGTTGAAAAAAAAAATCTTGCAATTACAGGCCTACACTATTTATTTCGCTTGTGTGTAATTACATCTTATACATGTTTGTTTAGTAATATCAATCCAAGACATCATTTTGAGAATATAATTAACTGGATGGTAGAACAGAATGTGCGTGTGTTTTACTATTTTTGTGTTTCTGTATTTCAAACAAGTTGATCTTTGTTAGCTGTGTTTAACTGCCATCTAGAGTTAAAATGAATCCATTTCTTTTCCCTTCTACTACTTTTCTTCAAAATTTTAGGCATATAAGCCAACACATTCGATCTATTTCATATCAAACAAGTACTCTTCAGACAACAAAATGTAAAGGACAACCTTATCCAATTTTTCAAAATACCACTAGTATTTCCACCAGCTGCAAATATTTTAGGTTGACTAAAACTTGAAGCTCACATTTAATCTAATTAAAACTTTTGAGTGTATAATCTAGGAATTAGCCAAATACACATTTGGACTTGGGAAAATACACTAAAAACTTAAAGAAAATTATTTAGGTATCTTTCTCTGTGGCTTCCTACTTGTATATTTTTCAGAGTCTAAGGAAAGTGACCCATATATAAGGATATTCAAGAATTATTTCATGTTAACCTCTGAAAAATACAATTATAAAAATCAGCCAAATCCCAAGTGTATATTTAACTAAAGTTTTCAATACTCTTAAGTTAAAAGTAACATTCATATTCAAATTTGAGGTTTGTAAGAACAAACCATCAATACAATCAACTCAGGTTTCAATTTAATAAAGTCTGAAAATCCATACCAAAGGGATACTTAAGAGAAAAAAAAATCAGGTTTGAAAGTAAGAGCTGATGCTATAGCAAAAGAAGAAATGTATTCATATGAAATGTTCAAAAAACTAGATAAAACATTGTCTCGTGCTGTTTTCATATAAATGAAGGATATGGGAGATTTAAAAAAAAATTCTCTATCCCAAATGCATTAATCCACAATAGAATTTTCTGACAGTATCTTTACATATCATTAGATCCTGAAGCCAAGAAGTTACAATGTGGTAAAACTACAACCCTTGTTCTTTCAAAAGAAATTATAAGTTTTCAAGTGGATGCATACAGCAAACAATAATGATGAAAAAACAGGCTGGCGCAAAGATCCTCCATTTTTTTTTAGTAAACACAGTTGCAGAGTATCGCAAAAAGATGGGAACTACAGAATACAATGCTCCAAGTAGTCGAGTATGCATTAGGAAGGTTCTTAATTGCTTACTCAATGTTGACTGATAAAGTTGTTGTAGGATCCTAAGAGCAAAAAGGAGCGATAACATGGAGAAAATAACAGGCGGGAGGGCTATGAGAGAGAAAATCCTTACTTTAAGAAAAGCTTGAGCCAAAGAGTTAGAGACTAGTGTGTAAATTGAAAGCTGGTGGGAAATCCAGGAACCAGGATAAAAAAAAAAAAAGCCTTTTAAATTATACACACCCAGGCGCGCCTGGGTGGCTCAGTGGGTTAAAGCCTCTGCTTTCAGCTCAGGTCATGATCTCAGCGTCCTGGGATGGAGGCCCGCATCGGGCTCTCTGCTCAGCAGGGAGCCTGCTACCTCCTCTCCCTGTCTCTCTGCCTGCCTCTCTGCCTACTTGTAATCTCTCTCTCTGTGTCAAATAAATAAATAAAATCTTTAATAAATAAATAAATAAATAAATAAATAAATTATACACACCCAGAAGGGTGTATGTAACTCTAAGACAAAAGGATTGTGAGAGCTTTAAATTACTGGAATTTAGGGAGGAAATATACATATTTACTATGTATGCAACATACAAATGATTTGCTAAGAATTATCATTTGTGCTTTCAATTTGTAAAATTCTAATGCGTTCTCAAGTGAATTTTAGAACTAGTGAGGTTTTTAATTTGCTCTCCCAAGAAGGAAAAAGCTTATGGAAATTCTCACTGGAAATCTCTAGGAATAAGCATAGTCTTATCAGCACAGTCTTGTTCTCTCAGCTAAGAATGTCTATAATGCAGGCACCAGCTGTGATAATGATTCCTCTATTGCTGAGTTTTATCTGATTGGACCTAGATTGATAGCTGATTCATTGACAAAAGATCCTAAAGAAGTATCTGGTTGTAAATTTTCTTTGGTCAAAACCCATCCAAGTCCAATTTAAAGCATTTTAGAGATATTATGAGTAGGGAATATTTTTCCACAGTGATATGGACAATCTATAACTACAGAAAAAGATAAAAGTCTAAAGACTGTATTTTAAAGTGAAGAAAAGCAGAAATACAAGCAAGTGCACCCACTTTCCAAATTTCATCCAGGATTTCCTGAAACAAGGAGAAAAAAAACTAACTCCATTTCAGGCATGAGTTCTTCATTTTCTTATTATTTTTCTACCCAGAGTATACCCAAAGGAAGTCTAAAAAGAAGGCCTCTGTATAAACAAACCATAGAAGGATTTACTGTTAGTAGTTTGAAATCTTTGATAGTGTCAAGGATCCTGGGATTCCTTTGTTTCTTACTCTTTAAAGCTTATCCTTCCTTTTTCATCCTCAAGCCTTTCTATTCTTTTTTTTTTTTAAGATTTTATTTATTTATTTCACAGCGGGAGAGAGATCACAAGGAGGCAGAGAGAGAGAGAGGGGGGGGGGAAGCAGGCTCCCCGCCGAGCAGGGAGCCCGATGCGGGCCTCGATCCCAGGACCCTGAGATCATGACCTGAGCCGAAAGCAGAGGCTTTAACCCACTGAGCCACCCAGGCGCCCAAGCCTTTCTATTCTTTACTTACCAGTCTCACCTTCTCCAGTACCTCCTTATTACTGCCAAACTTTTGTTTCTTAAGTCTTTGACACCAGAAATGAAATCTTCAAAATTGGGGGGAATAAGGAGAAAACATTCTTCTCAATGCTCCCTCTCCACTGGCCCTCATCCCATACGTGTCTTCATGCACACACTTCTGTACATACACATGCCTCCTTCACTTAGAAGACTTCATGGCCTGTCTTGCCACCTGATACACCCAATTAGGAAAGCTGACCTCCAAATTCCACCCAGTTTTCAAAGATTCACCTCAGCCTTCCAAAATGTCACCTGGATTATTCCAGCTCTTGGTGCTCTCTCCTTTCTCTAACACCCTCGAAATCTGCAGGACAGTTTTTAGTCACAAGTTCTCAACAAACTCTATATAATTACATAAAATACTAACATCAAACGAGCCAGGGCTCATTTACTTACAGTGTGATTATAAGTGATGTCTCTAAGTCTGTTTTCTCAGCTATAAAAAATGGGGAAAGTATGTAAACTAGCAAACAACGCTGTCTTACTCACAGGGTTGTTAGGATTAGATGAAGTAAATCATACACAGCGCCTAGCACAGAATGAGCATTCAAGGGCACCTGGGTGGCTCAGGTGGTTGGGCAACTGCCTTCAGCTCAGGTCATGATCCCGGAGTCCTGGGATCGAGTCCCATATTGGGCTCCCAGCTCCACGGGGAGTCTGCCTCTTCCTCTGATCTTCTCCTCTCTCATGCTCTCTCTCACTCTCTCTCTTTCTCAAATAAGTAAATATATAAATAAATCTTTAAAAAAATGAGCACTCGATGAATATTAGTTATTTTTACGTTGTCAGCCAAAATCCTCTAGCTTTTTGTATATATCTTAAGAGACTTCTAGGTTCCTGAGGGCAGGGACCACATCTTAGAAATATTTAATAAATACATCCTTTAAAAATTTATGACTAAAGAGCACAAGCTTTCTAAATAATGAGGCTAAGGGGACAATTTTAGCATGCTGGTAGACAGAACTATACCAGGGTTAGGAAATATTAACTTTACTGCACATTTACAGAATCCCCCATTATGAGCTAGGCATTACTCAGTAGGTTCTAATAATCGGCATGGTAGACAGCGAATACCTCACTCCAAGAAGTACCCAAACTTACCTAATAAACAGAGAACCTGTATACTGACAGATTGTGCAATTGCCAGAGACACTTCTTCTCAAGTGTCTCAAGGATCAAATGGGGGCTGTCATGAAGATGGGAGCTATGACAGCAGATCTTTAAGTAGGAAGTACTTTTTTGGGATGCTATAAGATGTATTATCACAGTCTATCTAGACAACCTCTAAGTGTCTGTGAGGTATTCCTGATTACCGTTCTCCTAAAAATTGCAAAAAAATTCCAAGGTATTCCTTCATTCACTCCTAGGGCAGACAGTGACCGAAAGAAGCTAGATTCAAAGTTAAAAGGGCTGGGTTTGTCTCAAAAGTGTCATTCTACAAACTTACATAAAGCAGGGAGGGGAACAAAGTTTGTTTTAAACATACACATGCTTTAATGTGCAGCTTCTTTGTTCTCTTTCATGCAACCCATTACCACTTTAACAAAAATCTTTATTTGTAAATTTACATAAGACATAAGAATGCCTTGTAGGGGCGCCGGGGTGGCTCAGTGGGTTAAAGCCTCTGCCTTCGGCTCAGGTCATGATCTCAGGGTCCTGGGATTGAGGCCCGCGTCGGGCTCTCTGCTCAGCAGGGAGCCTGCTTCCTCCTCTCTCTCTGCCTGCCTCTCCACCTACTTGTGATCTGTCAAATAAATAAAAATCTTAAAAAAAAAAAAAAGAATGCCTTGTAACCATGCAAAAGTTCCACTTCACTTCTAGAACACAAGGCCATTCAAATTTCATTTTTATTAAGGCTGTGAAACAGCTAAATCAAATGTCCTATCAGCTGAAGACAGACCTTTCAAATTATGATATTTCCACCTGGGATTATTTCAAGGCCATTTTAGTTGCTGAGGATACAGCAGCAAATAATCAAAAATACTTGTTCTTAGGATGCTCGGACTCTAGTAGGAGTGGACTGATAAACACATGAACAAGTGATTGTAAAAGGTGTGGAACAGTGTATTCTAGAGAAAAACCAAGCAGGAGGAGGATAGAGAGACGAGAAGAAATGGAGTTCCTATCTTATAGTGAAGGTCCAGGGAATGCTTCTTCGAGGAAGTAGCCTTGAAAGACAAGGCACTAAGTCTATGTGTGTATCTGGGGAATGACTTTTCCAAGCAAAGGAACCATGAAGTGCCATAGTCCCAAAGCAGGAGAGGAGTTTCATGTAGATATTCTGGGAGTTAAGAAAAGACACCTGGATTGGAGTCCTAGCACTTCGCCCTTTACCAACTCAGTAACCCGTAGGAAGAAAACAACTGACCTCTTTTGAATCTCAGTTTCTACCTCGAAATTAGGGATAGTACTTCGTGTCTCACCAAGTTATTTCAAAGGGTAAAAAAGATTTAAGAATGNTCCCAAAGCAGGAGAGGAGTTTCATGTAGATATTCTGGGAGTTAAGAAAAGACACCTGGATTGGAGTCCTAGCACTTCGCCCTTTACCAACTCAGTAACCCGTAGGAAGAAAACAACTGACCTCTTTTGAATCTCAGTTTCTACCTCGAAATTAGGGATAGTACTTCGTGTCTCACCAAGTTATTTCAAAGGGTAAAAAAGATTTAAGAATGTACTTGACAGCACTACGGGGTTATTCCCAAGTGTGTAAATTGAGGGCTGTGGGAGATTTCCTCAAGGCTCTGCTGACTTCAAGCTCCGACCTAAATAAAGGGCCAACCTTGTTTGCTCCTCTGTCGAATGAGGATAATGGTACCTACAACACCGGGCGTTGTAGGGGAAGAGCCAATTCACCTAAACACAGCGACCCGCACGCAAACCCAACAGAACGTCCATGATCAATATTACTGTCCCTCTGGGGGTTCGGGCAGGGGTTCAACTCCTCTGCTTTGCACCTGACGAACAGGGTGAAGCTCTCTGAGGCAAAGAGCTTTTTTTTAACTGACCCTGCAGACCATTCACTCTGGAGTACTTTGAAGGATTTTCTCCCATTTCCATATTGTGACATTCTAGCTTCCCTCTCTAAAGCATATTCGTGTCTCATCTTAAAAAGCCTGGAAACTGCGCTACCACCAAACGTTTTCGTAAGGCTCAGAAGGACCGCCTCGGGAATCTCTCTCCTGAGCGTAGCACCGTCACTTTTCGCGCCAGGGGGCCGCCTTTTATAGCGACGTGATTACATCACCTCGTCGCGCGTGCGCAAAGATGGTGGCGTGACCACGCCCAGGCCTGCGCTGGGACCCAGCGTCCGCACAGTAGCGGGCGCCTTTACGGGAAAGGTCCGAGTGGGACTAGGTGAGTGAACTCCCACCGCGTTACGGGCGGCCAGTGGGTGCCCTGACTGTCCGAGAACAGCGCAGGTGCTCGCAGGGCCGGTGGGGAGGAGGTTGTTAAAGGGGGAAGAGCTGGGATGAGGAAAGGTCGCGAGTCCTCTGGGTATAAGCAGAAAGTTGGAGTGGTTGCAGGGTTGAGGACTATGAGACCCTGCGGATCTTCGGTTCCAAAGGCAGAATTTATCTTGGGGTTTGTCTGGAGTGCTGATGGTGGGCGTTACGGAAAAGAAGTTACCGTGGACTAACTTTCCGAGATTTCCTTGACGCTGCATTCGAAAGGGGGAGGAAGGCGGCGGCGATTGGTCCGTAGTGATCTTAGAGGATAAGTATCTGTAATTAGATCCTTGCGGCAAGCTGGCCGGCGATTGCTGTCCGCGGTGCTGAACGCAAGACATTGGTTCCTTTGGAAGGAAACCCCTTAAGCGCAGGGCAGCGTTTTCCTTGGCCTGGACTGGGCGCAGTGCCGTAACACCTCCATGTACGGGTACTGAGGGAACAGCTCAGTCTATCAATGCTGGACACTTAGAGATTAGCGACAGTGTTTAAATCATAAAATTTAGTAAAGCCAGTGCCTCGCTCCAGGAAAAGAATTTCATTTCTGTTTTTTCTCCCGTAGGACAGTCACCTTCAGCTATTTGCACGCAACCATATGATTTGCCTTCAGGCTCTGAGCCTTCAAAGATCTTCACTTGATTTTTATCTGTATTGGTCCAGCCTCTTCAGTCAAGGTGAGCTTGCTCATGTGCCGTTAAAATGGGCTTTCCTAAACTCCCCAAATGGGAGTCCTGAGCTCCCAGGGTAAGGTGAAGAGACCAGTTGGGTTTTCCCCCCCGCAGTTATACATGAAAAATACTTTCTTATTTGGAAAAGAGATGGAAGAACTGGGCAGTCTTCCAATAAAGGAAAGACCATGAGTTTCCAGTTGGTTCTTGTAACTTGTTTGCCTTTCTATGTGTGTGTGCACATGCATAAGGGATGGTATTCCTGTGCTGAATTTTACAGAGTGGGTTTTTTTCTTTCTGTTGACTCAATAAAATGTTTACTAGTCTTAGTACCAGCTGCTTGTTTGTTTTCAATTCAGATTAAGGTTAAAGTGTGAGGAAGTAAGAGGAGGAAATGTGAAATATGTTGAATTTACCTGATTCATGGTGCTTTTGGATGTGTCTGGCATATGAAAAACTGTGTCGTAAATACAAATGGTTTTAAATGCATTCTTTCATTTTGTACATCATTATGTCTCAATTTTTATTTTTCTCTTCTGAGAGAACCAGTGGGTTGAGGTAATAAAACAATCAACTGCTGTAAAGCTGAGGACATTAAAGTAACTTTAAATGTTTTTATTATTTAGCAGAAAGCTTATAAGGCAGATTTGACTAAAGATGACTTCCTTGTTTGCTCAAGAAATTCGCCTTTCTAAGAGACATGAAGAAATGTAAGTTTTTAAAGGCTTATCTAAATTAATAAATTATACTGGCTTTGTTAGTGAAATATTGTGTGCACAGAAGACTTAAGTCTGGAAGTGTGTCATTTAAATTTTCTGACACTTGAGAGATTTTGGTGTTAGGGAATGTCACTGTCTCTTAAGAATAAAGATTACAAGGTATAGTCACGTTTTCTTCTTACAATTCTTACTATTATCTAAATTTACACTTCTCACCTTTCTAGGTTCCTCACTGATATATAATGGACTTCTCTACACCTCTTACCCAGGGCAGGCTTCATGAGTATGTGACCTGTGTATTCACAATCCCTGCACTTGGTTTAATGCTCTAATGTTGCTGTCTTGAAATTCCTATGGTTTTTTTTTTTAAGAAGCCCCACATTTCCACTTTGCATTAGGCCTTGCAAATTACAAAACCAGTCCTGAACTTATACTTGATAATAACCTTCTCTACCTCCTTCTGTGGCCTCTCATGTTTTCCTTTAATTAATTACCAGGCCCTCTTCCTTGGCTTTCTAAGATCTTTCCCTTGTAAAAATGTTGAAATTACTCAATTTTAATGCTACCCTCAAGAACAGCCCTCTGAAACACAGCATTTCTTAATAACCTCCACAACTATCTGGAAAGTAGTTAGACTGTTAAATATATACCACATGTATTTTTTATCATCTGACATTTTTTAAATCAATCATTTAAGAGGACCAAAAAACTTGTAAAATGAGCATTTGACCAATGAGAAAATTTTAAAATATATATAACAAAGTAGCTTGATAATTTACTTACAACTTTTTACATCTCTCTT
Source organism: Ailurus styani (assembly GCA_002007465.1). Taxonomy (NCBI): domain Eukaryota; kingdom Metazoa; phylum Chordata; class Mammalia; order Carnivora; family Ailuridae; genus Ailurus; species Ailurus styani. The sequence continues at coordinate 670,559 of LNAC01000434.1, read as the reverse complement.
CAATTACTGTTTCACCTTGTTGTGAGTATGCATACATACACACAGCCTCTCATTCATATATGGAACCATCATCTTTCTCTTGGAAAAAGAGGAAAAAAATATTTTTATTGCTTCTTCAAACATATGGAAGTTTAGCGCAATTCTAAATGTGTAACATGAGATTCAGGGGTATTGAAGTGTTAAGCAGAAGGTTTCGTATAGCAAGTTATATCAATGTATGTGTGTGGGGAGGTATATATAAGTATGTGTACAAAGGGATATGTATTACAGTTTGCATTTTCACCAAAAATTAAAACATGTTTTTAACACTCTAAAATAATTGCAAAGACCATAGAGGCTGAAGAAACAGAAGCATGTACTACGATAGATATGTTAATGAAAATAAGAATAATTTTACCCAGATTTGAGACTTATTGAACTATCTAAGTTTTCCACTGCCTTATTAATTGACATAGTAATTGGTTTTCAAAATAGACTGAACTTGAAGTGAGGTACAATTAAATAATTTTTTAATGTTTGTCAAGCAAAAATGTACCCTTTAAAAAAAAACTTTAATCTTTATTTTTTCCTAGAGTATCACAAAGATTAATGTTACTTCAACAAATGGAGAATAAATTTATAGATGAAAACAAGGAAAAGGCATCTCAGATGCAAGCAGCTAAGACTGCTTTTAAAAGGAACCTTAGTCTTTTAATGGTAAGTTTCCATGACTTGAGTATAGAGATTTTTTTCCCCACCTTTGCAAAAAAAGGTTTTAAGTGAATTTCATAATTTTGATGTATATACTTTGTTTTGAGTAATAAATATAATTAATGAAGTACCATCTAGTTTTTAAACCCTAGTTTAATATCTAGTTGGATACATTGCGTACGGATTCTTTTCTTAAATGGAAAAAAAAAAAGAAGTTTGTTTAACCTAAGTGTTTTTAATCAACCAGAAGAACCAATGACCATAGAAGAAATTTAGAGGTCACCTTTGTGCAAAAAGTAATAAATACAAGATGTAGCTTTCCACCTTCCATCTTCTTTTATTTATAGGGAGATCCTAAAACCCCATGAAGTACCTATAATGTTTTTAGATCCAACTCAAAACTATTTAACATCATAAAAATAAGAAAAATTTGATTGTGCCCTACTGGGGCCACAGTCAGCACGTAGAATTCATATCTAAAATAACAGATTTCCCAGATCTCTCTTGATAGTGATGGAGGAGGTGGTCAAAGTATGTGATTGCGCAGGGCCCCACCATTTGGCCAATGTGCCCATTTGGAGTAAAATCATATGTGTAACATTTTTGGCTGCTTGCTATACTTTGCTTCCAGAATTGTATGGCTTCATCCATAATTAAAACCCTAAAGTTTGCTTCCATTCAAGCTTCCAAGAGATCCTATGACTAAAACATTTGGGAGTAAGGCTATATTATTTAAGTTATAAAGCAGTGTTTTCAGTTTTTTATTGTTAAATATTTTCATCGATAGGCATGATATAGTTATCTTATGTAGTCACTAGAGGATAAAGGAAGAGGAAAATTCAGTTATCTTCTCAGCTTCTGGCAGTTTGATCCACAGTAATTTAAGTCACAGCCATAGTGCTACCAAAGCATTCTATGTTGCCATATGTCTTACTTGCCCAATGGTGTTTGCAATATTTATTTTTAAATGGAAATATATAGGATAATCTGGAATTTGCTGTGAAAAGTCAGAAAAACTAAATTATAAGGCTTGATGGCTTGATCGCTATTTACCTGCAACAAGTGCAGGTACTATTTGGATTTTTTCAAGTATCGTCCTTTTAATGAGCAAGTATTTGGTGAATGCCCAGAAGGGCCTTACTACTGAGCTAGTTCTGAGCAGAAAGTGGAGTTAACAAAATAATTCAGAGTTCTTTACATCAAATAGCTAACAGGCTTAACTGATGACATAAGGTTGTCACACACAACTTAAGAGAACATTGAACATTAAGTTATAGGGAATCCTTAGCACTTTAGGAGTACGTATAAAAAAAATCATCGAAAGCTATAATATTCTAACAAGTCTGAGAGGGGAAACTAAGCTGGAGCTGTGTTTGAATAGGCAGAATGCAAGACATTCCATTGCATTCTTACAGAAGAACCAAGACCAGAAGAATGAGTGGCCGTGTTAGTGTCCATGGGACCCTGAGCTAACTAGCTTGCAAAGTCACGGGAAACAAGGTTGGAAATGTTTTGTGAGACCGACTGATGAAGCTGAGACTTGATAGTAGGGATAATATAGTACTAAAAGTGTTTGAACAAATGAAAAATAGAGACTTATAAAAGAAGCATATGGGTATTTAAGAAAGATTCATTTCCTATTTAGATGCAATGTGATTTGCAGAGTGGAGAGATCAGATTTCAGGAGAATAGCTAAGAAATCATTGCCATATCTGGAAGGAAGATAATGAACCTAGTTTCATAGTCATTAGAAAGAAGTTTAGATGGTGTTTTTTCCCCTGATTATAAAAGTAATATATTCTTGCTGTAAAAAAACTGGAAAGAGCCAAGAAGATGAAATGGCATACTTTCCATATCATTCCACCCAGCTTGAAATTAATGTTTTTATATATTTCCCTTTAGACTTTTAATAAGCACTTACTGAGCTCTTATAGTCCAGATACAGTGCTTGCTGTTAGACATGCAGTCTCTTCCCTGACTTTTTTTAAACATAATTTGAACACTTGTATATACAATTTTTTTAATCCTGCTCTCCCTATTATTTTGTTTTAAACTTTGGAAATAATTTTAAGGGCTCTACCATAGAGGTTATCAAGAAAGTGACCTAAATAGGACTTGATCACAGAATTTTCAGGTGGGAGAAACTTTAAAAGCACATAGATTATATTTTCACTTAAGGCTTTAAATTTTTTTTAGCATAAAAACTTTTTTTCAAAGATTTAAAATAGGTAAAAGTGGACCCGCTTTGGCCAAAGGCCCCTCCATTCAGTCCCTCCTTGTCTGCTCTACTATGGCTCTAAAGAATGGTGAAAACCACTGACCTGCGCTGATCTCCTAATTTAGAGATGAAGAACATAAAGTGACTACTCCTAATACCCCCTCCCTGTCAAGAAAAGGTTCAGTTACATCACGATATGTACTTCAGTACAGAATACACTTTAAAAATGGTTCCACTGAAACTTGGAAACATTCCTCTAAAGATACTAACAAAATAAGGATAAACCCTATTACCATCCATTATTTGACCTTATTTAGATGCTCTGACCAATATAAGAAACACTAACATGGAGTGAGCTTTAATTTTTGGAAAGATATAACCTTAGTGTTTTTAATTGATAAGGCTATATTTTAGAAAAGCCAAAGTTGTTTGAAACTAGCATATTATGAGTTGAGTAAAATTAGTGGATAAAATGTAACCATTCAAAAATCTAACAATCCTATATATACAAATGGAAAATATGAAATAACATTTACATTAGCAATGAAATTATAAAACATTTTGGAATGCTTTTAACAAGGGACATGCATGATTGGTATAAAAATAACTCTTATACTTCAATGGGAGATTTAAAATTTAAATGGAGACATAGGCCTTAATCCTGATGGGGAAATAATTATTTTTCTAAAATCAGTAGTCACAGTGTTATTTTTAGGTTTAAAAATAACCCCACCAAAATCTGCATCAAACCCAACAAAATTTCTCTAAACATATTTGGAAAAAATAAAAGAATGATTTAAAAATGGGAACAATAACAAAAAGACTGATCCCAAAGGTCCAAGCGTAATAGTAAAAGAATGGACATGAATTTAAGTAGTGAAGAAATTCAAACTGAGGGTTTAGTCAGTAAATATCACAGACAATAATGGATTGTTAGTTTCTGCTAGTTTCCCTCTTATAAATAAAATAAGATATGTCTGCCTTTTAAAAACATACATGATCGGTACTAATTTGGAAGAGAAAGAGAATTTTGTTTCTATAAATACTTCCATGATGTAAACGGTCATCTCTTCGACCTCTTTCCCCACCCTACCCCCTGCGGACAAAATTTAGTTTAACCCAAAAGGGCAATTTCGTGGTAGCGAGCATCACCTCACGAGGAAGTTGGACAAACATTCCGGGGTGAGAAGGAATGGGAGTGTGCAGATTAGACATACGGTGAGTTCTTCCCTTAAGGCACGTCCTAGAGGCCTTCTTGGGGCAGCTGGTAGTTACAGCCTTCAAGAAACTGCACCGCCCACCCACTGCCAGTGCCTTGCAGGACCAAGTCTCTCCTCTTTCCCCCTCACACTTCTCCCTTTCTCCAATCCAATGAAGAGCAAGTTTGACGAATGCTTAAGAGTTCCTTGTACCAATGACCCTGTATCTCATGCTTTAGGATCTTCTTTTTTCAATCCCAGAAATTGCCCCTTCCGCAAATTAAAAGATGAAACCCAGTCCGGCTGTGGGTGGCTTCACTGTATATATTTATAGGAAGATATATATTGCTGGGTTGGGAGGAAGAGACATGTCTAGAGGGGGAAAGAAAGAAATCTCAGTAAATGACTTTTTGTGCTCGTACTTTACCTTTCCTAATCACGAGTCAACTCCTTTACAGAGGCTGCTGGATCCTGCCATAGAGTAATAGTCATACCACCATCCATACCGGAAACTTGGTTTTTAATTGTTATGTAATATTTCAAACCTGTGCATAGGAGAGGATAGGAGAGTGTACTTCCATGTGCTTATCCCCCAGGTTCAATGATTCTCAAAACACAGCCGATCTTGTTTCAACTACACTCGTCACCTTCACCTCCACCCCTCAAATTATCTTGAAGCTGATCTTCAGATATCACATTGTTTCATTTGTAAATATCACGTGTCTTTTTCATCAGTAATTATCACTCAAAGATAAGGGCTCTTTTAAATACAATGACAATACCAGGATCCGTGTAAGAGATTAACAACAATTCCTCAAATATTCAGTCAGGATTCAGATCTCCCTGATTAAACTATTTTTACATTTGTTTGAATCTTGATCCGAATAAAGTCTAGTACGTAATTAATTGATAAGTCTCTCGTATCTCTAAAAGGTCCCTCTGCCTTTTTTTTTTTAACCCCCTTTTAATTTATTTGTTGAAGGAATTGGCTCATTTCTCCTATAGTTTCCCAAACTCTGGATATAGCTAATTACATTGCTGAGGTATCACTTAGTATGTTCTTCTGTTCCCTATAATTCCCATAAGTTGATAGAAGTTGTGTTATGCAACAGAAATGTAATGCAAGTAATTTTAAATTTTCTAGTAACAACTTTTTACATTTTTATCTATTTAAGTAATCTCTACACCCACCATGGGGCTCAAACTCATGACCCTGAGATCAGGCATCCCATGCTCCTCCCAACTGAGCCAGCCAGGCACCCCTCTAGTAACCACTTTTAATAAAGTTAAAAGACACAGATTAAAGGAAATGTATTAAAATTAATTTCATATTTCATATGGCACTGCTATTGGAAGTTAGTAAATAATTTATGTTTTTTTTCTCACTAAGACTTCAAAATTCAGTGTGTAGTTTACATTTACAGGGCTTCTCAATTCGGGCTTGTCACATTTCAAGTGCTCAGCAGCCACTGAGCCTAATGGATACTGCATTAACAGTGCAGAGCTAGAGGCCTGATCAGATTCAGGTTCAATGTTTTGGGGAAGAATACTTCATAATACATGGTTGTTTCTCTCTTTCTGGAATGTTACCAGTCACTGATGATCCTGGCCTAGATCTGTTCATTAAGGGTTGCAAAAAGTGATACTCAAATTCTTCTATTCCTTCTCATTCAATTGCTGATAATTTATAAGAAGATAAACATCCCTTCATCAATTATTTGGTTACACTGAAGTACACTTCATACAGGAAAAATTACATAAGTCGTTGCTTCTTTCTCTGTACTTAGTTTTCAAAAACAGGTTGGTTCTCTAGTGTCCCCCAAAAGTGACCAAGTGGATGTTGATGCTCTTAAACACCTCTGTGATTTGAAAGGTCTGGACCCATTTCAATTTGTATTCCCAGTGACGCTCAAATTATCTCATTTTTTACCAAGTGGGAGCCTCCGTGTTATCTCCTAAATGCCTTTGACACGATCTTAACAGTCTTTGGTAGTTTTCTTTCTTTCTGCTGTGGTATCTTCCAGGCGATCATTTGCTGCTTAGACCTGGAATTGACCATTGCTCCAAGGAGCCCTGGATCCCTTTGATGGGAATATGTTTAGAGCCCTTAATCTGGGCTCTAGGATGTTTATTACAACTTTTTTTAAAAGATAAAATTCATCAAGAGCTCATATCAATAATTCCATTTAGATTACATGATTGTAAGACTTTTAACTTAAAATCCATCTTTTACCTCTTTTTCCCCTCAAACCAAAAACCTCAGTTCCTAAATAATTTTCCAGTACCAACGTATACTCATTTACTTTATCCCATGATATAGACGCCACTACCAGTGACACTATGATTACTGGGTATGGTTTTCAGTCAGATACTTTTTACTATACTTTTTGTTCTTGGGGTATATCTCACTATAGATGCTCAGTCAAGATACTGTGTTCTGAGACCACCTGATGTACTTTCCCTTGATGTGGTTATGCCACCAACAAGATGACAGATTCTTTGTTTCATTTTGTTTTCAATTTTTAGGGATTCCTTTTTCATTTGTTCGATGATTGTGTAAGTTTTTTAATGGTCTAGTGGTAGATCTATAAGACAAGATAACAAGGTCTGGTCAGGTAAGTCTAGCCTCTCTTCAACTGCTTTATTTCCTTCTCTACTCCGACCCCCTTGGGTACTTTTTTTTTTTTTTAAGTTTTTTACTTATAGTCAGGAGACTGTTGACACCTTAGTCATTTATTTATATAATGAATATTTAAGTGTTTAGTACATACCCTGTACTTTGTTAGCTTCTCGGATGCTTAAAGGTTCTATGAGGTACAGTCCGTACCTTCTGGTAGCGTATAGTCAAACAGAAGGTTCTTAATTCGAAGTAATGGGCTATAACTCGCTACAGAAGGCAGAGATTTTTCAGTCAGGCTAAGGAATTCATACTTTATCCTCTGTGTAGTGGGTCTCTATTTTTTTGAATCTATGTAAGGACATATTTAAAGTAGTAATTTTAGCAAAACTAATCAATTCCATATGTGGGTAAAGTAAAATGAGATACAGTCCAAGTACATATTTGTTGAAAAAGTAAGTGTGATAATAAGACCACAGCACTGAGAATGGCATGGATAGGCTAGAGGAGACATCCAGCAGGAATCATCTCTGGACTTTGAATTTTTAAATGTCATGGAGTAAGAACAGTTGAAGGTAGAAGATACAGCATAGGTATCCGGGGGGTAGAACTCCCACTATTGTACATTCAGTACACTTAGTAGGAATAAGGGAAGTTTAGTTTCATTAGGTTGAGAAACAAGGGCTGGGAAGAAAAGTTATTCATCCCTCTACATTAATAGTCGAAGCTAGATAAGAGACAAGACTGGAGAGAGAAAAAGTAAAAAGAGGAGGACAGATGTCACAAATCTTAGAAAGCCCACACTTAGGATTAAGAAGAGAAAAAGGCGCCAACTTAGAAGAGAAGTAGGAGTCAGAGAGGTAAGCAAAACATCTAAGAAAGTAAAATCTCACTTATGAAAGAAGTTCTCTGGAGAGTGATAATCCCTTGTCGACAGGCTGCAGAGATGACAGTCAAGTTACTAACCATAGGCCTGTTTTACCAGGCCACAGATCCCTGCTCACATCTATTCTTCCACTGCAAATCTGCTCTTCTAGGAGAGAGATCCCATAGAGAAGTGTTTTATCATCTTGTCTACAGGTACTAGTGGCACCTAGGTCTACCACCAACAATAAATTTACAACTGTTCTTATAATGGGGTCAGTGGAGTTGTGAGTCTATTGTTTGTTTGATTTATGAAAGTAAAAAATAATTTTCCCAGGACGTTGTAAAATTTCCGTGCAATCACAGAAGAGTTAATCTTCACTATCTGTTGTAACACTGGCGTCAAAAGCACTTTAGTGTGCGTCCTGGCCATAAACTTCGGGTAGGGAATAGCTCCAGCTAATAGAGGGGCTTTTTATCCTTAAATTGATGGTTTTCCCCTTCAAATCACCTTCTTTGAGACAGCAGGTGCATTAATGGTTGTGCAACTTTGGGGAGTCCCTTTAGGGAATTTCCTGTTTTTCCCTTTTACATTTCACACCCATTCCTTGCTCCCGCCACTGCCATCTGCTCGCTCTTTTCTCCTGTTCAGCATTGGATTCTTCACACCCCACTCCCACGTCCTTTTCCATCTCTCTCCGTCTGTCCAACAGCCCTGTACTTAGATTGCTCCAATGCTTGTACATGGATCAGAGAACTTTCTCTTTTCGATCAACTCACTGAGCTCACAGGAGAGACAAAATTTACACGGCCTCCAGCCAAGGCCTCTGTGAACTTGACAAACATAAGCAAGCACAAGACAACATAGGTGCCAATTTGGGGAGCATGAAACCAAGCTCAGTGTTTCACTAACAACTTGGGAGAGTCCTACATTTCTGGGCCTGTACTGCGTCCACATATCAAGGTTACATCTTTACCCGGGTCTGCATTAAATGTAATTGCCCCTGCGTTTCTGCAACCTTAAGAGAAAACACACACACCCACATGTCACATGACAGATTAAAGCACAGGGTTTAAATGTCATCAGCTGAATGATGCTGGCCAATGAGAATGCCCCAGAAATCGAGTCCTAAGAACCCAGAGTCTAGTGAAAAGGTTCTTGTCACTAAGTACTGAGGTACCTCATTGACTTTCTTTTGAATGTGTGGAGGATTTGTGTAAGTATAAAATTTAAAAATAGAATACTGAACAGATGAAATGTGTGACATTAATACACCATTTGCATGATCTGGACTAGAACTCTTCACTCTTAAGGTTAGCTCGGTATGGGGCTGACTATCTGACTGTTTTTAGTATCTGAATATTGGACCGTTTTATTCATCTAGCTATTTTTAATGGTTTTAGAGCTAAGTTAATGCCCTGCACAGTTTTGGAAGAAAGTCCTTTTTGCCAGAGTTATTGGCATTTGCTAATTTAAATGAAAAAGGCAGACCTTGCACCCACCCCACCCCCACTTATTATTTTAAAACAAGAAATGCTGCTTTTTCTATTTGAAACTGGTTGATTAAGTAATGATCAGTCCTATTTCAATGCCCTTCCTTTAGTTTGGACCGTTTATCCAAGAGAAGAGTTGAGATTTGGGATATAGACATTGTATTACAGGTGCCATTTGTATGTGTTAAGTAAACACATTTTATTTCTAAAACACTGATACTTATTACAGGATATAGAAGCTGCAGAAAAGTCTCTACAGACCCGGATCCACCCAATTCCACCACCAGAGGTGGTTTCCCTTGAGGTGAGAATCTTAAAGAACAAATGTATAGAAAGAGACCCCATTCTGTTCGTAGTGCATTAAAAATTAACTGCGGTTACATGTGTGTATTTCCCAGATTTATTCAGTAAAATAAGATGTGTCTGATTGCTCCTTACATGTCCTCAGTGCTGTGCTTCGTACACAGTAGATAACTGGTAAGTATCTTGATTTTTAAAAATTATCAAGTGACAATTTTATAAAGATCCTATATCTTTTCATCTAGAAACATCTATCCTGTTAAACCATAACAGACAGTAGACAGCATATGCACTAAATCTTAAGGTGACAGCATGCCTAACCAAAGTGCTTTTCCTGTTGGCTAATGTTAGCAGTTCAGTCCCTTCACCAAATTTCAACCAAAGCTATTTAAATGCTTATTATCATGCAGTATAGTGTGGCTTTTGTCTGTTTTATTTTGCTCAGTTCAAGAACAGATTGGGAAGACTGTTGGCAAAAATAAACCCTATTTGGTATATGAATATATCTGTGATGAAAGGAAATTTACTACATATAGAATAGTTTAATTTTATATTCTTAATGACCTTTTTCAAATACAGTTTTGCTTGCTGCCTAAGCAGGGATGTGAAAAGACTCAAAATTAAAGGCTGAGAATTTGCCCTTCAATTTTCTGTGTCATCTAGAGTAATAAGAAAAGGCAGTGATCAAGGACAGAAAGAGCTGTGGTACAAAGTTGTGCCTTGGGCATGTCTATTTCTTTGTTGAATTCTCCAATACCTTACTCTGGCCTATACGGGGCCCACACAATAGGGGTTAATCCAGCCGTGAATGGTGGAGAAACTCCCAACCACAAGCCCTGGTTGGTATTTTTCTTAGCTAGTCTTGCACAGCAGGATGACCTCTATTTGAAGTGTGTCTGGCTATTTCTCAGACCACATGCACAGATGGGTAGATATGTAAAACCGCTCATAATTTCAACTTTCAGAACTCCTGTACCTTATTAATGTGCAGAGTGAATCATTATGTGTTCTTAATGCTATGTAATTCTTTGGCTCAATTCCCCAAAATGAGATTGATAGTGATGATCCAATCTAAAATGCCCTCCTATGATAGAGAGCTTTTGGCAGTATACTTTTCTTTGGCGTCCTTAAGGCAGTCACCCAAAAACCCATCAAAGCTTGTAGATATTATATGGTGATCTTGCCTGAGCTTTCATAGCTTATAGACTTGCTATAGTCAGGCCAATAATACAGTATCTCAACTTCCAAGTTACTGAAATTAAAAATGGTTACATGATATTGGTATTATTTTCTCAATATACAAAAAAACCCCCCCAAAACTGGGAAGAAATTACAGTTTACCATATCGAGTGCTCTTCTAAAAGATATAGTGGATGAATATTTTAAGTGTTTTTCCCCATACAATTAAGGAGTCAATTTACCTGTGTCCTGTACTATAACACACTAGTTATGTTTCAGTTCCTGATCTCATCCCAGGTGAATCTTCTCGTGTTAGTTATAAAGCAGTTGTTCATATCTAATCATTTCATTGTAATATTTTTAGTATGGGTAATCATTTGTTATGGGATTTGGAAGAATAAAAACATTTAATGATTATAGCCGTAAATGATACCACTGGTAATAATCACACGGTTGGCCACAAGAGGGCGTGTAAAATCACAATAAAATCCCCAAACCTGTAATTCTGCCAGGCTCTGGTTTTACTGAGAAATTTGAAAATTAACACTAGTAAGTAGCCAGATTTCTTTCTAAAATTAACATAAAATATTCTGTAGAGGAAGTGCATTCTACGTATATGTGTGTATGTGTGTGTGTGTACACGCACACACACACTTCAGTGAATAAACATTTAGACTATTATGAAGAGCCAAGTTCAATTGCTTGATATGCTTTTTTACTTTTGGATGTTGTTTTTTTTCCAGACTCTTTACTGGGCATCAGTAGAAGAATATATTCCCAAATGGGAACAGTTTCTTTTAGGAAGAGCACCATATCCTATCGGTGTTGAAAATGAAAATGAAGCAGAAAATACCGTTCAGAATGAGGCACAGTGATAACTTCTTCACATACTGTTTTTTAACAAAAAAAAAAACAAACACCTGTTTATTACAGCTGAATATTAAAGAATATGCAGGTCATTTCGGGCGCCTTAGGAATCGACTATGTTCATATTGTCCCACTACCTCCTCGGTGACATGAAGATAAGAGAATCAGCTGACAAGTCTCAGGTTCTATCACTTTGAGACCTACTATTACTTCAGGGTCATGAATTTGCTTTCTGCCAAATCCATGCAAGTGTTAAGAGCTAATACTGAAAGTTGGACTGTTTATTAAGTAAGTCACTAAATAAGTGTTATGTGTGTCGTTTTTTTTTTTTTAATGATTTATAGTCATTCTCATCTAAACAGTGAATACTGGTTGTTCTGATTTTACATTTTCTAGAATCATTTTGGTTATTTTATTATGGGGATCAGGTTCAGCACAGGATCCAAGTGGCTGTTGGCCATTACAGTTTCCTTTAACAAATGGAAAAAATACAGGCACTTTACTGCTTCTGTATAGTATATTAGACAATGGAGTCATAGGATTTTGTCCCTTGTGGATAATCAAGCCTCTGAAGGTTCTGGAGAAAAGAAGTGAACTACAAAGCATTTGAGAAGTAGCCAGTTTGAGTGGGGCTCAGACTTGGTTCTGAAAAAGGTCACCTATTAGAGCTGGGAATGGGTATTGGATTTTGACTTGGTTATTTAAGGACTACCAACCCTGTGAATGCAAGAAACTCCTCTCATCTTTTCATCTTTAAACTTGCCCTTCCCTCTCGTTTCTGTTTTATTTCCTAAACAACTGTCAGAAAGCTTTGCGGTTCCTCAGTCCTCCACTGCTGGAGCACTCAAAAAAAAATTTTTTTTTTTAATTTTTCTGAATAGAGAGGCAGCTCCTGCTAGTAAGGGGAGTCTATGCTCAGTACAATTCAAGAGTTTAAAAATTTTAAGCTGGTGTGTGTTTTTACATGAAGACAGTAGGACAAGCTTTAAAAAAACAAAACAAAACTATATTGAAACATCCATTGTGCTGATCAGTTCCTCTAAACTACCATCTTGGAAATATCCTGTTGAGTGGGTGTTGGTGTGGGTAACAATAACGTTGTTTTCATAATATGCGCTGGCAGATTAGCACACTTCTCTACAGTGTTAACAGTTGTAATTAAGGAATAAACAGCACAGAGTGTCAGTCCGATGACAATTTCATCTATAGTGTCACAATACAAAATGTCACGAAATATTAGAACTGTTATATAACTATAAAAAGTACCGGCTTAAAAGCTGAAAGCCTTAAAAAAAAGAGAGAGAGAGAGAGAAAAGAAGAAAAAAGAAAACTGGCATAGAGACCAGAACAATTTATACCTTCTCAAGAATGTTCTGACATGAAAATAAATTGATAATTTTTTTTCCTGTTACATCACAGTTTGGTTTCTAGCCATCCAGTTGATTTAGCAGGAGAATACAGGGCTTTTTAGCAGCTTTGAATTGGTAAACAGATTTAGATGTAGTAGAAAGCAACATGAGGAAGTTTTTTTTTTAACATCCAATCTTTCCCAGCATATGCACATAAGAAGGTGAATGAAGCGATGTGAAACTTATTTCTCTTTAGTCAAGTGAAAAAAAGGCTAAACATTTGTTGAGATGGTAAAATATTGTGTCAAGCAAGTAGGCACATTCCAAAATTAAACAGTGGTTGATACGTTAACATCCTCAAATATTTGAGTGCACACTTCCTTTGAGTTCTGTAAATTAAATCACCAGTAGATTAGATTAAAATACAAAATGAATAGCAATTTAACCATCTCAGAAAAGGTGGGGTTTTTTCTCCCCTAAATTGACTAACTTGCTAAATAGTTTCTAAAAAGAGCATACATTTAATATACCCTGGGTTACGACTTTGGGCAGAAGCGATGTTACTTCTAGGCTTTAGCTGTACCATTTCCCCCATTACTAGTGAATACCTCAAAAACTCCCACAGATGACTTTATTCCTGGCCCCCACAGAGCTTCCCCCCCTTCCCTCCTTGTAGACTGTAACAGATTGCACCACATGGTGTATGTTTAAAAAAAAATTTCCATAGGGACCTAGATACCCCATTAAAGGGCTTTATATTCTTCAAGCCAAATTAGCTTTACATAGGAATTTCCAACTATTGTTTTCTGTAAGGAGGGAAGAAATACCATATTCTAATGTATATTTTGTATTGCTCTTAGTAGGAATCAGACAAGGAAAAGGAATGGTCATCTACTCATACTACCTGCCTGCCTCCACCCCCAGCCCCCGCCAATTCAGTGCCTTTACCATAGGCTACCCCGTACCTCCTTATTCATGAAAACTATGAATTTGGATTTTGGGGTTTTTTTTTTTAATAATAACAAGATTTTCAAAATAAAGTTCATTTCAAGATTTTATTTGCACAGCCTTTCTTGGATTATTGCAAATGCATAAATACTCAAAGCTCATTTTATGCTGGAACACTTTTAGTATATGAAATTATTAAACTAAAACACTGAGGTCAGAAGGAGCTGCAGGTTTTCTCCAAACTTCAAAAAATAAGTTTTACTAGTAAAAGCCCAATACTCTAGAAATCAGACATCTGGTCTTTCCTGGGCGTTGGGAGCGTGTGAATGAAAATGAGGTCAAATGGACAGTTTTTCCTCTGCATTACATACAAGGTGTTCTCACTTGTCAGCTGATTATTACAGAGGGCTGTAATAATCTATACCTTTCTTCACAATTTGGTTGGTCTTCTCTGCCTCATCCCCTTTTCCATCAAAAAAAAAAAGGAGAGAGAGATGGATATGTGGCTGTATTTTTGAATCAAAATTAAGCTTATTGGAGATTATTTTGTCACTTCTAAGATAACTGGAGACAAGCCTGGGGGTGCGGGTGGGGGGGTTTGAAAAACCAGGGTTTGCAANGAGGCCCGCATCGGGCTCTCTGCTCAGCAGGGAGCCTGCTTCCTCCTCTCTCTCTCTCTGCCTGCCTCTCTGCCTATGTGATCTCTCTCTGTCAAATAAATAAATAAAATCTTAAAAAAAAAAAAAAAAAGAAAAACCAGGGTTTGCAGTCACAAGAGTAAATAGTTCAAACCTACCCTGTCAGGTAGGTTTTAGAATATAAAATGTAGCACGCAAGGCCATGNAAAAAAAAAAAGGAGAGAGAGATGGATATGTGGCTGTATTTTTGAATCAAAATTAAGCTTATTGGAGATTATTTTGTCACTTCTAAGATAACTGGAGACAAGCCTGGGGGTGCGGGTGGGGGGGTTTGAAAAACCAGGGTTTGCAATCACAAGAGTAAATAGTTCAAACCTACCCTGTCAGGTAGGTTTTAGAATATAAAATGTAGCACGCAAGGCCATGAGTTTGGCTTCTCACAAAATATATCCTTTTCTTTTCCTTCCTTATTCTATTAGTCTTTATTACTCTAAACCAATTCACATTTTATTTTTAAAATAGACTTAAAAAAATGTTTTAAATTTTTCTGAAGAGTTTCTACCCTCCCTATTTCAAGAATTGCCCAAACATAATAGTTACACGGCTTAAAAACACTTTTCATTTCAACAGTCTGGTTGACCTCTTCCACTTTAATTAGGATTCTAAGATTTTTTTTTTAAGTGTTTCTGACTAAAAATTCACTCTTCAGAGAAGGTACTAACTAGATAGTGAGTTCCAATACAAGAAAAAGAGAGAAAGCAAGCAAGCTGTGGAAAATATGGAGAAGGGGACGAGAAATTACTTTGAGAAAGCTTTAAGTTTAAGCAAGAAATCCCCTCCCCAACTTCTCATGGTGTTTTTATTTGTTTCTCTTATAATTTAGAAGTTAATTTGTCTACATAGGAAATTTAATTCCCTACTGCTAATAAAAGAACGTTTTGAGTTTTCTGGGACAAACACAGGGACGTGTCAAACTTCAGCAGTTAAGGAGAGGATTGATATGTGGATTTGACACCTGGCATTGTGATCTCCTTTTCTAACTGGAACTGAGATTATATCCTTACCTAAATCCGAGACAAGGAAAATGACTCCAACAAAGACAGAGGCTAAAAAATACTTCCGGACATCATCTTACCTCTCAGAGTCAAGTTTCCGTGCTTAACAAGAGAAAAAGGACCAGGGTCCCTACTTTACAGTAATGTCGCAAAGTTCCTGCTATTTTAAAACCTCTAATTTATATCTCAAAGAGAGAGTCTGAGACTCTGTAAAGCAGTATCTACATTTACTAGTATGAATCAATAAATAGTTGCACTGAACGGAAACAGTGGAGTGTTCTCATTTAAGAAAGGGATGATTTAGTTTGTTTCTGTGTTTTTGATGATACTTGGATCATTTAACCTCCATTGTTAGGGTCAAATGATTTTTTATGATTCCTTCCTATGCCTGGGTTATCAATGCGCTAGTGTCTCTGATGTTCTGCATGTTATCACTTTGGGGACACTACAGTCAAATTAGAGGGGGACAAAATTCCATGTATATAACTTGTCTAATCCATCTCTATCTTCTTTCCTTTCCCAATACAACATAATCCTTTTTTGAACCTTGTTTCCAACCATTTATAAGGTGTTTAACGCCGATGTTTTGCACTAGAATGCCCTACCCCAGGAAAACCAGTAACACTGAGATGTTCAAAAGAAGCTAAAATAGAACCTTTTTAAAAATGCTATCCAGGAAAACATAAAGCTGGGTAACATTTAAGCACCATTCATTCATGCATTCAACAGATCTTACTGATTGGCCGCTGTGTAGCATGCACAGTTCTAAGTGCCAGATATACAGCAGGACACAAAACTGCCCCGCAAATCCATGGCCTTCTGGAATTTACATTCTAGAGGGGGTGGGGGGTGGAGAGGGTTGAAGGTAGATTCAAACAAACAAACAAGTAATCATAATGTATTAGATCTAATACAGTATGAACATCTAAAATATCTTCTCAATGCAAGAAAACAAAGCAGATTTCATAGTTTCTTAGAAATATGACTCGAAGAGCTTTCCCCCCATTCAAAGATCTTGAGTTGGGGTTTTCCAATGAAACAACTTTTTCACTATTACTAATTTGCACATTGTCTAAACTTAATGGGTAGATTTGTAAAAAGAATGAAATCCTATTTCAGCAGATAATTTGTTATGGGGATGTTCACAGCAGCCTTATTCACAATAGCCAAAAAAATGGAAAGAACCCAATGCACACCACTGGTTTAATGAATAAACAAAATATGGTATACAAAAGAAAGTGGGGGTATACTTGCATCAGACAAAATAGACACCACCAAAAATAGTACCAAGAGACCAAAAGGTCATTATATAATAAAGGGGTCAAATCATCAAGAAAATATATCATAAATACATATGCACCCAACATCAGAGCACCTACATATATTAAGCACATAATAACCAATCTGAAGAAGCAAACAGCAATACAATAATAGGAACTTCAACACTCCACTTTCACTAATGGACCGATCATCCAGGCAGAAAATTAGCAAGGAAACCTTGGACTTGAATCATACATTAGACCAAACAGACCTAACAGACATTTACAGAACATTCTAGCCAACAGCAGCAGAATACACATTCTTCTCAAGTGCACACTGAACATTCTCCAGGATAGATCATAGGATACGCCACAAAACAAGTCTTAACAAATTTAAGACCAAAATCACATCAACCATCTTTCCTGACCACAATGGGACAAAACTAGAAATCAGTAAGTAAAAGCTAGACAATTTACAATCACATGGAAACTAAACAAAACTGCACAGTGTGCCAAAGAAGTCAAAGGGGAAATTTAAGAAGATCTCAAAATAATGAAAATAGAAATACAACACAGCCAAACCTATGGAATAGTGCAACAGCGGTTCTTAAGGGGATATTTATAGTGATGAGTACATATATTAGTAAAAAGATCTCAAGTAAACAATCTAACCTCAAGAACTAGAAAGAAAATAAACGAAGCTCCAAGTCGGCAGAAGGAAGGAACTAAGATAAGAACAGAAATAAATTAGAGACCAGAAAAACAATAGAAAAGATCAATGAAAAAAAGAGCTTTTTTTCCCAACAGATAAATGAAATTGACAAAACTTTGGCTAGATGAACACAAAAGAGAGAACACTCAAAATCAGAAATTAAAGGAGGAGACATTATAACTGATAACTACAGAAATAGGGAGGATAAGAGATTACTATGAACAATCACATGTCAATAAGTTGGATAAACTAGAAGAAATGGATAAATTCCTAGAAACATACAACCTTCCAATACTGAATCACAAAGAAATAGAAAATCTTAATCAGTAATCACTAAGGAATTTAAATCTATTTGTAAAATCTCTTCACTGGTGAATTCTACCACACATTAAAAAATAATTAACATCAGGCGCCTGGGTGGCTCAGTGGGTTAAAGCCTCTGCTTTCGGCTCAGGTCATGATCTCAGGGTCCTGGGATCGAGGCCCGCATCGGGCTCCCTGCTCAGCAGAGAGCCTGCTTCCCCCCCCCTCTCTCTCTCTCTGCCTGCCTCTCTGCCTACCCTTGATCTCTCTCCCTCTTGTGAAATAAATAAATAAATAAAATCTTTAAAAAAAAAAAATAATAATTAACATCAATCCTCCTCCAACTCTTCCCAAAACTCTAAGAGAAGGGAATCCTCCCAAATTTATTTTATAAGGTCAGCATTACCCTGATATCAAAGTCAGATATAGATATACAAGAAAACTACAGACTACTATCCCTGATGAATACAGATATAAAAATTCTCAACAAAATATCAGAAAACCAAATGCAACAACACATTAAAATTATCATACTTCATGAAAAAAATGAAATTTATCCCTGGGCTGAAAGGATGGTTCGATACACATGAATTAAATTTCATTAACAGAATGAAAGATAATCCATACTATCATCTCACTAAATGCAGAGAAGGCATTTTACAAAATAAAACATCCTTTCATGATGAAAGCGCTCAACAGACTGGGTATAGAAGAACATACTCAACATAACAAAGCCCGTATACAACAAAACCACAGCTAACATCAAACTTGATGATAAAGATTAAAAGCTTTTCCTCTAAGAACACGAACAAGACAAGGATGCCCTCTCTCAGAAATCCTAGCTAGAGCAAGTAGGGAAGAGAAAGAAACAGAAGGTATCGAAATTGGAAAAGAAGAAGTAAAAGTGTCATTATTTGTAGATGATATGATCCTACATGGAGAAAATCCTAAAGACTCAACCAAAAAAACCAAAAAACCAATTAACAAATTCAGTGAAGTTGCAGGATATTAAATCAAAATACAGAAATCAGTTGCATTTCTACACAGTAACGATGACATATCTAAAAAAGAAATAAAATTATCCCATTCATACCAGCATCAAAAATAAAACAGGGTGCCTGGGTGGCTCAGAGGGTTAAAGCTTCTGCCTTCGGCTCAGGTCATGATCTCAGGGTCCTGGGATAGAGAACCACATCGGGCTCTCTGCTCAGCAGGGAGCCTGCTTCCTCCTCTCTCTCTCTCTACCTGCTTCTCTGCCTACTTGTGATCTCTGAGTCAAATAAATAAATCTAAATAATAATAATAAAACAGGAATAAATTTAACCAAAGAAACAAAAGATTTGAACAATAAAAACTGCAAGATGCCGATGGAAACAATCGAAGTCACAAAAAATGGAAAGATACTCCACGTTCACGGTTTGGAAGAACTAGTATTGTTAATATGTCCAAAATACCCCAAGCCATCTACAGATTCAAACAATCTCTTTCAAAATTCCAATGTTATTTTTCCAAGAACTAGAATTAACAATCCTAAAATTTGAATGGAACCACAAAAGGCCATGAAATCCTAAGAAAAAACAAAGCCAGAGAGGTATCACACTTTCTGATTTCAGACTATACTACAAACCTATAGTAATTAAAACAATATGGTATTGGCACAAAACAGACACACTGACCAAGAGAACAGAATTAACGGCCCAACAATAAACCCCCAAATTTATGGTCAACTAATATTTGACAATGGAGCCAAGAAAACTCAATTCAACAAATGGTGCTGGTAAAACTGAATAACCCTATGCAGGGAAATGAAATTCGACCTTGATCGTACACCACTTAGAAAAATTCACTCAAAATGGAGTAAGCCTTTAAAGGGTTAAATTTAAGACCAGGCATGGTAAAACTAGAATTAAACACAGAGAAAAAGCTCATGTCTTGGCAACAATTTTTTTAGATAGGACACTGAAAGCAAAACAGACAAAAGCAAAAATCAACAAACACGACTACATCAAACTAAAAAACTTCTGGACAGCAAAAGAAATGATCAACAAAATGAAAAGGCAACACAGAGAATGGAAGAAAATATCTGCAAACCATATGTTGGTTAAGGGGTTAATCTCCAAAATACATAAAGAATGCATACAACCAAATAACAATAACAGCAGCAACAGCAAAGAAATCTGACTTAACAATGGTCAGAGGAACTGAATAGACATTTTCCCAAAGAAGACATTTATATGGCCAATGGGTACATGAAAAAGTGCTTAATATCACTAATCAAAAGTAAAATGCAAATCTAACCTGCAGTGAAGTATTCCCTTACACCAATCAGGCCATCATTAAGAAGACAAGAAATAACAAGTATTTGGGAGGGTGTGGAGAAAAGGGAGCCCTTGTACACTATTCATGGGAATGTAAGATGGTTCAGCCACTATGGAAAACAGTAAGGAATTCCCATCCAGCAATCTGAAAATAATTGAAAAAAATTACCAAAAGATTTCTGCACTCTCATGTTCATTGCAACATTATTCACAATATCCAAGACATTCAAAGAACCCAAGTGTCCATCAAGAGATGAATGCATCACGAAGATGTATGTGTGTATATACATATATATACACACACACACACGTATACGTAAGTACTTATGTATATATATATGAATATATTCACACAAACAATTAAATATTATTCAGCCTTAAGAAAGAAGGAAATCCTTTCATTTGTGACAACATAGATGGACTTTGAGGGCATTATGCTTATTGAGATAAGCCAAAGACAAATATTGTATGATATCATGTCTAAAAAAGCCAAGCTCCTAAAAATAATAGAATAGTAGTTACCAGGGTCTGGGGTAAAGGAGGTGGGGAGTGGGAGATATTGTTTAAGACTACAAACTTCAACTGAAAGAGAAGTTCTAGGGATCTAATACACAGCACAGTTATTGTAGTAAACAATACTGTTAAATGCTTCAAACTGCTAAGAGGGGGCGCCTGGGTGGCTCAGTCAGTTAAGCATCTACCTTCAGTTCAGGTCATGATCCCAGGGTCCCAGGATCAAGCCCCATATAGGGGTCCCTGCTTATTGGGCAGCCTGCTTCTCCCTCTGCCTACCACTCCCACTCGTGCTCTCTCTCTGTCTCTCTCTCTGACAAATAAATTCTAAAAATCTTTAAAAAAAAAAAACTTCTAAGAGACTACATCTTCCATGTTCTCACAGGAAAAAAAATGATAATTATGTAAGATAGAGCTATTAAAGCTACCATGATAATCATATTACTTTATATAAATGTATCAGAGCAACAGATTATACACATTAAACTTACAGTTATATGTCAATTTTATCGCCAAAAAATTGGGTATATACAAACAATGAAATCTTATCCAGCCTTAAGAAGGAAACTGACACATGCTACAACATGGATGAACCTTGAAAACATTATGCTAACTGAATTAAGCTAGACAGAAAAGGACAAGTATTTATGATCCCACTTAAAGGAGGCACCTGGAGGGCGCCTGGGTGGCTCAGTGGGTTAAAGCCGCTGCCTTCGGCTCAGGTCATGATCCCAGGGTCCTGGGATCGAGGCCCACATCGGGCTCTCTGCTCAGCGGAGAGCCTGCTTCCTCCTCTCTCCTCTCTCTCTGCCTGCCTCTCTGCCTACTTGTAATCTCTCTCTCTGTGTCAAATGAATAAAAAAAAAAAAAAAAAAAGGAGGCACCTGGAGTAATCAAATTCATAGAGACATACAGTAGAATGGCGGCTGCCAGGGGCTACAGAGTTAAGAGTTTAATGAGCAGAGTTTTAGTTTGGGAAGATGAGTAAGTTCCAGAGATGGATGGTGATGATGGTTTTACAGCAACGTGGATGTGCTTAACGCCACTGAAATGTACACTTAAAGGTTGAAATGGTATATTTTATGTTATATATATGTGGCATAAATTACAAATTCCTCACTAAACATAACCTGAATAATAATACTGTAAGCCATTCAATTTCAATTTCATTATGTGTGACGATCAAGCATTTGTAAGCAGGTTCATTCCTCCTGGACAACCTCTCCACCAACAGTTAATGCATTATACCCCATGCATTCCAATTCATTTGACCACCTGCCTTTGGAAAGGCTGGTATTCCAGATCATTTAATACCTATGAAACTCCTTACAAAGAAGGTTCTAGTCCCAGGTCTGCTACTAACTGCCACTCCATTTTCTCCAGGGTTGAAGTAGATCCATATTTCTCTGATGGTGGAAATGTTCTTTATCGGCACTGTCTAAATATGGCAACTACTAGCCTATGTGGCTACAGAGCACTTAAAATGGAGCTGGCTTCACTGAGAAACTTAATTTTTATCTAATTTCAATTGCTGGAAAACTTTAAGTATGTTTGGAACAAGCTGGGTATGTGAATGTACTCTTTCAACTAAGTTTTATGAAATCTAAATAGAGATCAAGCATTTCCATATCTTCCAAATGGAGATATGCTCTAAGGGTAGAACACACATTGGATTTTAAAGACAGGATGAACAAAAGAAGGTAACTTCTCAATTTCTGTACTGATCATATATTGAAATATTTTCAATATACTGATTTAAATATATTACTAAAATTAATTTTACTTGTTTCTACTTTTTTTTTAAGATTTTATTTATTTATTTGAGAGAGTGAGAGAGAGCATGAGAGGGGAGAAGGTCAGAGGGAGAAGCAGACTCCCCATGGAGCCGGGAGCCCGAGGCGGGACTTGATCCCGGGACTCCGGGATCATGACCAGAGCCACCCAGGCGCCCCCTGTTTCTACTTTTTTTAAAGTAGCTACTAGAAAATTCTAGTTGTGTATGAAACCTGCTCTATTTTACTGAGCAGCTTTAAACTAGACAATTTCCAAGAACACTAGCAACTCCCTGAATCAAAAACTTTATAAGCATTTTTTTAGATTATTTGAGAGTCTGCACCATGAGAAGAGGGAGGGACAGAGAGACAAGCAGACTCCCCGGTGAGTGGGGAGCCTGAGACAGGGCTCAATCCCGGGACCCTGAGATCTTGACCTGAGCCAAAGTCAGACCTTAACCAACTGAGCCATCCAAGCACCCTAAAACCATTTTTAAAAAATCCATTCTCGTACTTAATAACAAAGACTATAATTTACTGAATTTGGGGAAAATTTTTAAGATTAAGTAGCTAATTGACATTTTCATACTTTACTTCCAACAGACTATTTCAGAAGTGAAAGTTTACAAGAGCCGAATATGATATTGTTTTGTCCTCAGAGTTATATTAAGATGTATATTCATTTAAAAATCCCCAGTCCAAGCACAATGGCTAGGAGATATTAGATTCTCAATAAATAGTTTTCGATGACTACTAAAACTAGGACTTGCATTTTGACCAGACTCTTAATTAAAGCACATTTGATGAGAACATTAATTAAAGATGAAACAGCATCAGGCTGCTAGCCAGATGAAATAACTTGGCATTGGTTTTCTTACAGTACAAAATAAAAAGAAGTGGGATACTGAAATCAAAGGTTTGTTTTTCCTCAGAGGACCCTGCTAATCACTGGAGGCCATGTTACTACTTGGTGATAACAAAGCTTGTTTTATGGGAAAAGTACATTACAGACAAATACTATTAATCATCAAATTATAGATGGCGAAATGGAAGCAGTGTGACATTAGTGATTGTCAAAGTCACATCAGGGGAGCCACTCCTACACCTGGGCACTCAGCACTCAGTTTCTGCTTCTCCCCGGCTTCCAGGACCACACCAACAGGTTCTCCAGAGGAACCAGAGAGAAGCAATTACCAGCTAAAATTAGGTTGAGAGGAAACACTGCTTTCACAAAGCATGTATTTTAACTTCATAAACTTAATAGCCTGGGTCCAAAATGGAATTAACGTCATTGTCACTCACCCGGTAGAGGCTCCGAGCAGACCTTTGTATTCACCTTCATTCAAAGCTAACTTAAAACACACACACGCGCACACGCACACACACACACACACACTGAGCAGACCTTTGTATTAACCTTCGTTCAAAACTAACTTAACACACACACACACACCCACCCCAGGTCCTTGAAGTGCTCTGTTCTTACTGGCAATACCCACGTCATGAGAAATGGTGCTATTTCTGCATCAATTAGGTAGTTTGCTCATCTAATAGACTTTATTTTCTTCATTTACTCTCCTACATGTACATCAAATTCAGGCTCCCCTCTAACCACAGCAAAGCTTCCTTCTGCCTCAGTCTCCCTTTTAGAATTAAATTGGAAGTCACATACAGTTCAACAAATATTGATTCCTGAGACCTGGAAGGGACCAGGGATTAGGAGCTAAAGGCTGCAGCTGCCTCTGGAGGCCTCTTGTATTGGGGTCGTCAGCCATATATCCAAAGTAGAGTGTTGTAGAAAGAGCAAGGTAGGGCATCTATCACAGCCTGGGAAAGGGGATGGACAGCATGCAGAGGTAAGGAGATTCGGAGAGAGAAAGAAACCAGTGCTACATTTTAATCATCTCTGAAAGGAGAGTAGAAACTAGCCAAGGGACTTCCAACTTCAAGATCCCAGAGAAGGGATACCGACAGTTCTTTGGCTGTAGCAGTCTGTAAGTGTAGCCCTTCATATATACAAACCACTTCCTCACCCCCCGATTTTCTCTCCAACTCTCTCCACGGAGACTGCTCCAGTTGAGATCACCAGAGCTTCTATAGTACTACGTCCAATGTTTGCTCCAAGCGTGCATCTTCCTCAATCCTTTGGCAGCATCTGACACAATGAGGCACTCCCTCACTCTTTTTTGTTTTTAAGATTTTATTTATGTATTTGACAGAGAGCAAGAGACCACAGGCAAGGGGAAAGGGAGAAGCAGCCTGCTCCCCCCCACCACCACCCACACTGAGTAGGGAGCCCAATCTCGGGCTCGATCCTAGGACCCTGGGATCATGATCTGAGCCAACGGCAGTCGCTTAACAGACTGAGCCACCCAGGAGCCCCTCCCTCACTCTTCAGATGGGTCTTCACTTGGTTTCCAGAACCCCGACAATTCTTGCCTACTGGCTCCTCTTCCTAGGTCCCTGACTCAACACTGGGTGTCCCTTGGCTCATTTTTGACCCTACTCCTCTCTCCAGCTATTCCCTCATTAATATCAAGTGGTCCATGGTATTAAATATGATCCCTGAAGGGACAACTCCCAAACATATATTCTCAGTTCCGATTTTTCCCTTGAGCTGAATGCCCACTCAACACATGGATATCTAATAAGCACCTCAAATTTAACATGTTCAAAATGGAACTCTGGATTTCTTTCTTCAAGTATACTCTGCCTGGTCTCCTCCATCTTTGTAAAGGCCATCAATACCCCTCTGGTAGTGCAGATCAAAATCTTGGCATCACCCAACTCTTCCCCCACCCACCATACATATAATCAACCAGCAAGTTATTCTGGCTTCACCTTCAAAATATATCCCACACTTATTCCTCACCACCTCCATCAACCTGACCCTGGATACCCTTGCCTAGACTATGGCAATACCCACTTGATGCATGTCCTTCTTCTCATTAGAGACCAACTAGAATAATCTAAATGATCCTCCCCTGCCCACAAACCTCCAAGGCTTTCCATTACCCTGGAAATATAATTATCTTTATCATGGCCTCCAAAGTCCTTCACAATCTGGATCTTGGCTGCCTTTTCAACATCAGTTCCTAACACTCTGCCCCTTGACCTCTGAGCTCCAACCACCCAATTTTCTTCCCATTCCTTCCTCTTACCTCAGTGCTTTTGCACTTGCTAAGTGCATTTCATACAGGCCTCTGGCTCATGTAACTTCCCTGACCGCCTTCTCTAAAATAACATACTCCCTCCCTTATGCCTTGTAAGTTCCACCATCTTACTTGAGTTGTCTTCATAATACGTGACACTGTATTAGGTACCATTTATTGCTCTGTTGTCTCTTTCTCGCACTGAAATGCAAGCTCCATGATGGCAGAGTCTGTCTTGTCACCCACCACATCATCGGCCCCTATCACGGTGCCTGGCACCTACCAGGCACTTGATGAATACATTTTGAATAAATTAAAAGAGAAAGAAGTTAATACTGTATAGCCCTGCTCAAAACAGGAGGAAAACCCAGCAAAGAGTCCCCAGCCGTGAGGGCAGAGGAGCCAAAGCAGTGAACCAGGACCCAAACAAGCAGCAACCAGAGAGGGCAGCAAGAAGCAAGACAGTCACGGAAAAGGAAATGACAAGAGCCACTCGAGGGAAGAAATGATGTTAAATCTCAACAAGAGTCAGCAAAATCATGTAGAAATAATCAGGAAATAATAATGAGAATCGGGAAATCAGGAAGAAAAAAATTAACAAAGCTTATCATTAAGTGTTGGTAAAGAGAAATGTCCTATTGTATGCTGCTGAGAGGAGCGTACGCTGCAAGGCAATTTCACAGTATCTATAAAGCCCCCAATTCACACACCCTATGGCCTAACATTTCTATTTATATTCTAGACAAACTTTCACACAGCTGGACAATGAGGCATATAGAAGAAGGCTTACTGAAGCCTGATTTGTAGTATTAAAAGAATGAGGAACGTGCATATGCTCATAGAGAAATGGATAAATACCCCACTATCTATTCATACAATGGAATAATATGCACTAGTTAACCAGTATGAGATAAATCTACATAGGAAAATATGTAGTCCTCTCAGAGACCCACTTTTAAGTGAAACAGGTAAAATGCAGAATTATTCAATATATCATTTCTATTAAAAATATGAGCACCCAGGGGCCCCCGGGTGGCTCAGTCGGTTAAGTGTCTGCCTTCAGCTCAGGTCATGATCCCAGGGTCCTGGGATGGAGGCCCGAGTTGGGGTCCCTGCTGGGCAAGGGGCCTGCCTCTCCCTTTCCTCTCCCTCTGCACGTTCCCCCTGCTTGTGCTCTCTCTCCCTCTCCCACTTGCTAATAAATCTTTAAAAAAAAAAATTTTTTTTTTTTAAAGAGCGCACAGAGTTGCTACTATATACCTCCCAAGGGATGTAGTACCCTACATACCTCCCAAGGAGATAATGTGCATGTGTATGCCCGAGGGCACAGAAGCAAGTCAACTGTCAAAGGGGACCTTACCTTTATAGGTCAGACTTCACTATTTCACAGGTAATTCATGTAAAAAGGTATTTAAGATTTTTATTTATTTATTTGACAGAGACACAGAGAGAGAGGGAACACAAGCTGGGGGAGTGAGAGAGGGAGAAGCAGGCTTCCCGCCGAGCAGGGAGCCTGATGTGGGGCTTGATCCCAGGACCCTGGAATCATGACCTGAGCCAAAGTCAGAGGCTTAACGACTGAGCCATCCAGGTGCCCCTGAAAATGTATTTTAAAGTATAAGGAAATTAACGGAGAGAATTGGGCAACAGGGTTGGTGTTCGGAACAGAGCTAACAGCAAGAAAACATGAAAGAGGCATATCTGAAGAACAAGTAGGTCTGTATTGTCGGAGCATTAAGACTGAACCAGCAAGTGGCAGAAATGGAGACTAGAGAGGCTGCCTGGTGTGAACTGTGAACAGTCTTGCGGGCCAGGCTAAGTCTCCTTGACTTTATCCAATGACTCTCTACACCATTCACCCATGTTTCTAATCTAAGTCATAGCTTTGAGAACGACAGAAAACTTCTCAATAACCAGGTCTGATCTTACACATTTTTAAACGTATCTTAAATCATTGCATTCTCTTACAGTCTTGCAAAATAGTCATTATCTATAAGCCCCTCTCTTAATTTATAAAAGTTGTCCGGTTAGTATTATATTAGTTTAGACATTTTTAAAAAAACAACATAGACTGACTTTGGCACCTAATAAATTGCCCATGCCCCACTACTTTGAAACTCCAGGAAAACTCTTAAGTTGGAAAAAAGACAAGGATGCTTAATTATAAAGATGTTTTCAGCCTGAATATTTAACTGCCTATGGTGAGAGTATTCAGTTCATCAGTCGGCACATCATCCATTCATCAAATTTCTGTTGAGTTCAACTGCTTTAGGTGCTAAGGCTACAAGGATAAGCAAAGTCCCCGCCCTTGTGAAGCTCACAGACAAGTAAAGAGATATTAGATGAACTGCCCCAACAGAGAAATGTGAAATTACAATGCTAATAAGTTCTAGAAAGGAGTGGCTCATGGTGGGTTAAGCACATAATGGCGGAATAGGACTTAAGAAGATCAGAGAAGGCTTTGCTAGGGAAGAGGAGATGGAGATTTAAAGGAAGAAAAGGAAAAACCAGGAGAAGCAGTAATAGGTAAAGAAGTCTTGTGGCTGTAAAGACAGAATGCAGCTAATTCAGTGGGCCTTTGAGAACATGGTTGCTGAGAAAACTGTTCCATGCTATTCCCTAATTTGTCAACCTGAAGAAGGAAGGACTTTAAATATATCACAAAACTAAACATTGCCATACACCCCACATAATGCTTTTTTTAGTAGAGAACAAGGTTCTAAATCCATTATTTGCCTGAGGAGAGACTCTTAAACGTGAGGTTGCATCTCCTCTAGTCTGAACTACGTAATTAAGCACCACAAACAGTCCAATCAATAGCCTCCTTAGAAGGAAAGGCTTGTGTATTCATAAAGTAAGAAAACACATACCTCGGCTAGGGAAAAAAGCAAAAACAGAGCACTTCCGTAGCTCTGTGTAGAGGAAACAAGCAATGTTTGCTGAAATTTTTACCTTACGGGATCTTTAAGCATCTATAGAAACTTCCTGTTTACAAGAAGAAGTTTGTTCCTGAGTCTCCAACAAAAACTTGTCGATGTCCTTAGCAATGACTTCCCAGAGTATATTTAATTATAACCTACATTAAGAAACCTATTTCACCAGAGATATACAGACACATAAACAAAAGTTTTAGGTTTTAAATAAACCAACTACAAAAAGATTTTTAAAAAATTAAAGAGTCCTTTAGATAAAGTAGAATATTCTGATATTTTGAAGACTGGATATTATATAATATTAAATAATCATTAATTTTATCAAGATTAATAACAATTATATCATGGTAATGTAAGAAGACATCTGTAATTTTTTTGTTAAAGTACATCCTAAAATATATGGGAGTGAAATGAAATAATGTCCTGGGATTCACTTTAAAATATATCAGAAAAAAAAACTCATAAAGATGATATGGCACAAATCTTAATACTTGTTGGATCTGGGTGATGGGTGTATGTGGGTTCATTCTACTACTCTACTTTCTGCATATGCTTACAATTTTTCATAATAAAAACATTAAGTTCAAATGAAATTAATCCACTCCACTCTTTCCCCTACTGTGTATAATGCTGTTTGATACTTTCTGTTCATTTCTATATTAAACCATAGAAAGGGGGAAATGCTAGTAATGACCCCTATACTGATTTCATGGTAAACTAAAAGGTGTGGGGTGCATGGCTTGCGATTGTTGGCTACCTTGGTCTTTGCTCTGCCCATATAAATCATTCTCACACAGAAGACACTTTTTGGTCACTTGAATGCAAATTAAAAACAAAAAGCCTAATTCTCCTCAATGTTTCCAACTTCTAAAAATGTAATGCTTCTTGACATTTCCATAGTTGTCTATTTAAGTTCAATGTAAATAGCTGCTGCTACTTTGGGAGTGCCTGCTAATGTCTATCACAGTACAAGGATATATGTCTCTCTGGTGACATCTAAATGTTGATCTTGTAAATTCTACAGCAACACATAATGTAGTACAAAGATATGCCAAGTAGCATCAAAAACATTTTTTTTCAAAATCTGGGTTTAATATAAATGTCAAATCAAATTGAGAGGAAAACAAATTACAAAGTATTTTAGATGATTTCAGCTAATTATCTCCATTGATAATATTTTGAACTTCGGACACAGAGGTTATTAAATGCTTTCTGTTGTTAATTATAGTTGCTAATTTACAAAACAAATTAATTGTATAAGCTGCTAATTTTTTTTAAAAAGACTAATTCTATTTTTGTACTAAGTGGGAATTTCCAACATTAAATAAGTCTATCTATACCCAGTGTTTTCACCATGCTAAGAGGTGGATTAAAAAAAACCTATGATCCAAAAGATATATCACACTACCTTCCTTTTGCTAACCCGAGGGAATCATCTGTTGGTTCTACAATGCCTCTCTGGCTTTGTAAATCTTTCTTACCTTCTTTCCCGAATTTCGGTGTGGCAGACATTATTGGCTGGCTTTCTAGCACTCCCCGTGGCTTCCTACACCCCCTTATTTTCATTTTTTAAAAAATATTTGAGAGACAGAAGGGGAAGGTGAGGAGACAGAGAGAGACCAGGGGGAAGGGCAGAGGGCGAAGGAGACAAGCAGACTCCCCACTGAGCAGGGAGCCTGACACAGGGCTCAATCCCAGGACCCCAAGAGCATGACCTGAACCAAAACTAAGAGTTAGACCCTTACCTGACTGAGTCACCCAAGTGCCCGACCCGCTTCATGACTGAAACTTGGTTTTATTCAGAGATCTCCTCTCTCCAACGTTAAGGACTTCAGGAACCTGCCCCCTCCCAAAAGGTAGTTTCGGGGGATATACTCCAATTTATCTAAGCCAGTCATGCTAATCCTTGCCGTCTTCTTGCCATTGACTGGTTTAGGAATGAACTTTAGGAAGATGGTTTATTTGGACATCATCTGACCTGCACGTGGAGCTGGGACTCCTGCAGCATCTTTCCATCAGCCTCAAAAGGGACTTCACATAGGGTAGGGCCAATCTAAGAGAATCACACAGAAACAGCCCTGAGGCTCCTACTTCTGACCTTCTTATAATACAAAAGGATCAACTCCTTGTCAGTCAAGCCGCCTGCAAGTAACTTGCAGGTAAGAGCTCTAAATGATACATTAGCTTTTTTTTTTTTTTAAAGATTTTATTTATTCATTTCACAGAGGGAGAGAGATCACAAGGAGGCAGAGAGGCAGGCAGAGAGAGAGAGAGGGAAGCAGGCTCCCCGCTGAGCAGGGAGCCCGATGCGGGCCTTGATCCCAGGACCCTGAGATCATGACCTGAGCCGAAAGCAGAGGCATTAACCCACTGAGCCACCCAGGCGCCCAATACATTAGCTTTTTAAAATTCCAGACAAAACATCGGATCCGTTCTTGGTTAAGCAGACTGTGAACTTCAACTAATAGCGGACCTGTGAGACTCCCAAACAGCTGGTCTTTTCACCTCAAAAAACAACAACAAAAGAAGTATATGAGTTGGTAATATTTAATACCAAATAAACGACTTCTGGTAAAGTCAAATAGAGCAAAAAAAGTAGACAAGAAAACGGATGCCTCGGTTAACCCTATTAGAACTAGGGGAAAAAAGGACTCTCACACATCTGAATTTCACACATCATTATCCCTAATACGTTTGGAAGCACGACTCTAAGGTGTCAGCTGCTAGAGAAGGATCTTAGAATTCTGGCTAATTAGAGACAAGTTGCACACTTAAAAGGACGTCCAAAGGGCCAAAGTTCTGAACAGACACAAGATGGGCCGACCT
This sequence comes from Ailurus styani, assembly GCA_002007465.1. NCBI lineage: Eukaryota > Metazoa > Chordata > Mammalia > Carnivora > Ailuridae > Ailurus > Ailurus styani. The sequence continues at coordinate 639,353 of LNAC01000434.1, read as the reverse complement.
ATTCCACTGCATGGTCCTGCTGCACAGGGCATGGAAGCAGGGGATTGCTGAGGTCAAGGATCAGCAGGAGGAGAGACGCTGATCTCATCTTGCAGAGCGAGGGGGAGGGGGGAAGATCTACTGAATATTGACAACAGGTCCTTTTGTGGGGGGAGGCTAGGCCACCCTCATTCTGCAATTGAGGAGAGATCACTGGGAAGGAAACAATCACTCCTTTCCATTTTTAATTTTTAGAGAGGCACGCCTGGTGCAAGAAAAGGTAGGTCGCACTTGGTTTCCACTAATTGTAGGAGGGTAACGTGAAGATAGTGGTTTTGACTCAAAAAAAAAAAGAAAAAAAGAAAAAAAAATCTTGGGCTCCTTGAAAGAAAGGAACTATGTAATTTTAAAATAAGAATAATTATGTATTTTATGTAAAAGAGTTATATGCTTGGCTTATGGTATTTAAAGCAAAATGATCGCAGCATATGTTTGTTTTACATTATTTGAGAAGAGGCATTCGAATTTAGAACATTGCCTAGCACATAGTAGGCACACAGATCCCGGCTGAAGTACCATTTGTCAACTAATTACTAGGAAAAAAAGTTTAAAAGGACGAAGGCATATTGTTTGTTTGTCTAAATAGAAGGGAAAAAACCTTTTTTAAGTTTTTAAACTTTTAAATAAGCTTAAAGTCTCATTTGATGATATACCTTCAGAATAAACGATTCCTATTATTACCTTTGGGTTTTTTTTTAAGCTGACAATTTTTTAAACTAGCAAATATATTTTTAAACAGTTTCTAAAACTAAATGAAGCTTGATAATTAGGTGTAAATTGAGATGTGAGTGGCAATTCTATTTAAACTCTTTCAAATCCATTCTATACTTGTTAGTATTCTTAATATAACATTTGAATTTTAGAAGAATTTGAATGGAGATAATGTATAGACATATCTGCTTGCTCTGGAGGCTTCCATGAATTTATCTCAAAAAGGTTTTTGTTTTATTTTTTAAAATTCCATAAGTCTAACCTAATACCTTAACAGGATTTTCACTGAGAGGGGCAGGCCATTATAAACTGCATCTCAAACATGTACAAAGTACATTTAATTTTAATGTGACCCACACATGTACTATTTCTTAGAAGCTTATCAAATCTAAGCCTTTGAAAATGCATACACTGTAACAGATTTTTCAAAAACATGATGGAAAATATATACCACCCAGCTAAACACTCTCTTGATTTAGAATCGAGGCCTATATGTTTCTATTTCCATAGTGACTATTGCTGTGGAATCGACATGTTTTAATTTAGATTTGAGATTATAAACATCATTTGGAGACAGAATTTATTTTCTCTCCTACAACTTCTGAAAATTGATCAGTCTAAGTGCGACAGAACAGAAGCAAATTCTGGAGCAGGATTTAGAAATTATCTGGCTTAAGAGGCATTGTATCTAACAAAAGGTGAGTATCAACAGAAATTCAAGGTTTTTGAATCCTTAAATTTTTTTTTTAGCTTCATACTTTATAAAATAAGCTAAAGTAGGAATTTCTTAATCAGGCCTCCCTTTAAGCCTGTCATTGTTTAAAAAACAAAAAACAAAAACACAGGGTAATTAGGTGAGTACCAATTCTGCAAAGATTTTGGTCTAAATTTCCCAAAAAGTTGAAAGAAGACATTTTATCTTTACCAATTATCTAGGAAGAGTAGCTCCGGTGTGATTCACATTTGGATCAAATGAAAGTTAGCAAATCAAATTGCTCACGGAAGGGAAAGGGAAAAGCAAATTATATTCATTCATTAGTTTTTTCAATGGACTTCTTTGGAACCCCTACTATCCATGTGCCCAGGAAGTTGTGGGCAGAGGAGGAAACCAGCAAGTGAGGCAGAGGCCGGCAGGAGCTGTGGCAGAGAGCTTCTAGGTGCTGGCAGACCAGAAACAAAGCTTGGGGGGGCGAGC
>LNAC01000434.1:623834-635199 GCA_002007465.1 Ailurus styani | reverse complement strand
AAAAAAGAAAGGAGCCACTATTTAAAAAAAAAAAAAAAATCTCATGGGGGAATGAAAACCTCCCAAATCTGCCCTCTCTAGCTGAGACTTTGGCATTTATTTTCCCAGAGGGTGGAATGTATAACACCGCCTTGCAAAGCTCTTGATTTCCCAGGATCTACCCAGAAGTGATGTGATGAGTACTTTAAGCTTAGAGGAACCACTCGTGTGTCCTACAAAGCAGTCCTCGAGGGATGTAATTGCAAACATCAGTACATTCTTTTTCCAACACAATATTCCTTTGCAGTAGATAGTCAATGGTTGTATGTCAATTTTATAGATCTGAGAGAAAACCGTAGAGACCCTGTGCATCTTCTTCAAATTAATCTTAGTTCTACAGTCAAATCCCACATTTACTCTGGCTCGCTCTAGACATCCAGCTCCGCTCTGCCCTCCTCCCCAGAGAAAACCTGCAAGTTTTATGATAGATGTACAACATATGAGACATTTATAGGACAGAAAAAGTCTGGCCGAGAGGACACTTTTACTAGAAGCCATGCATTTTCATGAACCAGCCACACTACTCAGAGGGCTTTGGTTTCCCGCATTTCTTTTTCCATGAACTCTGTGCCATGAATGAAGTTGGCTGGCGCCTTCCCGTCACAACCCAACTGATGCTAACCTATAACAACTTCATCAGTATGTGGGTTTGTGAGGGCAGATTTCACAAGATTCAAGATTGAAGGGGTAATTCGAACGGAAAATCTCTGCAAAAATCTGATCAAGGAAGCTGTTCTATTTGTTTTCTGGTGTTTCTTGAAGACAGCAGCGGAGTACAACCCACTGCCGTTCCCTTTTCGCCTCAGCTCCCAGAAGATGCAGTGTCTGGCCAAGCCAGTCCGCTCTCTAACTCTTAGAGCTCGCACATCTTTCTATTTCTTATCTTGATTTTCCATTTATATTGACCACCTTATTCAATACATGGGGTTTGGGGCAAAATTATGTTAATTCATTTTTGGAAAGAGACAAATAATAATGCTTTTTGCCCCAACTGTGCACTACGTTTTCGGATTTGTGTTCTTCCAGGCTCAGAGCCCCAGAAATTAAAGCCAGCCTTCTTCCCAGCTCACTGCTTGACCTCAGCCCACCTTCTTCCTAAAGTCTATGCTGAGACATCCTCTTTTTTTGTGTACTACACTCAACAAATTGTTCCTACATTACGGGAATGCTGGGAAAAAAGAACCAGATCATATCCTGAGTGTTCTTCCTTCCTTTTTTGTGTGTGGGGGGGTATTCTATTTCCCCAGCTTTACTGAGATACAATTGACATGTAACGTTGCATACAAGGTGTCAATTTGCTACACTTCTATTTTGCTATAGGATTACCACCACAGCCTTAGCTAACACCCCCATCAAGTCACATTTCAGAACCACTGCGCGCGCGTGCACGTGTGCGTGCGTGCGTGTGTGTGTGTGGTGGGGAGAGTGAAGACATTTAAAAATTGATTTTCGTAGCAACTTTCAAGTATAACATACACTATCATTAACTATATTCACAATGCTGTGTGTTAGATTCCCAGAGCTTATTCGTCTTCTAAGAGGAAGCTTATACCTTTTGACAAACATCACGCCATCCCCTCCACACTCTCCCCCCACTTACCCCAAGAGGTCTCTCGACGCAAAATAACCCTACATCTCACCACTGTTGTGCTGTATTTTTTAATTTCTTTCTTCCCTGAATTGCCTGAGGCAAGCTCAGCCCCGCCTCACCCTGAATACTCGGTTTTTATTCTGAATATGAAATGTGGGGCGTAGGTAGGGATACAGAGTTTTCTTCCTCCAAAATTGTTTCATGTAGTAAAGTAAGCCCTGTCCACTTGGAAGATTCTTGAAACTAAAGGATGAAATTCGGGCAGACAATAAAAATGCTGGACAAGAAAATCTCATCTTTAACTTCCGATGTTCTGTTTCTAAAACAAAACAAAGAGCTGTAACAGCAGGTTTGGAGGACAGGGATAGGGGCAGCTCAGGATGTGTGTAAGTAGCAGGCTGGTCCATAGTCTCCTTGGAATGGAGGTCCATCAGCGACCTTAGTGATCAGGGAATCTTAGCCCTCTGTTCAATGGTCAAATTCTAAAGAAATCATCTCTGTGACCTGGTTTCTGCCCCATGTCTGTCCCCTGGCCAGTGGATGTGGCATGGGAAGCCTTCTTCACAGTTACAGTGATCTGTGCTCATTGGATGAGGGCGGCTCCCTCAAAGCAAGAGCAGAATGCTGATAACCAGAGGAAGGGAAAGGGGATGACGGTCAGGCAAAAACAAACAAATGAACCATCTTTAGGCTTATGAGCTGTTCGACAGTGGCAGTGATTGGCACCAAGACAGCCTATAAACCTCACCATTCCATGAGCTATGTAACACTTCACTCTATCCTTCCCCTCTCCCGACACTGCAGCTAGGTCTCTGACTCCCGTGACTTCAGGAAGTGTGAGAGAAAGAGTGGTATCCTGGAAAGCTCTCACCCAAAAGTCTGTTAAGAGTCTCCAAGTTCCTAAGACAAGCAACTACCTCCTTGTGGAAAAATATGGCCTACCCAATATAACTGTTAAACAGTCACATTTAAGTCAAGGATGTGTTGCTTCGGTGATTCCATCTGGAGACTTGGCTGGGAAACACAGGCTTTAAAAACATGGCAGCAGTATCTCTTTCTATAAATTTTTTTACTTTGATCAATTACCATGCCATTCAGTAGGAAAAATTGTATGTGGGTCAATGGCCTATAGCACGCATTGCCCAGGGATGCTTTTTGTTTTCTGTAGCATACCTTGGCAAACCCTTTTTTGGAGTCCCAAGCAGATTTGAGCTGGACCAACCAATGGATCCTTTGAAGCTGTGGGAAAGAGGATCTTTTTTAGGTACAAATGGATTAATTCTAGGGTCCACCTTGAGTTTCATGGATGCTTCCCGTAGCTCCTGGGTTCAAGAGGTATGTCCACACTGGTGCTGGTGCCGACCGCCTATTTCAAGCAGACCTCTCCTACCTTAAGTACGATCACATCCCTTAGTTCTTTCCTGGTGTTTACATAATCTGAAATATTTCCTGACTCTTGGCTTAACCGTCATCTGTCTTCTACCACTGGATGAAGATCTACCGGGGTGAACTTTGTCTTGTTTACAGTTCTTCCCCCACCACAATGCCTGGCACACAGCCTTCAACAAATATTTGTTTTATAACTGAATCAGTACACAATGGAGTGCGAGTGTCTTTCTAGACTGAGCAGGGGAGCCTTCTAACCCATGGGGAGGAGAAAGAAATGATATCCATCTTTTTTTTTTTTTGATATCCATCTTTTAATTGTGTATACCTACTATGTGCCAAGCTTCGTGCACACAGTGGTGAACAAAGCAGACAGTCCTTGCCCTTGTAGCACACATGGCCCTTTACTGTCAAAGAATACTGCAGTCGCAGTACTTAATGAGCACCGGGGGATGTATGGAACGGTTGAAACACTATATTGTACACCCGAAACTAATATAGCACTGTATGTTAACTACACTGGAATTAATATAAAGAATGCTTTGCAGACCAAGGATCTCAAAATTATTTCAGTGATGATTCTCATAGTAGTAATTAGTAGTACAAGTAAATAGCTATAATTTATCGAACATTTACAATGTGCCTGGCACTTTACACATATTATCTCATTTAAATCCTTCTAACAACCAAGTTAATGTTAAAGATGAGGCAGTTTGGTCTCCGAATGTTAACTGGAAACGCCCACAAGTCATACACAGCTGGGGAGTGTAGCAATCAGCTCGTCTAGGTGACTCCAAAGCCTCCAATACTACAAACACCTAACCCGCTTCACTCAGAAACAGGCAGGCTTCAGCAGCCAGGCAGACGCGGCCGGGGTACTGGAGTAGAAATCTCTGCGCTGAGAGAGCTCTAGCTCCAGGAGACCACCCCATTGAACCACGCCGGCAATTCCGAATGCCGACCAGTCACTCCCTCTTAAGGTGCCTCAGTTTCCTGTGATAACAGCTGCAGCCACTCCCCTGATTGCCTGCAGAAGAGTCAGGTGTTTGGCTTGCTCCAGGGTGTTGACTCCTAACAGCCCACTTTGCAGAGAAGAAAGCTGAGGCTCAGAGAGGGCAAGCCTCCAGCCCAGAGTCCCACAGCTGCTCAGAAGCAGAACTGGGCTTCAAAGCCACACCTACCGATATTAAACCATACCGCATCTCCAAACCCCATACCCAACACCACCTACTTGCCTCGAGTCACGGTTCTTCTAACTTCGGGCTCTCGCTTAGGCAGCCTGAGATAGCTCTTCCTCCGTTCCTCCATAGCTAGCACCTCCGGGTCTTCGAAGACTCAAATCAGGCATCACCTCCCTTTCCTCTGCCCGGTGTCAGTCAGAAGTCAGGGAGAGAGTAGAGTCTCTGTCGTAGAGCAAAGAGCCACTGAGTCCATGGGTGTGTTTGGCTTCTGTCACCCCAGGGGCCCAGTTGGTCTTTAGGGCGAGCTCTTAATTCCCCCCCCCCCCCCCCCGCCTTTAATACTCTCAGTACCCGACGGGCCCTGTTAACAGTGTAACAAATATGCCTACACCACACCTCCAGACTGACAACCAACCTTCTAAGAAACCCAGAGGAAAGCCTTCCGCTTTGGCAAGAGTCCTGAGTGGGACTTTTATTGGCCCTATTTGGGTCAGGTGCCCAGTCCTGAGCCACTCACTGCGGCCAGGAAGATGCCGTGCTCTGATTGGCCGGGCCTGGGTCACGTGCCCACCGTGGGGGGACGGACTAGCCCCCACCTTAACCATATGGACTGAGAATGGGGGAGGGGTGACGTCTCCAAAGGAAATGTTGGATGTTGTCACCAGACGGGGAAATGATGATCAGCAGGCAAAAATAACAGATGTCCACTACACACCCAAACCCAGGCTAGATTGAATGCCCAATTTCATCTTCATAACCAAGCTTCGGAAGGGGATTTTTGTTGTCTGTGATTTTTCTCCTCCAAAAAACTTTAAACTCTGGGACAGAGGCTCTGCCCTTCCTAGTAACTCCAGCGCCCGCCGCATAGAGTTGGGCACGTCGAAGGTATTCAGGTCACATTTGTGGAACGAATGATCAAATGTACTCATTAATCTGTGAAAAGCTGATGGTGTTATTTCTTCTATCAAAGACAGCATCATGGTGAGGTGGAAAGAACACAGATGCTAAAGAGCGTTTCTTAAAATGTAGGCTGGGGAAACCCACTGCTTCGGGTTAAAATACAGGGCCTGGGCCCAGAGCAGATCTATTCACCCAGCATCTTGGTAAATGGGGTTCGGGTGCATTTTTAGCAAAGACTTGTTGTGATTCTTGTGCGCAGTCCTGTTACAACCGTGGCAACATAGTCAGAGAGAATCACCTCAGCGAGTCCCCAGGCCACTGTGCCCCACCGTGTGAACTAAGGGGAGTCATACCTTCTCAGCAACTTCCTTTACTTCTCTTTAAGGCGGGGCTAAGAAAACCTACCTAATACATATGCAGTGAACCAACAAGGAACACAGGTAAAGTTTCCGTGTGAAGTGCTGCTTCCCACTTTCACTGCTTGAGTCTCTGTGATCATAATCTCTAACTTCTGGAATGCTTACTATGTATTCTAAGTTCTAGTTATAAGTGTTAACTGATGTTAGCCTCACGTCTACCCTGTGAGGTAGGTTCTCGCTCTCCTTCTCTTGCTCTCTCTCTTTCTCTTTTGAGGTATGATCGACATCCAACGTTATATTTGTTTCAGATGCGATAGGCACACCTAATATTCCTATTTTGCAGATGAGTAAACAGAGACAAAGTCATTTTTCCTGAGAAATGGCTGCGCTAGCTAGGATTTGAACCCAGCTGCTTCAATGCCAGACCCTGCTGTCTCCACTTTCTGCTTATAGATGATATGTTATCCTTCCCTAGGCATGCACCACCACCACCCACTTTGGGGGGAGGGGGGTGGCGGGCAAAATGAGGACAATGAAACTCTTGGAGGAAAAGGAGCTCCAGATATGGCCTTGGACTGAAAAACATTGGAGAGAGAAGACAAACAATGGCAATGGTGTGTCAGGTCATGCCTTGGTGAAGAACTAATCATTTCAGTCTCTGCTTCATCTGCCATAGAAAAGTCTCATTTCCTCCCCTTGCCTGAAATGCACCTTTCTAGATTTTATAACACCTCGGTGCTTTGAAAACCAGAACTAGTCTTTAATCTTAGATGACTGTTTTTATTTTTATTTTGAAGTGGTATACTTCTTCTTCCTCATTCTTTACTTCTAGACACCAATATATTTTTTCCATGAAGCATGAGCAAAGCCTGAAGTGCAAGCCAAGCCCTCAGAAATGTGATAGCTGTTACCAAGGATTTGAGAGTAAGAATACAAAACCTAGAATCAAGATTTAAATGCTGCACTCTAGTATCTGAGATGGCACAGGTCCCACGTCAAAGATGGAATAAATAAGGCATTAAAAAAAAACCCCACAAAATTTGTTCTGTGCTCCTTAGCTGGTGGACTGAACTGAAAACCCCATCTCACTGCTAGATTCTGTTTACCTGGCTCTGGACACTGGGTGTAAAGGAACACCCAAACACTTGTGCTGTTTGGAAGCCTGGACGCTCATGTTGAATTAAGATGTAATCTATGTCTCATATAGACACATACCATTGACCTACTTTGTTCAAAAAAGGAAACATTAAAATGAAGTGGTTTCTTAAAGCCAGATGAACCACTATGAGAAACAGTTTTAAAACTTCCTAACCAGTTCCATAAAGCCCTGTGGGATCAGTGTCTTCATCTCCTTGCCACCTCTGCACTCTGCAAAATTAGGACCGTCACCTGGTGGGGAGGGTTTCGCACGGTCACCAGGAGGGAGCGGGAAGCACTGAACGTGAACCGGCGACATATGGTGCTCCTGGGGGGCCAATGACTCTAGAAGAGAGTGAAGTAGTTTGGTGGATGCCAGGGACTAATTACCAGATTACCTGAACTTTTAGGGAACCCTTAAAGGCTAGCCGGATACATTTTTCACTCACGAAAGAAACATCCAGAGGGCAGGGGGGGTGGGCACGGAGAGCTTTAGATCAGCGTCTTCAAAGCCTGGGGCCGGTGGCTGGAGCTGGCTCTGCGGTGAGGAGCCCACCTTCCTGCCTATTTCCTAGCTCTCAGCCCGTTGAGTTCCGTGTCCGGTGTCCAACAAGGGGCCTGGCCGCAGCTCCCTTTTCTTGGGCTATGTACTTTCAACCAGTTTTGAGCAGCCCCATTTCAGATTGGCCTTTTTATGTTTGATATAAAGAATAGTTGTTGGCCAATTTCATCTTTTCATCGCTGTTCTCTAGGCCTGAATCCAAGCAGTTTGTCAGATGCTCATTAACTCCCCCTTTGGCTCTTTCTAGTGTGTCTCCTAAGCTCATTGTGCCAAGAACTAACGCTTTCTTTTACACGATTCTCTTTCTCTGCTCCATCAGGGAGACAAATTACTTTCCAAAAGGGATCGCCAGGGATGGTTTAATGAGAATTTCTTTGGGGCTAGGCATGGAACGCAATGTAGTTAACATTCGGTGGACTTAATTGGACTTTTCTTTTCTGCCTCTTTTTAAAAAAATCTGAAGCTATCCTGTTAATCTCTCATTTGTAATCAATTGTGTTGACTAAACAAAAGTCTAGGTCGTCTTTTCTTCCTGTCCCAGACAATCCTTTGTTGCCTCTAAATGCCTCATTCTTGAGTGATCCTGGTCGTAGATGGGCCCGATTGTTGACAGTTCATTATTGCGCTTTTGTCCATTTAATCTTTCTTGCTGTGTTTTGCATGTGCATGCCTTAATGAGCTCCGTTGGCAATTAACATGTTTCTAGGAGCAAACCGGTTGCTCAGACGTTTGAGAGGGAAGTGCAGGGAAAAGGGCAACGCAGCTGCCTTGAGGTTGTTTATTTCCCAGCATTTTCTCAAGACTCCTGTCCTCTCTTTAGCAGCCCCCCCACCCTGACTCTCATTCCCCCTCCTCCTCCCCCCAGGCCCTTCACCACCAGCACACCTGGATGCCTTGCTGCTGTAACTCTCGCCCCGAGCTCGGGCAGCCTCCCATCCTCTTGTGAGCCAAACAGCAAAATGGGGACCACATAGATCCACTTTTGCAGCCAAGGCAAGAACGAGTACAGTATCCCCCAAAATGTGTCTGGATGCTGGCAACTTCTCTGTGTCGCTCTTTGCAGAGAGGAACCTCTAACCCGCCTAAGGCAATAGGACTGTACAATCTGTTATGTACAAGGCTGTGGCTTTGGAAGAAGGAGGTTTTTTTTTTTTTTTGAGTCTTGCTGGCAAGATTGCTGAAGTGTGAGCAGTCATGGACAGAACAAACATCTTGAAGGGGAAAAGATAATTGGAGTCTTTTTTGTGTCTGTGACAGGATTCCCCTCCCCCGCAATTTGATTTTTTTAAAATAATTTTTAAGGGCGGCCTCTTCAATTTAATCAAGGTTAGAAGATTAATATGCAGCTGATGACTACCTTGTTTAAGTCATTTATTAATATCGCCAACTACAAGTCACGCAAACAGCTTAATATGAAGAGGGGGGAAATCAGAAAACAGAGCCTTTCACCCATCAATTCCGATGCATGGTGAATAGCTAAGAAGGATCCCAGTTGAGATGGTTACTGAAAGGCTTAGTGTCAGCTTCAGAACCTTCTCCGGCTGTGAAAGGTGTTTAGGCGCTCAGGCAGAAGGTTCCTTTTCTCTCAGTACTCCTTTGCAGGTGAAGGAATCCTTTCTTGAATCCCACACCTGAGGCAGACATCATAAACCTGGAGAAGGGACTTCAAACCCGTGGAAAGCGGAGCTAAGCCCTATAGATGCAGGAGAACTCTCTGTTTATCTTCAGTTACCACCAGATGTGAAATAACACCTCCTCAGGTGAGAGCGATTGACAGGAGCCGGTGTGAAGGTTAAGTAACAATCAGGTTATGCGGAAACAACCTCAAGGAGGTGGGAGCACGCCAGACACTGCTCAGGTGAGCCTCAGAGTCACAGTCACTGCAGAGATGAGCAATCCAGGAGAGAAAACACCTCCTGTTCCACCCATTGCATGGATTTCATTTGCTGTCTTGTTTGCAAGCACGCCATCTTCAAAACTGTCACCTGGAAACAAATTTCTCCAGCTTTATGAGACGGGCGACCCTTTTGGTCTTTCTCCTGTGAAAACTTAGTCCAGAAGAACTTTTCAAAGTTTTCTCCCTTGAAGGTTAGAAAGTGATTTCCCTGGATGGGGGTGCCCCATCTATTTTTTTTTTAATCTTTTCGTCTTAAAGGGAAAGAAGAGAACTTGATCACGATTTCCAAATGCAGGCCAACTTTTTAACCCAATTCTCTAAGTGGATGATGATTTGCACTAAATTTTGTGGTGTCTGCCCCTTGCCCAAAGTTCTGAAACTATTTAAAAAGAAGGTGGGCTTGTCCTGACCATTATCTGGGCTCCAAGAAGTGAATCCGCCAAGGGCCCTTTCAGGAATGAAAGAAGGAAAGGATTTTGGTTAAGAGGACGGCCACGGGGCACTGCGATCTCCCAGAAAGGGGGGGAGGGTGTGTGCGTGTGTGTGCGTGTGTGTGCGTGTGTGTAAGGAGGGTCCAATAAAACCTGGTATGAGCACAGGGGGGAAAGCTGACTCCTCAAACCAGCCCGCAATCCCCCTGAGGATAGATGTCTGGGAAAAGCAAGGCGATATTTCCATATCCTTGGCCGCCAAGTCCTCCTCGCCCATCCTGGGGTTTCCTGGGGTTTGTGGCATCCATGGAGATTTCGGAGTTAAATCTGCATATCCCTCTGGGTCCCAATCTCCCCTCAGCGAACTGCAGCCAGAACGAGCTAACATTTAAATTCCTCCTCGCTTCCTCGTTCCCCCTCCCCTCACTGCGTCTTCCCAGACTTGGGGGGGGGATTACAAAAACGAGGACGCTCTCCTTTCAGGAAATGGAATTCTAATGTACACGTTCCTATTTCTGAATCGGAGGTACTAAAAATACTCCCGCGACAGCCTGAGGAAGCTGTCGCCGTCCTCTGTGCAAACAAAATCGACAATTCTCCTTTCCTGCGCAATGGGTCTGCAAATTGGGCGGGGGTCGGGACCCAGCCGTTGGCTGTAACCAGGACAGAGCTTCCACGCAGCCGCCGAACGTCTTCCCGCGGGTCCCAACCTGGGGATTCATCCCCCACCCACGAGAACTGAAGGCCGTTGGGGTTCCCGAACAGCCTCCCGGGTTTCGAATCCCAGTCTTACCCAGTCCTGGGACTCTAGGCATGTCATTTGGCTTATCTCTGCCTCAATTTCTTTGTCCGTCCGTAAATCATCCCCAGCTTGAGGGTTGTCGTGAATATTCGAAAAAGCACGTGTGCCGAGAGCCTGGAATGGAGCAAGCCCTCGGGAAATGTGAGCTTTCATGATCGTCGAAGCCCCTGGCGCGAGGAGCACTGAGCTCCTACTGTATACCGGGTGTTGGGATAACCCACATTCAAGTCACTTTCAAAGTTAGGAGGGAGTTTCCTTTTGCATTAACTATATCTTTCCCTCCAAATAACCTCCACTTGCCGTGGAAATCCGCGTGGGATCGGCGCCCAGCTGCCGCCGCCCTAGCCCCCTGCCCTGGCAAGGCTGCGTGGAGCGCACTCCCCGGCCCGGCATCGCATCTCCTCCCCACGCCGGGGAACAGCGTTCCGGAAGACGTGGGCTGAATCTCCGCGCGAATATGAAGAGCGTGCGTGTGGAGTGGGGGGAGGTCCGGCGCGCCGAGCCAGTAATCTGAGCTCTTGATTATCCAGATTCGGATCAAACGGGGCGGCGGCGGCCGACCCCCTCCTGGGAATGATTAGATGATTAATGTAATGCTGTTTGAAGGGTCTCTGTTTTCTCTCTTAATTTGGGTCATTACTTAGGAAGCAAGCGTGAGATCATTTCATCGGCGTGCACGGCGGCGGAGATAGCTATTCAGAAAATGGGCTAACTGCGCGGTAATCAGGGCGCGGGAGGCGGCGGCTGCGAGCTCCCGGAGTCCGGGTGCGCCCTCCCGCGGCAGGGCGCTCAGCACCCGGAGGCTGGCCCCAGCTCCGCAGCACCGGCCGGGGAGCCCCCGAGCTCCGGCGGGGCTGGGGACCCTCGGCCTCCAGCTCCTGTCTCCAGGAAAAACTGGGAGGAAGAGTCTCCCCGCCCCCGCCCCTGAGGTCGCCCAGAAAAGGGAACATGCCCAGGAGCTCCCAGGCGGGGCAGCGCCCCGGCCGTTTGCCCTCCCGCGGCTAGGCGATTTGCTGAAAGACGCGCCTAAAACAAGCTCTCCTCCACCCAGCCACTTTTAACCCCTCCTTTTTTTTTTTT
>LNAC01000434.1:605614-623603 GCA_002007465.1 Ailurus styani | reverse complement strand
GGGGGGGTGGGGTGGCTCTTAACATGCAGGCGCCGCAGGAACACGGGTTTGGCTTCACCCTGGTCCCAGCACCCCAAAGGAAGTCGCATTTGGGCAGGGAAATGCTATAAACGCCTGCTTCCTTCTCCTCCTTTGGGGTTGCTGAGCTGACCTGGCGGCGAGGGGAGGGGGGAAAGAAAACGAGCACTAGCGATTCTGTTTATTGTGTTAGACATGTATGTATTCCGAGTTCGCTTGTACAGGAGGATTTACACGGCTGTATAAAGATGGCTGGGGGCGCCGCGCTCTTCCGGGGCGGTCACGTGACAGGCTGGGGTGAAAACCCGCCGCCCGAGGAGAAGCGGAGGCCTGGAAGGAAATGCGTCTCAGCGCACTGGGTTTAAATAAGTTTCCCGAATACACAAAGGTGGGAGCCACGCGTTTGCTGCCAGTCATCGAGGAAACGTTTAGCTTTCCAAAAAATATGCTGGTTTCGATAAATAGATTTTAGCCTCTCTGCTATAGTTTTTTTTTAATTTTCTTTTAATTTTAGAAATAAGTTTATACGTGTGATCTGTTTTGGGGGGCTGGACGGGGCTGGAAGGGAGGGCGAGGCAGTAGCTCTCAGCTCTGCACTGTCCGAGTCAGGTCCTTTGTGGAGGGGGCAGCAGGCCCCACGCTGTCGTGGAGTTTGCGCACGTGTTTCTTTAAGTCAAAGTTTCTGCAAAACCCTTTGCCGCAAGTGGCGCACGTGAAAGGCTTCTTGTCGTTGTGGGTGTGCATGTGGAAGGTCAGGTTGTAGACCTGGTGGAAGGCCTTGTTGCAGATGGTGCATTTGTACTGCTTCTCGCCGCTGTGGGTCAGCTTGTGGTTCTTGTAGTTCCCTACGGGAGACCAAAAACAAAAAAGGAGCGGGGGGAGATGAAGCAGGATTGGGGGGGGCGGCGAGCGTCCCGGGGTTGGCTCAGGTGCCGGCGCAAAGAAAGCGACGCTTGGCTAGGCGGGCGCGACCTCTCCGAGGGAAGAAGTTGTCAAACTTCGTCGGCGTCAAGCCGAAGGCTCTCACGACAGGACGGAGGGCCGAGGCCCGCGAAGCCGCCCCGCGCCCCTGCCCCGCCCGGGGCACAGGCCCGCGCAGCGCCCCTCCCACTGTGCTCGGCTGGCCGGGAAGCTTTCGCACGGCCCGGAGACGCACCGGGTCCTTCTCCCGGCCGCTGCCTCGCCGCAGGAAATTCGCACGAACCCGGGCTTCCTCCCTCCTTTTCTGTGTATCTTCACATTTAAAAAGTTACTCCCTCTGCGCCCCCCAGCTACCACCTGGAGATCCAAAAGTGCCTTGGAAAACCCAAGCCGGGCGCCGGGCCTGGAGGTGCTGGGGACAGCCATGGTTTCCCCCAGTCTTGTTATTCCCAGGAGGTGGAGTTTGCCTCGATTTTTTTTTTTTTCATCTGAAAGGGGTGTCCCGGCTACAAAGGCAAGCATTTTCTATAGGGCAATAGCCTCTCTTTCTCCCACTTCCTTTCCCTCGGCCCCTTCCTTCCTCCCCACCTCCCAAATTCGGAGTCTCCCCACGCAACCAGCCTGACTCCCGCGAGGTCTCCTAACCCGGCCCGGAGAGCCTCCACCCAAACCGGTCACAACCCGATTCCAAAGAAATGCGGCGCCTGAGCTGGCAGCTCTCTCTCGCTCCCTCTCTGCGGATCCTTCTTTGCCTTCCCGCTCGCAGTGACCCGCCGAGTCCCGAGGTGAGAGGTGAGGAGAGGGCCTCGCCCTGCACATTACCTTTTTGGTGAAAGCCTTTGCCGCAGAATTCGCAGACGAAGGGCTTGTAGCCCGCGTGGATGCGGATGTGCGTGTTGAGCGTGGAACTGCGGTTGAAGGCTTTGCCGCACTGGTTACATTTATGCGGCTTTTCCTGCGGAAAGGGGCGCGCGCACAGTGAGGCCAAGGCCGCGGCCAGGAGAGGCCACCTCAGGGGCACCTGGAAGGGGTACCTTGAAGGGATACGGGGCCCCCGGGAGGGGTGAGGGGAACCCTTGCCATCCTCTCCCCAACACCGTCGCTCGGGCGCGGGGTGTTGCGCGCGGGCCGAACTGGACCCGGGGGCCACGTACCTGCGTGTGGATAATTTTGTGTCTGCAGAGCGTGCTGGCCTGGCGGAAGCCTTTGCCGCAGACTTTGCACACGAACGGTCTGGCTCCGGTGTGCACCGGCATGTGGCGGGTGAGGTTATAGTGAGCATTAAACACCTATGGAAGGACACGAGGGGGCCTTGTGGTGTGTCCGTCCGAGAGAGACTAGAATCAAACTGGGGAGGCCATGGTCTACATCCCCCAGCCAACACTCCCTTCAGAAACCAGAGCCCTTTTCTTTTCGCAAAGCGTTTCCCAACCCACCGCGCGCGCCAGTCCCGTGTGGCAGCTGACAACGACATCCCCATTTTACAGAGCAGGAAACTGAGGCCCAACTAGGCCCCCCGACATGAGTAGTGGATAGCTACTGGGGAGCTCCTGAACTTGAGAAAGGGGCGGTCCAGGCTGCCTCAGGGAAGCAGCTGTCCCTGCTCACCCCTCCCAACCCCCGCGGCCCCGGGGCCTCACCTTGCCGCACACCTCGCAGGTGAAGTTTTTGGGCTTGCCGTCCGCAGAGCCCCCGGGCAGCTTGCTGTGGCCCTTGACGCCGCCTCGCTCTGCGGTCAGCGCCGAGTTCTCCTTCAGCACCTGCTCCAGCGGCGCGGGCAAGCGCTCCTTATGGGCATAGGGGGCCGGATGGGGGAACTTGTCCGCGGCCAGGCCGGCCAACTTGGCGTTCTCCAGCAAAAAGAGCTTGGGGTGCGCAGCCAGGGCGGCGGGGGCCTGTGCATTGAGGAGGCCGGACGGGAAGAGGTGGCCTCCGAGGAGCTCAGACGGCGGGTACGCGGCAGAGTCCAGGTAGTTGAAGTAGTAGAGCGAGCCGCTGGCCGGCAGCCCCACCGCCTGGTTGATGACCTGCGGCTTGATGACCCTGCCCGCCGGCAGCGCAGACGGCGCCAGGCCCAGATCGGCCTTGCAGCACACGCCACAGTTGGTTTTGCACAAGCCGCTGGCGCCGCACACCGGGGCCCCCCCGCCGCCACCGCCGCCGCCGCCGCCTCCTCCTCCTCCTCCTCCTCCTCCTCCTCCTCCACCGCCGCCGCCCGCCCGGAGGCTGCTTTTCCAGAGCTCCGAGTAACTGAGCAGCGTCTTGGACGGCACCTCGTAGCCTAGGGGCTGGAGGGGGATCATACAAGGCAGCGGCGAGCAGAGGTTGAGCAATTTCTTGCCCTGGCCGCCGTCTGCCTCCAGCGCCCCCGGCCGGGGCTCAAAGGGCGCACGGGGCTCCGACGTCTTAGCCATGATGCGCTCGATGGAGAAGGCCAGCGTCTTGGAAGTGGCCGGCGACGCTCCCGCGCGCGGGCAGGCCGGGGGCACCATGGTCTCCAGGGAAGCCGAGCTGGCCATGGCGCGCCGAGCCGAGCCTTGCCGTGCCGGACTGGGCCGGGGCGCAGCCTCTCTCCTCTAAGTCTGCATTCCGGAAAAGGCAGGGAGGGAAACCGCAATTTAATAAGCACCTTGTCGGGTCCAGGTCACCCATTTGCATTCAAATGAACAGGGGCAGAACAAAGTGCACCCAAGGGTACCAAATTACCGCCCATTAACCCGGCGCGCAAAGGAACCCACCAGCTCCTGCCCTGAGACTTTGAAAGGGGAACGAAGGGGGAGGGTTTACAAAGGAAAAGGAGAGAGAGAGAAAAAAAGAAAGAAAGAAAAGAGCCTCAAATTAACCCCCCCGGAGCCGTTCCCTGGACCCTGGCCTCCGCCACGCGTGCGAGGAGCTGGACAGTGAAGGGGCAAAGTTAAAGAGGACCGGGAGAGCCACCTCGCATTTACCTCTTTCCCCCACCGCCAAGGAGATGCGTTCCGAGCCATGCAGCGTGTCTCCTCTGTCACATTTTGATGGCAAACATCTTCCCCTCCGCGTGAGATCACTGTCTTTTACATTCAGCTGACATCACATGAAGTCACTTGAAGTGGAATGACATGGGCGGCGGCGCGGCTCCCGTAGCGGCCCCTGTGTTCCCCCGCGCCTGCCGGCCGCCGCCGCCACCGCCCCTCAAACTTTAAAAGGAGGCAACTGGCGCCCGCGCTCCCCTCGGGAAAGTGCGAGCGGTTCGCGAATCGGGAAGGAGGGAAGAGCCGGGAGGGGGAGGGGGAGGAATCGTGATGGTTTTGCTGGTGGAAAGAAGGTGGGGGGAGCCCAAACCCAGGCAGAGTTCTGTGCGTGATTCACAACTTTGGGGGCCTGTAGGTTTGAGGGACGCGGGGAGGGCAGAGGGTCCTGCACGCGCCGCCCCGAAGGGCCCCTGGGTGTCCGTCTAGTCGCTGAACTATCCCTTAGCCCTCTGCAGCCGAGCTGGGCATCGTGCTAATAAACTGCCATTTAGCCACGGAGCCGGCGCCAGCCCCGAACACGCGCAAATGATAATTACCTCATTAGGATGTGGCGCATGGACGCGGGCGCCGCGTTTGGAGGGGGGAACTTGTTAATGGGGAAATATTAATTTATGCAAAAACAACGAGCTCGCCTTGGCTGGCGTCGGAGGTCGGGAGAGAGCTCCCGCCGCCTAAGGACGACCCCATCGCGTCCGGAAGAGCAAGGCCGCGCGCCCGGATCCCGGGGGCCTCCGCGCCCGGCGGGTGCGCCTCCCCCTCTCTGGCCAACTCCCCGCCTGCGGCTGGGGGAGACTGCACAGCGAGCTGGAGGCCTGTTCGAGATCCTAATCGATCAGAATCGCTGATTTGTGATCGGTTTCCGAGGCGAAGCCCGGCTCCGCTGCTGGTTGAGGGCTGCGTGCGGGCAGGATCCGGAGGGCAGCTCTCCCTGCTGATGGGTACTTACTGTTTGTATAATTGAGAAGGTCCAATCTCCACCTGTTTAAGGAGCAGATTGAAACAGCAGAACCTCCCCTGGATCCTATTAAAACGTTTTTCCTCCTAAGGCCATTCAGTCGAACCAATTTTCCGAAGTGATTCATAGAGCTGAATTCTGCCAAGGCAGCTCTTTCACTTTTAGCCACTAAAGCACCGCGTGGAACCGGGTTTTGTGTTTTTCTAAAATAAAGAGAAGGATTATCAGAGGGGAGAGGGAGGGGGCTTGAAGGGGGGCGGGCAGAGACTTAGTGTGGCCAGAGGTACAAGCAGAGGGAAGAAAAGGCCCTTTTCTAGACAGGCCCCAAGTAAGTTCGGAGGAATTCAGCGTTTTGTGCCTGCCGCACAAAAGCAGCGCGCTCCACGATCGGTTTGGAGGGGCTGAATTCATCTGTTTGCAGACCATTCCACCTGCGTATCACAACAAACTGCTCAAAGACGCTCCAGCACTTTCAACAGGCCGGGTGCTCTTGGCGACAACAAAAGTGGTCGAGGCTGAGGGTTCTTATGCGGGGTGGGGGGGACGGCTAGCAAGAGAGAGAGCGAGAGAATTAGGTTTAGGGAGGAGGAGGGGGGGTGCAGGGGTTTTTAAAAAACTTTTGGACGGTTTTGTTTGCGGGACAATTATATCTTGCCAGCGGCTTTTGCAAGACCACGAGCTTTGTAGCCGCAACCACAGTTTAAGAGGATTACGGTGGGTATAATATGAGCAAACAAGGTTGAGGGTTTGATAGTGAATTTTATCTCCAAAGATACACCATCTCGTGGAGCCCCAGAAAATGCTACTGCAAGCAAACCCTTTCCTTTTGCACTCAGAAACAGGTCTTGAGAAACTGAGTATCCTGCCCGAGGCCTCTCAGCTGCAAAACATCCCAGAAAACCATCAAGGAAAAGACGGGAAAGGTCTAGTTTTAACTGAAGGCAAAGCCCTCCTTTTCCCCTTCAGAACTTCTCTCTACTACCCGCTCCCCCTCTGACGTGCAGTGTCAGACCCGATACTGACCTGGCAGGGGAGGGAAAGGAAAAGTGTACTTGGAAAGCAAGGGGAGGGAACAAAGAGATGTCTCCGAGGGAAAGTGGCCTGGAGGGTGATATCAGTGGGTTGATTTTCTCCCCCTGCCAAGCTGGGAAACTGTCTCTAGTGCCCCTAAATTCATCCGGGACGAGTCTGTCCCCCTAAAACGCTTCTCCCCAAACTTCCAGATTTCAAAGCTAGAAAGAAGCTTGCTCATCTGAAAAAAATATTTCCATATACAGCCCATTGAATTGAGATGTTCAGAGAGGCGGAATTCCAGACCCAGTGTACCCCCATCCCTATGTTAATGTGAAAACAACACAGCGGAACCCCCCCACCACTGCCACCAAACAGGAAACAAACCGACAACTCACCCCGACATTGAAATAATATCAGTACACCCGCAGGGGCTCAAAACCCGAATTTCTATCCCGACTTTCCTGCGTGTCTCGTTCAGTCACCGGCACTGCACCCCAACCCCCTTTCCAAATTGAGTAATTGTTGATCTCGGCAGCTGGAAAGATCTGCTGGTTTGAAAGCTCCATCAGGCTGAAAGGCTTCCAAAGGCTTTCCGTGAACCTGCCTGGCCATCCCTAGCGCTTTTTTGTAACTGCATAAGCCATCCTGCTCTCCCCGGCATCACAAAGGAGTGCTACCTCCACAGAAAGAAAACATTTGGGTAAAAACAAGTTGCCCCTAATGTGCCTCTCTTTCCAAATGTTGGGTGAATACACTGGCTTTTATAAAAGTATTTAATTAGCTTCCACAAACTTCTTCCCTTGCCCGCAGATTATATTGAAGTGGAGGGTTGGAGACTATTTTACACCTTGCCACTCACATGTTAATTAATCTCTATCTAACCCTAATTGCAGTTTATTCAAGCACCGCTCAACAGCTCACCCACACAATAAACACTGATCCTACTTTTATACATATTACTTCACGTTAACACATTGAGTAATTAACTCCAGTACCAACTAATAGTGCAAACAAATATTTTCTGTAAACGAGATGATTTCAGGCAGAATAAAAGAGGACTAGGGAAACGTGGCGCTTGGTGGAGGGAGTGCTGAGAGTTCCATTCGCTGCCCCCCAACCCTTCAAATTCATTCTCATTTGCAGCATTTTTTTTTTTTGAGGCTGAAATGTTAAGACAAAACAAAACAAAGAGGGACAGCCGTAGGAATGAAAATTTGACAATTTTTATGAAGTTGATGGCAGAGTTCTGTGAGAGGAGGGGTCACTTTTTTTTCTACCTACACATTTTCAGTGACTGGGGAGGGAGGCGATCCAAAATAACTCCACCTGAGGGCCAACAGGAGGCTCCAGGGTGGAGCAGCTGTTTCTGGGCTGGGAATCCTTCCACGGAAAAGTTTTCCAAAGCTTCCCGCCCTGAAGAAGTCCAGTCCTGCAAAGCGATGGTTAGAAGTGGGCCGAGACTGGGCTGAGCGAGGTCCCACCTCTCTCCCCGGCCCAGACTGGCACAAAAGCTCCACTTTGGAGGTGCAGGTGCCTTGGGCGGGCCCCCGGACAAGCTGCCTCCCCTGGAGGCACGCGGTCTCGGCCCAGGCGAGGCCCACTAGGCCTCAGCGCGCGCTCGGGCGCAGGGGCCGCGTCTCCAGCTGCGCTCCCGCGCTTAGGCCCGCCGCGGTCGGCCTCCCTCGGACGGTGCGCAGCGCGGCCCACTGCTCCCGGCCTGCCGGGCCTGGCCCCACCGTGGGGGCTCCCTCCGCCCCGAGGCCTCCGCCCCGGGTCCCTCTCGCTCCCGCGCCTCAGCTGAAAGCCAGACGCGTTCGCCTCGGCCCATCCGGCCCACGCTTGGTCCTCAGCACCTCGGCCACGGCAGGGCAACAGGGCCAGCGTTGAGCCTGACGCCCCCGGGCGGCCTGCGCTCTCCCCACGCTGTAGAGCAGGGCGCCAAGGCCGGGCGCTTCTGCGGCTCGGCGGGCCCTGACCCGCGCTGACCTCGGGGATCCGCGGCGGTGCGACGCCGCGCCCGGGCCGAGCCGCTCGCACACCACTGACTGGGGGTCCAGGCTCAACCCCAAGGACCGGAGCGCGATGTTTTCATTGAAATCGCAGGTTTAAGCACAGCTGGCGGCTGTCTATTGATTCCGCAAGGGCTCCTCTTGTGGGAAGCATATTAAATATGACGGGGGCGGCCAGAGCCTCCCCTCGCCTCCCGCCCCCTCCCTCTGGCCTCTTAATGGTCACTAACCCGAACACTGTAATGATGACTTCTGTTTCAGATTTTCTGTTGTTTAATGCCAGAAATCGCCCTCACTGGAGGACAAATTATGTAGCAGACGCCTTCCCGGGGTGTAGGCAGCCTCAGAGGAAAATCCCTCTCTGGAGCAAAAGCGCACACTTTGCACCACTGCCGGCATCACGGAGGGGGAAAGGCAAGCATTTCTCCCACAGACAAGGTGTCCAGTTCCAGCTCTGGGCGCTGGTATCTGCTGGTTCTAGGTGGCAAGAGGCACTATTATTTTAAATAGTAGTATGATTTTCTCACCTGAGTCTTAGGTTGCAATACTTAATACATCCTCCTGCCGCCTCCCCAGGGAGCCGAGCAGCTTGGGGGCCGACGGCGTGCTCCAGGCTGCTGGGCTGGGGGAAACACCCGCCCGGCGGGTTCGATGTTTCCTCCCCGCTCCTCCGTAACTTGTTTGGAAAACAAAACAAAAACCCCAAGTCAAACTTCATGGTCGAAGCACGCTCCCTCTCCTTCCCTCCCTCCCTCTCTTACTTCTTTCCAAAGGGATATTTAGGATCTGATTTACATGGTGCCACGCTTAACCGCTGAAAATAGATTAAGTTCTGAAGAGAAATTTTTTTGCGATCCTCTTTCCCCCCCCTCCCCCCCCCAGGAAGCATTTTATTGGAAACATTAGGACCGGCTTGCCAGGAGCGGGCTTGTCCAAGGCTCAGGGGCCTCCGCCTTCGGTGCGCGCGGTTTGCAGGATTAGTGCGGCCAGGAGACAAAGAGCCCCAGATACCCCGGCCGGGCGAGGCCGGGCGCGCCCGGAGAGCTCCCGGGCTCCGGATCCCCGCACCGAGCGCGCGAGCACAGCCTCGGGCCCGGGCCTCCCGGGACAGATGGGCCAGAGCCGTCTGCATCTGCCCGCGTCCTCCGGGAGGCTGCGGCGCCCACAGCCAGGGTGGCCGAGCGCCCGTCCCACTGCACCCCGCGGCGGTTTTGCAGCACCCGTTGCATTCGGGGACTAGTTTGCAAATCTCAATGCACCCACAGACTGGTTTTCACCCTTGAACGCGAGAGGCGCCTATAAGCCAAGGGCGGCCGGCTTTGCAGCCAAGAGGAGAATCAGGCGGTGGTGCAAACCTATCATGATTTCCAGAATGCTCCCAACCCCCTCTGCAATCACATCCGAGGACATTAGCTACGTATTTGGAAATCTGGAAATACGCGCTCCTAGGCCAGAGGGATTCTCCCCAAAGAACAGATCTGCAGTCTCTACCCACCCAAGTTTAGTGCGCTCCACTATCGGACTACTGGATGCATACACAAACACAAATTAAATACATGGTTAAATATGTATGTAATTAAGTATACATATTTAAATATATATTATATATGCTTTATGTGTATATGTATGTGTAGTCACTGCTATCGACAACCCTTCACTTAGAAATGCCATTTAATTAGGAATCTGATCCAATACCCTCGCGCAGCAATTGTCAGTGGACGTGTCATTTTGCGAGGCGCAGTGGGGAAGGCAGGCGTCTCACGCAAATGCGTTTTCCTCTTGCGATGCGGTTTTGGTGTGCAACCTAGAGGAAACAATCATTTATGAAAGACTGATATATATATTATATATATTACATATATTACACACATATACATATATGTATGTGCAACATATACATATTGTGTGTGCATACACACACGCACACAGAGGAAATTAAAAGGAGTTTTGGTGAGTGACTGGCCCAGCTTAATTCGGGTGCTGAAGATTTCTGACTTCCTGGGAAGACGGCTTAGGATCCTCCGCATTATTTAACTTGGCAGCTAGTTAAACTCCGCGGTGGAGCCTGCCCAAAGGTATTAGCGTTAAGTGCTGAGAGCTGAAGTTAAGCTGGCAGGGAAAAGGAAGGACTGGAAGGGGCAAAGGGGTGAGACGAACCGATTTCAGATTTGTCCAAACTTCTGGAAATTTGTCGGGCAGCATAGGTCTGTGTTGGCTGGTCCATTGGAGAAGAACCTGAAATGCTATGATCATATCTGAAGCAAAATCTCTCCATTCTCTCCTTTGGTGGGTGATCTAGTTTGGTTTGACTTTGATAGGCACTTCCCAGGTGTGCAGGGATGGAGGGAGTGTGGGGGGGTAGAGTTCTCTCCAGCCTGGGTTTCTTGAGGTCTACACTATTCGGTTGAATCCCATCTTTTCCACTCCTGGGTCAGGATTTGGGTCTGAGTGCTCCACCTGGTAATTTGTAGATTAACTTTGGTAAGGACAAAATGGCGACTGCAAGGACGCTGAGTAGAGCTCCAACAAGAATGAACCAGCCTCTTATTGCTTCCTTTGCTGTCTCTCTCACACACAGACCCTCTCTTTTTGGGGAATTAAACTAGGGTAGCAATCACTAGATGATTACTTATTACTGAGGGCCCATTATATGCCAGACACTGTACTAAGCTAATGCCCACTCTACTCAGTTCTCGCTTCTTCCTATGAAGTATATAGTCATATGCCCATTATACAGACTTGAAAAGTGAGGCTCTTGGAGGCTAGATAACATGTCCAAGGTCACATAACTGGGAAGAGTTTGTTTTCAGAACCGGTGCTCCTAATCACCGTACTAAAAATCCAGAACTAGGGCGCCTGGGTGGCTCAGTGAGTTGGGGCCTCTGCTTTCAGCTCAGGTCATGATCTCAGCGTCCTGGGATCCAGGCCCACATTGGGCTCTCTGCTCAGCGGGGAGCCTGCTTCCTCCTATCCCTGTCTCTCTGCCTGCCTCTCTGCCTACTTGTAATCTCTCTCTGTGTCAAATAAATAAGTAAAATCTTTAAAAATAAATAAATAAAAATCCAGAACTAAACAACTAGCCTGAATGACTAGCAGAGAGTAAATTGGGACACTCTGAAAACCTGGTTGGCAGCAGCTACTAAAGTTGAATATTTGAATTCCTTAGGATGCAGCAATTTCACTCCTAAACATATATGCAACAGCAGTGTGTTCCTCCTATGTTCACTCAAAGATGAGGACTAGAATGTTCATAGCAGTGCTATTGGTAATAGTCCTAAACTGGAAATTGAATAACCATCGAGTGTGAAACTTATAAATAAGTAAATAATGGTATGTTCACCAAATGAAATACTATATACATCAATAAAAATCAACAAACCACTGCTACACTAAATAGCACCAATGAATATCATAAACAATATTGAACAAAGACAGTCAGATCCAAAAGACTACATTTTGCATGATTCCATTTTTTTAAAAGTTCAAAAATAGGCAAAATTGGGGGATACAAGGCCGTGAGCGGTTCTGAGGTGCTAGTAAGGATTTATTTCCTGATTTGAGTTCTGATTTGTGGATATTGATCAAGATGTGTACACTTATTATTTGAATATCTTTTTATGTATTTGTTATACTTCTATATAGCTATTAAATATACTTATTTGGTCACATTTCTATATATCTATTTTTCTATATATCTGTTATCTCCATTATCTGTTAAATAAGTGAATAATTAGCATTAAGTTTTCTGACTTGCCCCCTTCCCAGGTCCCCAAAGAGACAGTGCTCACCTGCTTCTTGAGTAATTCTTGAATTTCTTCTTCTAGACCAGACAATCCCATTAGTTAACTGGCCTCTCATATAGACTTTTATTTTTTTATATATATATTTTTAAGATTTTATTTATTTGACAGAGAGAGATCACAAGTAGGCAGAGAGGCAGGCAGAGAGAGAGGAGGAAGCAGGCTCCCTGCCGAGCAGAGAGCCCGATGTGGGCCTCGATCCCAGGACCCTGAGATCATGACCTGAGCTGAAGGCAGAGGCTTTAACCCACTGAGCCACCCAGGCGCCCTCACATAGACTTTTAAAAACAAGCTGCTACCAAATTCCTAACACAGTTTTCTTTGGAGCCTGGACCATTGATCCAGCTTCCCAGGGAACCTGCAATGGGCTCAAGAATGCTTGGCTTAATCAGGGCATTTCATCTGAGGCATTTTTCTCACCCAAGACCTCAGAGGAAGGATGGCAGCTTTGACTTTGGACCTGTACTCTTTGCCCAGGGCACCAGGTGAAAAATGTCAGGCCAGGAACCGCCTCAGACTTTCCAGAGACACAATCTGGCAAGTGGCCTTGGGAGGTGGAGGGTCTGGTTGAAGGCGGGAGGGTGGGGTACGGGATGATGGTAGGAACTGGCATTAATAGAAAGCCTTGGCAAGTCTTTAGAGCTCAACTCACTGGGTCTTGGCCCTAGACAAGACCAGGGGGAAAAAGACAGAATCTTGGCTCTCTGGCAAGTGACCCAGTTAGCAGAACTAGCGGTTTTGCTCTGGGAGAGGGTGGCAAAGTTTTTTTTAGCAGGAAAAAGCCTTGGGATACAGAAACCAAACCAAATACTTGACAATCCCTTTGTGCAAATCTCTGGCGAATTCTGCCAGGGGGGCTGGTTACAAATCTGATCTCAGCACTTTAAGAAAGATACAAAGAAACTACAACTAAAGCAATTAAGGGAGGAGTGAGGAGGTAAGAACTGGTGCTCTAATTTAGATAGACTGAAAATAATTCTCTGGTCCTGAAAGAGTGAGAGGAGATAAGACCCAAGGTGGTATAATTAATTCATGAGTTAGCCAGCACACCTATCTTGAGATTTTTCTATATTGAGCACCATCTAGATGCCAGGGATTCAGTGCTCACCAACACAGACACACCCCCTGCCCGGATGCAGCTTACATTCCTTCATTCAGCCAATAGACATGGGTCAATACCTTCTGCAAACCAGGCTTTGGGCCCAGAAATAGAGAATGGCTAATGGGTGTGGCTAGGTTGGTCCAAGATACTCAAAGAGGGCAGTTAGAGGGAAAAAATAACAAAAACATACTCAAAGAACTCCCTGACAGGGAAGTTAGAAAATTTAAGAAACTTCCCATTCCAACAGAGGTGGCGGGCTAAACTAATGAAGAACAGGTTCCTGGAGGCATCTGTGATGGGTGAGTGAACTCCCCCTTTGGCAGCTCTGCCTGGTGATCTTTCTAGAGATAGGACTCTGGTCTGGGTGGACTTGGGTCTCCCTGGAACATGCTATTATGGCACAATATAGAACTCTGTCGTCCTGGGTTTTGTAGGGCTGAGTGTCTTTATGGCACTGTGGGTTCTAGAATCAGATCAAAGCCTGGCTCATCAATCAGCTGTGTGTCCACAGGAAGGTTGGAAAAATTCTCTGCAAGATGGAGTTGCGCAGCCTTGACAGGAGTTGGACATCTACTTGGGCACAGGGTGGCGAGGACTAAATGAGAAAATGTATGGAACTCAAGCACCTGTGACTGGCCAAGGAAATCACTCCATGTGTGTTTGCTATTGTTATTACAAGAGCTATTGTTATCCATAATCATGGTCCTTCAGTCTGCCTGGAGGAGGAGGAAGAGGGCAAAAAAGTTACTTTCCTTTTTTTTTTTTTTAAGGTTTTTATTTTTAAGTAATTTCTACACCCATGGTGGGGCTTGAACCAAGACCAAGAGTCCCATGTTCTACTGACTGAGCGAGCCAGGTGCCCACCCCAAAATTACTTTCTTGTTTTTGTACATAAAAACCTTGTGGGTTTTTTTCTGATTTAAAAAGTAATCAATGGGGGCGCCTGGGTGGCTCAGTTGGTTAAGCAACTGCCTTCGGCTCAGGTCATGATCTCGGAATCCTAGGATCAAGTCCCACATAGGGCTTCCAGCTCCGCGGGGAGTCTGCTTCTCCCTCTGACTTTCTCCCCTCTCATGCTCTCTCTCACTTTCTCACTCTCTCTCTCAAATAAATAAATAAAGTCTTTTAAAAAAAAGTAATCAATGAAGAAATTTGGGGAAAAGCAGAGGATTACAAAGAATATTAAAAGTGTATATAATCCTATTATGGAGAAATCACAGATGCATCAGCATATATTCTTTCTATGAATTGACAGGGTTGATAGCATACGCTATGTACTGTTTTATAATCTGCTTTGCCACTTAATATAGCATGACTATTTTCCCATTTTAAATATGCTACTAAGGGCGCCTGGGTGGCTCAGTGGGTTAAAGCCGCTGCCTTCGGCTCAGGTCATGATCCCAGGGTCCTGGGATCGAGGCCCGCATCGGGCTCTCTGCTCAGCAGGGAGCCTGCTTCCTCCTCTCTCCTCTCTCCTCTCTCTGCCTGCCTCTCTGCCTACTTGTAATCTCTCTCTGTGTCAAATGAATAAATAAAATCTTTAAAAAAAAAAAATAAAATAAATAAATATGCTACTAAGACTAGTAGCATAATTAATGTCTCTGTAGTACACCACTATATGGCTTTAACTCAGTTAGACAGTCCTTTATCATTGGATATTTAAGTCGTTCACATTTTTTTTTGCAACCACGCCCATCAGGAACATTCCCATACATACATTTTGTGCATAGCTAATTCCCATAGGACAAATTCCCAGAAGGAGAATCATTATGGCAAATGATATGCACATTCTTCAAGCTTTAAATACCAGCTGACAAATCGCTTTTCAGAAGTAGGTACGACGCCCTTTCCCAGCAACTTCACCAACACTGGGCATTATCACTGGGGAAAATTCCTTACGAATTTCATAGGTCCCCAGTGGTCTCTCATTTCTACTTCCGTCCATATGTTCTCGCCCAGGACAGACTCCGGTACCAAGTTATGGAGAACTTGGAATACAGAAATGAGGGTACAGATCTGGGTGACAGTGGAGATGAAGAACTATGGGAAAGGATGTCTCAGAGAGAGAACCTTCCAGAGAAAGGGGAGACAAGTGTCACACATTTTGTGGCATCTAAATGGGTCCAGATTCCTTGAGGTTTTGAACATTTCCTTGAGCTGCCTTGCTGTTCAGAAATCCCCAGTCAGAAAGCAAGCCGCTGGCCCCTTCACGTCTTCTAGACCCTCTGTCCCTTATTGGGTGAGCTTGCTGCTTAGGTCCCACATGTGGGTGCTGACCTGCAGCTGGAGACATAGCACCCCCATGAGTGGGAGCCTCGGGCTAATGAAGCCAAGGTGGTCTGCAGCTCTCACAAAAGTCACCCAAAGGACTGTGCCCTGACCTTGGACAGAGGTTTGCAAGTGCAAGCTTGCTGGCCAGAAGGGGGACACTCCTGGGAACAGGTGGACCGGTGCAAATCTCTCACCATGCCTAGAAAAAGAATCAGAAGTGCCAGAGGAAGGAAGTTCTAGAAAGTGAGAAGAGTGGTCCAGCCCATATCACACGAATAGGAGAGAAGGCACACGGTGGAGGATTATTTACTCACAAGAGCGAGATCTTCATGTCCAGTTGGAGCTTCTCCCTAGCCAGCGAACTGCACACTTTTCGTTACCTTTGTGATTTCTGTTAAATCTTTCCTACTAAATAAAAAAACAGCCAAACCTTAATGTGAGGGGTTTTCAATGGGAGCACAGAATAATTTAACAAACCTATATGCCCAACCCCAATAAAATCAGTCCAAGGCCAATCCTGATTCCTCTACATCCCCATCTACTCTGCTCTCCTATTATTCTAAAGCAAGTCTCAGGCATAATATTTTGTCATCCATAAATAATTTAACTACCATCACCTAAAATATTAACACAAATTCCCTAACATCATCAAATACCTGGTGTTCAGATTTCCAGATTTCTTGTAAATGTCATAATTTTAAGTAATCCTTTGTTTACATTGTGATTCAAACAAGGTCCATACATTATGATTGATTGTCAAGACTTTTAAGTCTCTTTTGATTTATAGATTTCTCTCAGACTCTCTTTTTTTCCTCCCCGTGCAATTTACTTCCTGAAAAAAAAAACAACAGGGTTTTTTGTTTTGTTTTGTTTTTGTTTGTTTTTTGTTTTTGTTTTTTTTTGTCCTGTAGTTTTCATAGTCTGAATTTTGCTGACAGCATCCCCGTGGTGTTGGCAATTTAAAAAACTCACTTCTTAGGATGCTGCCCTTCTTTCTGCCACTTCTTGAACATTCTTTCGAGAGTACATTTTTGCTCTTGAAACCTCCTGGCCTGTAACCTCCTGATAGGCAGGGGCCTCTCTTGTTTGGCTTTGGTCTCATCCTCACAGCTACCAGTGGACAGCAGGCAGCCTTGTTTTATTGGATGAATCAAATGACTGGAAGAATTATGCTCTCTTTCCTTTATGTCTCTGTCATGTACACCCTTGAACTCACCTTGCAACATTGCATTTTGTACTACATGTATTTCTTTTTTTTTTTTTTTTTGTAAGATCTTATTTATTTATTTGACAGAGAGTGAATGAGCACAGGTAGGGGGAGCAGCAGGCAGAAGGGAGGGGGAGAAGCAGTCTCCCCGCCGAGTGGGGAGCCCAATGCGGGGCTCTATTCCAGGACCCTGGGATCATGACCTGAGCTGAAGGCAGAGGCTTAACAACTAAGCCACCCAGGCGCCCCTACATGTATTTCTTTTCCACATGTGGTTAGTGTCTAAGGACAGGATCAGCCTCGTGTTGGTTTACAGACACAGATGTTCTTCCCATTGTCCTGTAATGAAGCTCAGCAGAGATCAGGGTTCTGAGTTCCTGACTAGTTCTGAGGCAGACTGACTTTTCATCCTCTGTGGTTCTGGAATGTATGCTGGTGCTTTTAGTCTCCTTACTCATGTTTTTAAAAATGTCTAGTTTTTAATGAAAGGAAGGCTTCCCAGACTTTTCCTTGGGTATTGGGAAGATATTTATTTTAATTCCAGAATAAAGATTTCCTTTAGATCTCAATCTCTCTCCCACCCACACCTCCATAGGTTCCTTGGGGGTAGGAGTGGAGGTGGTACAAATTTATGTACGGGAGAAACTTAACATTCTATAAATAAGAGCTTGCTTGGGGAATGAAAGAAGAGCCCTAGCAAGTAAATCTCTATCCATCTTGTTAAATTAAATTGGAGCATATGCTTATTTCACATAGTTTAGCATGGGAAGTATTATCTCTGGATGTATTTGCAGATTAGATCAAGAGAACATAAAGGAGTAAATAAATTAATTATTGGACACCTAGGAGGTTATTAGTAGATCCCAACTTTAGTGTTTTCTGACTCACTGACTTTTTGGACACAATAGTAATAGTTGTGACCACTTACTGAGTTGCAACAACATAATAAAGTACACTATCTACAATATAGTGGAAATCTAGTCTCCCTTGGGCCAAATCTAGTCTTTTTCCCAGGGGGCAACCACAGTTACTGATATCTGACTATATGCCAGGTGCTGTGAGCCTAGCAGTTATTAGCAATTGTTATCGTTGTATCACCAGTGTGAGCCTGTAAAGTAAGGCTACTGGTTATCCCCATCTTCAGGTGAAGTAAACCAGGCTTGGTGGGTATCAGTGATTAGTCTAAGGCCCCATGTTTAGTTGAGTAGCAGAACCAAAACTCCTGGCTAGCCAGAGTGGGACCCCCGACTTCTTGCTCTTAGCCATGATTTCACTTTATGTAGAAACACAAAAATGACATATTAATATCCTCAAGCAGTAAACTGTAGAATACCATCTGTTGAATTGTTTGGGCCAGTTTGGTGGTTTGACTTTCTTTCAAGAAATTAAAAGTATATAGTTTACCTGGTTTGTATGAAAAAGGATAGGATACTGTTAACTTTTTATAGGTAAGAGAATTAAGAAGAGAGACAATGGGGGGTGTCTGGCTGGCTCAATTAGTAGAACATGTGACTCTTGATCTCAGATTGCTGAATTTGAGCCCCACTTTGGGGGTAGAGTTTACTTAAAAATAAATAAATAAATAAGGGCGCCTGGGTGGCTCAGTGGGTTAAAGCCTCTGCTTTCGGCTCAGGTCATGATCCCACGGTCCTGGGATCGAAGCCCACATCGGGCTCTCTGC
>LNAC01000434.1:560284-595951 GCA_002007465.1 Ailurus styani | reverse complement strand
TTCTCCCCCCCCGCCACTCCCCACCCCCCACCCCCGACCCAGGTTTTGAAGGTACAGTCTTTTCAGACTTGCTTCTCTTCATGTCTTTAGGACCATGGCCTTGGGTTAGTTCTCTCACTCACTCACTTAGCTCTCCTCCAGGGGTCCTGGGCATTTTCTTCCCCTTTCCAACTATACGATACACTGGGCAGACCCTCTCACTTTATTTTGCACATTTTTGAGTTTTTCACAATTGTGGAAAAAACTACATTTTAGCTTTGCAACTAAAAATGTAATACAAATATATTTTTAAAAATTCTGGCTCTGCCGCCCTGACTTACCTTGATGTCATTGGGGCAGTCAAAGATTTGGGCAAAGATTTTTCACACCTGAAAGGATGGATCTCCACAATTTATGTATCACCAATTCTATACTAGTGTCTCTGGATTAATGTTTCCGTATGGAGTTGTGTAACCACAGAACAAGTGACCTTAACCTTCCTGACTTCAATCTGTTTGTTTATGATGAGGATAATAACAGTCCTCTTCCCTTGTGGTGGAAATTTGATCGAGGAATTATATACAGAACACCCGGTGTAGCATAGTTGCTCAATAAATGGGAGTTATCCTTGTAATCCCACTAAGGGCAGGAAGTACTGTTGAGTTGTACCTGCAGACCTCAAGGATTAAAGAGAGTAGGATGTACGATTCAGAGGGGTTGACTGCTAGAGAACTACTGGTCTACTTGGTCCCACTGATGAATTTGCTCCTTCCCTAAAACCTCAGTCAGCCCCAAGGAAAGGTCAGCTTGGTTTAGTGACAGACGCAAATAAAACAGATAAGGTTGCAAAATGTTTGATTTGTTTCACACCTGGGTGATTATTTTGCTGACAAGAAATGGGGAGCAAGAAGAGGGCTCCATATCTCAGACAGTCTTGTGAAATGCTTTAACAAATATATAAGAATCATATATAATTGGCACACGCTTTGTTTGAATGCAAACACTGCTGTTAAAGTAGTGCTTAAAAACAGTTTGTTGGCCTTCTTTTCGTACAGGAGAAACATTTCTCTCGTTTACACGACTCTCTTGCTTAGCAGACCCTTATTTATCCTACAATGCAAGCGTAATCTGCCCAACATGTCCAAAGGCCCACAGTTCTGAATGAATGGAGTGTGAATTAGTGGGACGTTTGGCTGTCTCTTGTGGAGACAAGCATTTGAAAACCAACCCTCCACCAGTTTCAGGGACATGGCTCTTCCCTGCTCATGCCCTCTCTGTCCACTTGGTGTGTGTTTCAGTTCTGGGTTTCAAAAGAGACAGAGGAAAAAAGACTCAAAAGTGTATTCTTAGGACATTTGAGTAGTTATTTATTGAGAAGCCACAGTTTTCCACACCTTCATAACTGTAGGCTTTATATAAGGCAAAAGCAAGATGGATCCACTACTTTACACAGAAAGAAATAGCTCTGCAGAGGACCCCGGGGTCATGCAGTTACAGATCAAAATGCAATGTACATGACGGATATAAAAAACAGTGTGGAACAAAATAATTTAAATTATGGTTACAATCTACTGAAGGAAATACCCATATCTTATTATAAACACATTTATAGTCTAGGGTTGTAATTTAAATATTCAGGTTTTTTACATACACGGTTATTGAAACATAAAAGCAAAATGTAACATTTAAGAGGATAAACTTGGACAGAAGACAGTTGTTCTGAACTGTGCTTGGTGTTAACTCATGATAGGATCACCCTTGCTGGGGCAAATGAGAGGATCAATCCATTGGTATGTAGCCATCCTTTTCTGGCTAACTATACGAATCAATGAAAGGATGAGTTAACAAGGAAAGCAGGGGTTCATGTTTTCATTTCAGGGGAACACGAAGAACCAAAAGTTGGTTGCCGGAGACTTGCCTTTTGTTTTCCAAAAAACAAAGCAGATCTACGTGTCTTGATTAAATTCATTGTACTCGTTTAAATAACTCGCATCCACATAATGTGAAACAAGGAAGTAAAATACTTGGTACACTCGCCCTCACATCCATTTACCGTCAATGCATACACAGTACGTTAATGAAGCATCATTTAACTTTGCTGAGAAGAGGAACACACCTAGCAGTTGGACTATGTATTTTCCATGAACAGTATCTAAAGAATGGTGCTCCATATTGCTTGTAAACATATAGACATGGAATCAGGAAATCAGTGGGGTGCGAAGGTCATTTGCTAATCTTGGTACCACATAGCTAAAATGGTAATTGTATTGGTAAACATCTCGTGGGCATGGTAGTTGACAGAAAATTCCCTAATGGGGTTAACTAACAGACTAAGGACATGCATTGATTACAGGACTTTGTCCTAAAGGACTCCGGGCCCTAGCATTCTAGTCGTCTTCCTCGTCTTCCTCATCGCTGTCCTTCATGCTGATCCCCTGTAGGCCCCCGCCCTCGCTCACTGATGCTGTGGCTTCCTCCACAGTGAGCCGGTTCCGGATGGTTTCGTACGTCTTGCTGTTTAAGGTCGAGTCCAGGACCCCTTGCAATCGGAAATCTCTATAGGTTTTCTGAGGAGGGAAAAGATCACTGATAAGAGAGGTCTCATCTCCATGAAGGGAGGGAAAGGATACAAAGTACAGGTGGGGTGTGAGAACACTGACCTTTGGCTAAGTGTCTCACTTTAAGCATTGTCAAATGAAAAGCCACCGTGCTCAGATTTCACTCGTACTGAAAACTGAGATTCGCCGAATGACAGAAAATGAGAAATTGTGGCAGGATAAACTGTATTAGCTGAGACAAAGCAAAGAACATAAGCTTGTGTTTATTCAGTTCCATAAAGGGAAATGTTCCATGATTGTTTTGATTCTCTCTCTCTCTCTTTTTTTTTTTTTTTTTTTTTTTTTTTTTTTTTTTTTTTTTTTTTTTTTTTTTTTGGTCTGGTTCTTTCTGTTACGTTAGTATATTATGATAGACTGTGTAAGGGGCCAAAACACATAAATAATGGATCAACTGATCATGGTATTTTGCGATTTCCTTTGCAGTCTTGTCTTTAATATTTTTGAGGCTCGTAACTGCATATCCCTCTGTCTCATTCACAAGACAGGCATGTGTATGTTGGTATATGAAACCGAGTACGGGAGCAACAACTATGGGGAAGATGGAGCGCTAATGCTTCATCAATATGTCGCGGACATGTGATTCATTTCTTATCTCCCTGGGAAAGAAGTGTATCTATTCCGTTCACAACTTCATGGTCTCGGGGAAGAAATTTGGCTCTTTGTCAAGAACAATGGCTTGGTATTACTGTACCACAAATTCTTTCTTTGTTCCTTCAGGCGATTTCTCTCGGATTTCCTGAGGTATCCCAGGGACTGTGTTTTTTTTTTTTTTCTTTTCTTTTCTTTTTTTTTTCCCCCCTAGAAATCCCTTAGCGTTAATGGAACATGACCAGAAGTATCTGGCTGTTGTCTACTTCTTAACATTTTTTTTGGAAAAAGGTCTCTCTCTAACAACTTTTCTCATCACACTGCATATCATTTCAGCTACTGATTCTGCTGTGTGTTTCTTGTATTGATATGGGACACTTGGTAAAGGGGCACGGGAAGGAATGTTAACATACTTCAGTGCATTCCCATTGTGACTTCCATTTCTTGTTGTCCATCTAACGCAATCATAGTATCAACAATCACAATGTCAACCTCTCTTGAAGGTCCCATGTCATAATGACTGCAGAGTTAATTAGTCAATGGAGTTCAGCTCAGTGAAGTCCAATAATATCAGATTATAGATATGATGATCACATGTCCCCTTTACACCTGTTGTCCCAGCATGATTAATCACGGCACCTTCTTTCCTTTGTAAAAGTAATCTGATTTTGGCACTAAGTTAATAGGTCCTGTTAATTATGGATCAAACTTCAAGGCTCTCCTAGGTAGCTAGATAGCTACCTGACTTGTCTTCACCTTGATGGGAAAGGGTAGGAGGCCGAGTAAGTTCTAGGTATGGTGTAGACCAGCTATCCAGAAGATTAACTTGACTTTTTGGTACTTTTCAATCAGTTGTTCTGTTTCCACTTAAGATAATATAACTGGTGCCAGAGTATGATGGGAAAAAGAAAGGTAGAAAGCACTTGAGGATTCTCCCCTTTATTAAAATTCCAGAGCAGCAGTGCCCAACTCAGCTCTAAGTGCCTGCAAACAGGGACCGTATCTAGTAATTTTAAAATTTTCCATCTTGTAATATATGGCGAGGGGCTCACCTAATATTTATCTAGTGTTGGATGAGAGAATAGATACTTGCTGAAGGAAGGAAGAGAAAGAAAGAAAGAATGGAGGAATGAAGAGGATGGATATGGAGGCAGGAAAGAAAGCCAACTGTCTTTGGAAGTTTGCCTCGGGGAAGGAGACCTCTGGTCAATGTGTTTGGTGAAGAGTGGTGCATTCTGCTTCATACCTGTGTGTTGTGGCACTAGTTATGCTGAGCCCATCTCTGGCAAAAGTGAAGGGAGTTCTTTTGCCAGTGACATTTCTGTCACTTCTCTGTGGTTCACGTCTGTGTTTTCTTTTCTTTTTTGGCAGAAGGCTAAGAATAAACCTCTCTCAGACTTACATTTTTTCCTTAATGAAATACTGCTAGTTCCAATATTCCCCACATAGATCTAGAAACAGCAGTAATGGGAAGATATACATTTTAAAATCTTAAAATTAACGTCTTTTTTCATGTCCACCAATTGTCAAACAAACAAACAAAAAATCCCCCCAAAGAAGAGTATTTATACCCAGGAAATGGAATTGAAGAGGTGAGGCAATGGCTAGTGAGCTTGCTTTAAGGAACTGAAATTTTAAAAATATGAAAATTAGGCTGGGTCTACGGTCCGAGTGCATACATTTCTTTTTTAAGAGCTGCAATACATGGCTGTCTGTAACCCTCCCTGCGCAGACGCTTTGTGAGATCAAATGCAGATGATAATAATTCTCTTTAATTACACTCAACAGAACAGTAATTGGTTTTAAGTCAGCACTGGGGTAGAGGAGCACCTTCAATGAAATGGTGCTAATCCTAAAGAGACTAAGAAATGGGNCGGGGGATGGAGGGGGTAGGGGGTAGAGAGGGGGTGGAGGGGGAGACTTCTGGCAAACGGTTAAGACATAGAAATTCAGCTACATTTTATTGTTAAAATATTTTTAAAGACACTTTCTGCTTTGAATGAGACTTTTGCATCACGAGTGTTTTAAAACCCTCCATGGTGAAGCATCAAATGGAAACTGAAATGATCAAAAACATATTTACCCCCTTCTGTGATCTTATTATTTCATGTAAACCACTGAGATTTCACGCTGAAATAATTATCATTAGTCCAAGGCACACACACAAGAACAGGGAAAAAAGCTACTTTCAGGGTATGTTATCTCACCTTTGTGATCCTTTCCATTTGATTGTATACACGCATTGTAAGAGAAACTACTTCAATTAACTATGAGAACAATATTGATTTGCATCCTGATAATGATCACAGGACATATTTAGAAATAGCTGGAGGTAAATATTTCTATTACGTTAATTGTGGCAAAATTTTATTTAATTAGACCATAAATGAAATTGGTAATTATGTGATTAGCATAATGGTACCAAAACCAGCCTTTGAAAGTCTAACGCACAGGGCACGAAGACCCCTGCAGTATTTTTGCATGACAGATACATATTTTTCCAGCCTGGATAAAATATCAAATTCCTTTTTGTTAATTTTTCCTTTGATGTCTGAGTAATGAATTAACCACGCATCCCGAAGAGATTTCAGAGGTTTTTCTTGCATGAGATGCTGCTTTAGAAATCATCCTGTTTTATATGTAAACCAATATTCTTTGTGTTAAGTTCTGCAGCTGGACAATGACATGTATTTCAGTGAGTTGTTTGCAAAGAAGGATAATTATTTTTTCTTTTACCTTTACCATCCTAATTAGTGTTTTCAACTGATAAATGTGAAGCTGTAAGTCCATCCGGTCTGTCAACCAGGTGCAGATCACGTTCATGGAGCTGTTGTACCATTGCTGAAAAAAGAGACAAAAGTTCTCCAGCCAACACATCACGAAGCATTTGCAGAGGAGAGAGGGAGCAGGCCATGTCTGAGCACCTGCTCTGTTCCGAGGAGAGACTAAATGGTTAAAGAGAATTTGAGAGCAGAGACAAATCGTGAACATTAGTTGACACAAAAATGCCAAGATACCTGATCAGCCTAAAAAGAGATGGGTTTGGACTTTGAATCTAAGCGAACTCTTTCACGATTGACATCTCCTACACGATCAGTTCATTTAGACCATTTTGGCTCTTCTGATTCTCCTTTTTGTTGGTTAATTTTACTCTGTTGAGATTCAAGTCACTGCTTATTCCCTAATGCCGCTGTTTCAGATGCCCAGAGGGACGGGGTTTTCTCCGCAGAACACACTGATGTCACCTGCTACTTACCTTTTGAAAAATCCAGACCCTGTCTGCCGAGGATGATGCTGGGAATCGGGCTGAGAGCCTTATGAATTGAGGGTGAAGTGTCCCTTCCTTTACCCTCCGGGGGGCACTGGGATAGAGACAAGGAAGAAGGTTTCTCTTTAAGGGCCAAATCATACTCTGGGCAGCTTCTGTGCCCTTACGTCGGCTGTGCAATCTGTTTTAATCTTAACACCAAAAAATTATGGAAGATGAGAGAAAAAAACCATCTACAAATGAGCTCATTTCAAGCTGTTGAAATCATACTTCCCCTTAAGGGGGTTAAATTTTGCTTCTTGTCTGTGAAAAATGCTTGAAGCTGTGTCACTTTAGACTGCCACCCCTGTGGTGCAGGAAGTCTCTGGTGCGGTATGATTTTGCAGTACTGCTCATATATTCATAAATCTCACTCGGAGACATATGAACAGTGTTAGGAAGTGTCAGTATGAAAAAAAAAATCTAATCTTTTAAACTTCACCAGGTTTCATTACGCATTGCCGCTTATACCAAACAATTTACAAATAAAATGAAAAGGTGTGGATGGACCTATATATTTATTTATCGGGCATCTATATGAACCGTGCACAGAAGAGATGCAAGAAAAAAAGAGTGGTTAGAGAATCGAGATGGTGCCTCCTCTCGTGCTAACCAACACGCGCGCACACGCACACGCACACACATTGCACACCAGTGGGGATTTGAAAAGCATAAATAAAAACATGTTTCTGATGGTAACTCCACCCTTTCTCACCTAAAGATCATCCAAAATCAGTTTATGCCTAACACTCACAGTTTTTCTGAAGCCTTGTTTCTGACTTAATTTCTTTAAAAAAAAATTAATTTGGGTTTTTACTTGCAAGGTAGAACTGCCAAGTTTCACCTTGTAAGAAACGACACAGTCTCAGCCATAGCGTTCAGAAGCCCTCTTTGCAATCTTTCATTTCTAGGCTCCTTCCTCATCAGAGCCAATTGTGGCTCTCCTTGGAGCCCAGCCGCAAACAGAGACCACACTACCCCAATCAAGGCGGCACTGCAGCCTCACAGCCAACTTCTGCTCTTTTAAAGATCATGGAGGCGAAACTGTCAGTTTTAGGAACCTTCTGTCCCTCCCCAGGGAGCAGGCGGGGTGGGGGATGGGGATTTTTTTCTCTGAGATTCACAGTTCACTCCATGTAGGACGGGGGTTGCCTGGGTCAAGCTGCTTCAGGCATGGACAGGTTTTCCCCTCTAGGAGTGAGAACATTTTACTGAAACTTTTTGGGGGGTGGGGTGGGGGAGTGATTATTGTGGAGTGTTCTTGGCACCTCCTGCCTTGGGATTCTGGAGCCTTTGCTGTCACTGCATCTGGGTTTGTTAAGACGGGGTCGGGGACAGAAATACCACTGGGTCACTGGCGTTCCTGCAGCCCTCCCTTACTCTCAGCAACTGGGGGCTCTCTTGTGTTCACCCCAGCCCTCAAATCCTGTTTGCTGGGCTTTATCTAACACGCAGTAACATATTTCAAGAGTCACAAGCATCGGTCCCTCCTTGACCCCGCCTCCTGGGGCTGGAAGATGACCTTCAAAGAACGTGGCGCCCTCCTGGCCAAACGTATACACCCAGGGCCACATGACAGGTGCATCTCGGGGACACAAAAGAGGAATGTGGCACTCTGGCTTCTAGGCAGAGGTGGCATTTTGCTTTGGCTGTGACAACAGGCAAACCGG
The DNA here is from genome assembly GCA_002007465.1 of Ailurus styani. NCBI lineage: Eukaryota > Metazoa > Chordata > Mammalia > Carnivora > Ailuridae > Ailurus > Ailurus styani. Next base: position 587,789 of record LNAC01000434.1, on the reverse strand, counting down.
CGCTGGCTGATATCACTGCCAGCAAGCCTCGTGCAACATGCCTTTTTCTCTTTGCTGAGAGACGTGCCACCTTTCAGGGGGAAAAAAAAATAACGACCTCCCCCTCTCACTTTGTATAAGTAATTCCTATTCTTGTAAATGGCTTTTAGAGAGTAAAAAATAAAAACTAAAATAAAAAGGTAGGGTACTCTGAATCCTCTCTCTCTGCTGCGGAAAGGGTAGGGAGGTAGAAACGGGTATAGCAATGGATTAGTGTATCACGCTTGCCGATTCCCACCCCAGGAGAACAAGAAAGCCCTGGAACATCCATGCCTTTCCTCCTGGATCTCACATCTAGCAAAAGAAGTGTAAAAAATGTATGATGCCCCATTGGCTACGCATTTCAAGAGGCAAAAGGGAGTAAGTCACTCCTTTCCAAACCTTATGCTCAGTAGATGAAATTGGAGGCACACAGCGCTAACTTGGATGCGGCACAGCGCTAACTTGGTTTTCCAGAAAGGCGCTTAAAGGCATTTGGATGTCGGAGGAAGCAAGAGTCACTGCCTTCTAGAACTTTAAAATGTTAGAGGTGAAAAAGATATTCTCTGTTAGGAGAGGAGGAAACAAAGGCCAGGGAGGTGAAGTGACTTGCCCAAGGTCATGTAGCTAGTGAGTCTGGAAGCGGCAGTTTTTTAGGATTAGGCACTGAACTGAGAGAGTTGATCATGGACTTGCTCCTTGCTAGGCGGGGCACGAGAGTGTACTGGTCAGGAGAGCTGAGCGCGTGCACCTCTTCCCAACTGCATGCTCGGGATCGCACATCGACAGCTAGAAATAGACCTTAGTGGGAGTTTTTACACCATGGAAATTGGCAAACGCCACAAACCAGGGCATTCTCCCTCCTAGAAAGCCAGTTGTTAAACATTTACCAGCACATTACTGGGTATCTGGGTTGTTCCCGCTTGTTCTCATTTGGTGCATATTATTCAGGTTTGCTTTATTTGAGATGGATGCTAACAAGGCAGATTTGTTAGGATTCTTCAAAGCAGGATATAAAACATTTTAAGGTCTCCCCATTTTGTTTGTCTTGGGTACAGAGATGCCTTTTCCAGAAACATCCTAACACCTGGACACTAAAATTTTGATAAAATGTACTCTAAATCCTAGGATAAAAGCTGTGAGCTGACAACATGGACTAAATGTTTAAGTATAATCGTGACTCCTTCGCTAGCCTCCCCTTTGTTCAGGAATATTAACTGGAACCTTCCTAAATAAGGTTACTTTAATCCTAAAAAAGCACTAGAGAAATAAAATCTCTAGTATCCCGGGGCCCTTTAAAGTATTCTCTGGGGAGAATTTGGTGAGGGTTTTGGAGCTGGAACCCAAAAGGATGTCCATCCAAAGGAAGTCCCTTGGGAAGTTGGGGACTTCACCAGTAGTTGCAACCAGACCTGAAAGTTCCACTGAAGAGGAGCCAGAAGGCTGCTCTGAGACCCTGTCATTTAATCTTCCTTCCTTTCTATAACGCAGTCCTTAAGAGCAGAGGCCTCGCCTGTCTTTCCCCTGGTTTTGTGATCTTCAGCAAATTATTTACATTCTCAAAGACACGGTTTCCTGATCAGGAAATGGGGATTAATCAGCCTTTTTCATAGGCTTTTTGATGACGCAAGGAAGTTACGCTAACAAGGCTCTCAGCCCCATACTTGGCACATAATAACGCCTCAAGAAATGTGACGGGCTGCCACCGCCTCCTCCACCACCATTAGCCACCATCACCACTCACATCATCATCACCATCACCATCACCATCATCTCTCTATGCTTTTTCTCTTTTGCTCTCACACCAAGAAATGCCACAAAGCGAGGGAGAAAGCCAAGCAAGTGACCAGAGAAAGGCATGTGGTGGTGGAGAAAATGGCTCCTATTGGAATACCGCCGGAATCGTATGCCCGAGTCTTAGAGGACATGGACTAACTCTCAGCAATTCCATTGTGAAGTGTTTTGTGGTAGATCACCACCCAAACCTAGACAACCATCCTGGGTGCATCAAGCACATTTTTAACTATGCTAGACCTAGATTTAATATTGGATAAAAAGGATTCAGAAGAATAATGAGTGGTTTTTCAAACTTTGTGTGGGCAATTGACAGCTTTAGCTTGGGTTGGCTACTTAGTAGCTGGATAACCTTCAAACAAGCTACTTAACTCTCTGACCCTCAGTCTCCTCTTGGGGGTTAATACCAGTACCTGCTTCATAGGATTACTGTGAGCATTAAAAGAGATAATTATGTGAAGTGCCCAAGAGTTAATCTCACATACTAAGCACTCAATAAAATTTAGCAATGGGGTGCCTCAGTGGTGCAGTCAGTTAAGCGTCCAATTCTTAGTTTAGGTTCAGGTCAGGTCTTAGGGTCCTGAGATGGAGCTCTGAGTGGCTCTCAGAATAGCCTAGTCTGTTCATCCTTCTCTGCCCCTCCCCCCACTCATGTTTGCTCACATGCACTCTCTCTCAAATAAAAATCTTAAAAAAAAAAAAGATTTAGCAACTATTATTTACTCCCAGAACATAAAGATAGCCTTTTCAATATACAATGCAAAGGAATTTTCATGATTCATTTTTAGTAGGAGCTTAGACAGGTAATATGCAGGTCTACTCAGGTAACACTTGTGCTTTGTAAACACATTGACTTCATGCAGAGAAACCCTTATACATAACTATCTCTTCTGTAATATTGGGGTTCACCATACCAGTATTAGGGTGAGGCTAGTGAGGCAGGATCTTGCAAATGCAGGATCGGATATTGTCTTTAATCCCTATTCTGATATTTTGTTCGTCCTGGATTATTTGCATTCATTTTGATTTTTTAAGATGGTATTAAAAGATTATTGATCTGATTACCATATTTTTTGGTTCCCCCTTAAATTTTATAACTGAGAAGGGACTCATTTACCTCTCCCTAATCCCTGCCCTGGGGCTCCCTGTTCCCCTGGAATCTTGATCACCCGGGAAGTGCTCCAGGATTGAGAGATACAATGAATACTTCACATATCACTAGACAATAGAGGGTTCACAGGAACTGGATTTCCACTTGGATTTGGAGGTGCCCTAATTGGTAAGCAAGACGGTGACTACTGGATGGCTGCTGCCCTTATGTCTTCTGCCATCAGAGCCACCTAGATGCGTCTAAATTCCACCATAGAGGAGGACCTGAGTTCTATTGTTAGTTCATCTCTAAATATGTATTTCCTTTGAAACTGGCGTTCCCTATCTTGATGTTAATTTGATGTCCTAAAGAGACCTGACTGTTAATGAATCATTAGTCTTCAGAGTAAACCGTATATCACATGTGAGCAGCAATGAAAGCAAGGAGTAGAGGCTGAGCAGAGAACGATTCAGTGCGCTTCCATCCTCATTGACCACAAAGGTAAAGTATGCACTTGACGTAAGCAACCCCCTATCAGATATGACCACGTACCCGGCGTTAGAGTCTACTGTTTTAAATGCAGTCCTGTTGCGTACTGGATTTGCAACACACACAATTAATGAAAGTATAGGTGTCCCCCACTTTTCTAAAGTTCACCTTGTGCCATTTTGCTTTTACGAAAGACCTATATTAGTCTCTGTTTTCGCTCACTGAAAGAAATTGGAAGAGGAGTTTTGCTTTAATAAGAAAAGGCAAAAAGCAAGAACAGTGGTCAGCGTTTCTGTTGTAGCAAGTCCTTAGAGAGGCAGCGTGTGTACCCACACCCAGAGGAGCGAAAGCGGCCCCACCAAACTCTTTCCCTGGGAACTACACTCAGCATCTCAGCCTCAGGCCACCAGGGCTTTGACTGGTGTCTACGAGCATCTGTGCTTTATTTCCATTTATTCTGTGCATCCATTAGCCAGATGTGTTCTGAGATATCAGAAAAGCCTAAGAGAGGTTATTTTGGGGGAGCTCAAAAATTTTTCCATATAAATTAATGGTAATTGCTGCTTCACTTTATACCATTCCGGCTTAAGAAGGTTTTCAGAAGAACGCTCTATTTTCTTTTCGTTTTCTTTCTTTTTTTTTTTTAATGTAAAGATTTATTTATTTATTTGAGAGAGAGAGAGAGAGAGAGAGAGAGAGAGAGAGAGAGAGAATGAGAGAGAGCATGAGAGAGGAGAGGGTCAGAGGGAGAAGCAGACTCCCCGTGGAGCTGGGAGCCCGATGCGGGACTCAATCGCGGGACTCCGGGATCATGACCTGAGCCGAAGGCAGTTGCTCAACCAACTGAGCCGCACAGGCGCCCGGAACGCTCTATTTTCAGAGAGCAGGGGAAACCTGTAGTTAGCTACTTGTTGAACACCAAGCCCTTATGATGTTTAAGTGCTCTGCACAGTATTCTGCAAACATTTTATAATTCAATCATTGAGTTGGACTTTTAGGAAGTTGACACTAATAACAGCCTTATTTTGTAGATGAGGAAAAGGGCATAGGTAAATGAAGTTAGTAGCCTGGGGTCACACAACTAGTAAGTGGTAGGACAGGCTTCAAGTTGGTTATTTACCACTATATGTGTATGAGTTGTCCCATTCAATGCAATAATGTTAAAAGGAGACAATTCTAGTTCTAGGTGGTTCCTCAGCAAAGTCATTCAACTCTGAAAAATCTCAAAGTGTGTGGGTAGGATACTGTCGTCGAACCCAAGCTTGGCTTGGGGTTGAAAAGATTCTACTTTTATGACCTTAGAAAGTCGCTAAGCAGAGTGAGGGAAAACCACTCAACAACTTTAAAGAACTAATAGGTGGAAGACAATCATTGCTAACTCTTAATGGAAATGATTAGAAAAAACTGGATAGGAATGAGGGCATGTCATTTCTAAGCTAGAATTAGTGTATTTTTTCTTCTTCTCTATAGCCCTTCCTAATCTCTTCTTATTTGCTTTTAGGCTGGTAACTTAGCAAATGCTACTGGTAGAAAATTCCCACTGGGACCAGGTTGAGTTCTCAAGGAGAGATACAACTAGAAAAGTTGCCTTTATCACAATGGACTGAATTTTCCTGAGAGTTTTGGAGATGCAAAAGTTATAACACTGATTAAGTTTCAGTTCTGACAAACTGTACATCATAAGCTTTAAAATTTTCAGTGAATAGGGACAGTAAAACAGTAGGACCTCGGGGAAATTTGGTTTCATGTGTAATTAAAGAAGTTGCCATCAGAAAGCACTATAAAAGAAATAATTTTAGGCAGAGTAACAAATCCAATGAAAATAGCCTAGTGCAAAACCCAGTCTTTTCTCTGTTGCTTTTCTCTTTAAAAAAAGTTTTACTGAAGTAGGACGCATATACTGCAGTACCTTGCTTTAAGCAAAATATATTCCCATATATATATGTTCATACACACACATCGAACAAGACATGTTGCTCCGTGCCCATAATTAAGGGTAATATTTAGCCCAATATTGTAAAAATGAGCTCTTTTGGGAAGTATGGAGTTGGCCTAAAGGCCAATAACTACCACACACCAACGTCACACACCTTCTTGGATTAAAAATTTGTGACTTGGTCCAATATATCCTAGGCATAAATGATAGCTGAAATCCACAAGGATCTGAGTTCTATTGTTAGTTCATTTCTAAATATGTATTTCCTTTGAAACTGGCGTGGTCAATCCTATATGCCAGGCAGACACAGCACTAAATGCGTGGGCAGCTTGTGGCTCAATTCTCACCGGCTGCATCTCTGTTAGCAGGTGAGGAGTCTGAGACTCAGAGAAGTGGCTTGGCAGCTCTCAAGAGATGGAGCTGAAGAGGCTGAGAGGCAGGGCAGCCTGGTGGCTAAGAGAATGGATGCAACCCGGGCCTCTTCTCTGAATCGGTAAGTCCCTTAACCTCTCTGAGCCTCAGTGTCCTCATCTGCTAAATGGGGATAATAATGAAAACTACTTAGGGTTGTTGGGGGGGGAGATTAAATGAGTTAATATGTGTGGAGTGCTTACCACAGAGCCAGACACATATGACACGTTAGTTGTTAAGACCCTAGCCACGCTCTCCTGCCCCACCTTACAAACAGGGAATCCTCCTTCTCTAAGTGCAAGCTCTTAGGGTTTGCACAAAGCTTTCCGAGGAAGCTTCCATTCTTCTGAAAGCGTCTGTGCAAACAGGCAATGTATAACCTCTTGGTAACCAACCTGTACTTCTGGACTTAAGAAACCCAGTGAATGCTGGAGGATGGTAATCTTTTCTTTGGAAAGTACCCTTCCTCCAACTCAACACAGCCATGCATCAGAGAAACTGCCTCAGCACCTTGCCTAGAGCGTCTAATGAAGGCAAGGGCATTCTGTTTGTTGGCAAGGAGTCAAAGAGGAAGAGAATACTTTGACCACACCCATATGACTAAGCTCTTCGCTTGGCTTTTTGTGACAAAAGTGGGCTATTATTAGTTAAGGGGAAAAAACCCACCGCCTATTTAAATTGCTGTATAGAAATACCATAATGAAATCTTTTACATTTGAAGCTTTCAATGCACATTTCTTTCTTACAATATGGGTAATTTAAGAGCATGTGAAAAGCATCATCCAGGGTTTCTTTACACTTCTACCAAGGTACCCATAGCTTCATTAACCCAAGCCACAGTTCCACAGCACCATGGGTCTCTGAGGTCTAAGGATTGCCAGGGATCTGGCTGTATTCAGTGTTCTATTCCAGATTCAGAGAGGGTCTAACAAAGAAACCTTGGCATGTTCAAGCCGTCTATGCCAAATGGGCAAAGCAGTAAACAACCACATGCAAATTTCAGGATTTGTCAAAGTTCCCAAGGGCTGAAGCACCCCTTTCTGAAAGGGCAGATCATTTGAGGGCTTTTAAACATGGGCGCACAGTTGAAAGATGCAATCTTTTGCTTTCCTCTAGTGTTACACTAATTCAGGATTTTGTTCCCCCAAACAATTGAACCTAGAAACGGGTAATTCCCAGTCACAGCTTCAGGACGCTCAGCTCAAAGCACAAAGCCACCGAAAGATAAACAGTCCCAAATCAGAGGATGCAGGTATCAGAATGAACTTCCAAGCTATCTCAAAAGTCCTTTTTAGTGGAGGTGTTGTTTCGTTTTGTTTTTTAACTATGTAGTTCTTTGGATGCCTAAAACACCCATTTCATTGAGGTCTTTGCAAAGTTGTCTTAGTGCTGTGGCTTTTCAAGGTACTGGACTCTGGATTATACCCCCGAAAGTCTGATGCAATCCAGACCGATGGGGAAGTCAAAGGCACCAGAGACGATATTTACCTATAACCTGGAGCCGAGAGCACTTGCCTACTCTTTGCCTTTAGTATCTTCCCATAAGGAAGACACAGTGCGAATGAAACTATTTTTTTAAAACTTGATTTAAGTTGTTACTGCTTAAGACTCTTGATCCTTCTACAGGAAGATGAACAGAATTTAGCATTTGGAAGCAATATCATTTTAACCTCCTCTGAAAGGGCCTAAATAATACCTTAATATTCTTTTATTAAAATAAGCAGTTATCTTATTCAAGATCAAATTTGAACTCTAAATGTGCAGAAATATCCAACAAGTGTCTTTAGCACTGACACTTCAAATGAAGGTTCGAAATGATAAATCCATACTTGGATCTTGAAATAATGCATTGCTCCCTTCTTATCCAAGTCAGGCCTGTCACTATTACTTGCTGAGGGGGAAATACAAAGGAAGTTAGAGTCCTGAAGGATCCCTTCTGAAAGCAAATCAAGCAGGAGAGTTTAATTCAAAGCTAAGCTTACATGGACTATCCAGGGGTCTTCCTCTGGAAGACATCCCCCCCCCCTTTTTAATGGTTTGATTAACTTGCTGGCAATCTCTATAAACTATGCAAGCTAGCCAAAGCCAGAGTGGAAAGGAGTTTGTTGCTTCTGAAAGAATCGGACTATATGAAACCCCATAAAACCTCCCCAATCCCACATCTCAGTATGGCAGGTGGCAACATGCAGGCAGATGTGGTGGTCTTTGAAAGGTTTTCTTTCCTAATACTTTTCCTAATACTTGGAAGATATTGCTGGAAACAGTTTACCCTCCCTGAATGAGAGAACGAAGCCACAGATCAACCCATAGATATCTACCTAATGATAGGAAGGCATATGATGGGAAAGCAGAGGCACTAATGTGAACTTTCAATTGTGGGCGCTATCTCAACTCAAATGCAAACACCACTATTCTACCAGTTCCACAACCTGAGGGTGCTATGAGGAAAGGAACTAGCAATTCTACTTTTTAGATGCCAAAAGACTGAAAGCAGGATCTTGAAGAGAAATTTGCATGCCCATGTTCCTATGAGCAATATTCATAATAATTCTAAGCCAAAAGATGGAAGCAATACCAGGGTCCACAGACAGAAGAATGGATAAACAGAAGGTGACAGACACACAACCATGGAAAACAGCCTTTAAAAGAAAGGAAATACTGTCATATGCTACAACACGGAGGAATCTTGAGACCACTATGTGAAGTTAAATAAGCCAGTGGAAAAAGGACAAGTACTGTATGATTCCATTTATATGAGGGATCAAGAATAGTCAAATTCCTGGAAACAGAAAACAGAATGGTGGTTGCCAGGGGCTGGGGAGGGGGAAATGGGGAGTTAGCGTTTCATGGGTACAGAGTTTCAGTTTTCCAAGATGAAAAGAGTTCTGGAGACCAGGTACGCCAACAATGTGAATGTACTCAACGAGACTTAATTGTACACTTTGAAATGGTTAAGGTGGCAAAATTTATGTTATGATTATTTTGCCACAATTAAAACAAAAACATGGGAAATGGAAAAAAAAATCACTTCCTATACTGCAAAGGAAACTTTCCTTAAGAAAGCTTGGATATGTAACAATATACAAATTCTAATCCGAACACCCAACCATGTTTGATAAAAAGCCAAAAAATTCTTTGTAAGATGAACATGGGCATTTCGTTTAATACCAGGACTGAGACAATTTCTCGAGGCCGAGTTTTGAGACGGCGAAGAACAAAGAACAAATCTGGTAGCATTTGCTCAGTCATTTATTTGGTTTATTTAAAACATGCCACGGGGCCAACATTTCTAAATCTGTGAAATAGAATTAAATGAAGCCCAGAGACGAGAACTAAGAATCCTCATAGAGGCTTGGGTCCAAACAACAAAAAAGGATGCATTTTTCACACTGCGTGACACGTCACCTCCTAGGTTTTCACAGACACTCCCCCAGCTCCTAAGACACCCCCCAACCCCTGATTTTCAAGCGTAGATTTGATCAAGCAGCAATCAGCCCTGAGATCCCAGTTCCTCTGCCCAAAAGGGCAGCAGCTGCCCCATCCAGAATCACTCCCAGCACAACAGACTTATTAAGGTTTGGAATGTGTGTTCAGGAAGCCCTTATTTTAGGAAACAATTAAGTAGAATTAGGCTAATAATGCAAGGCAGGCAAAGCTTTTGCCCTTTGCTGAGAAATAACTCCTGCATGGAACAGTTGTACTAATAAAAATCATGTATTTCTTAAATGCCTCGAAATGATCTTTGCACCAAGCTCGGCAATTAACCCGGCCCCACTGAGGAGCGTTTATTCCCCGGGCTAAGGAGGATTAATCTCCATGTTTGCTCCACCAATGTCTTTCGTTGGTGAAAATACAGTCTGAGGCTTTGGGCTGGGAACAGAAATTTCTGGAAGTGGGAACTGGACAGGAGGGCGGCGAGGTGGACGCGAGGGGCTGGACGCTCCCTGCCAGGCCCAGACGGAGGCCAGGGCCGAGCATCGTGTTGTGCCTGCACCTGTTCTTGACCTGGCGGGAGGATGGAAGGCCTTTCTTCAGGTGGCCGGAGCCTTATCTACTGAGGGGATTTTCCTCCAGCGGCCCCAACTCCACTCCCTTCCTCACAGTAGCCGTTAGCGGGCCTTCTTCTGGGCCAGAAGCAATAGATTTCCCACCTCCAGGCCTGGGCAGGAAGTGACCGCTGGGCAAAAGGGGGACACAGACCCTCCTGTCCAATGCTTTGTCTCCTTGACAACACCCCAGCTGGTGGCCCGAGGAACAGACTTAATTTCTTTTCTTTCTGTGCCCACCCTCCCCGCCCCGTACTTCTCTCCCTCTTTCTCTAGACGCAAACGTACGGCATCCAACATAAAGTTGCCGAAATAGCAATCTTGTCTCTGAATATATAAATTGCAAAAATTGATATGAATAAATCTGCAAGTACCACACTGATTGTGGCACATTTTATCAAAAAACGGCGCTCGGTTGCTCGGTGGCTGGGGAGGGGGGTGGTGTCATTACACATACAGAAAAACATCTGCAAACTCCCAGTTTCTTTACTTAGAACTGAATGAAGGCATGACCTCCTGTTCCTTGCCATGAACCCTGAGTTCACACTCATATTTTACATGTTACAGGAAGCCACAGCTCGCCCCAGGGGTGCTGCAAACAGACACGCAGAAGCCAGATGTAGCCCCCCCAACCCCCGCCCTGCTCCTTAATGCACCTGAAGGAGCCGGCAACTCGACATTCAAAAGCTGACATGCACGTAGCTTAAGGTCACTTCAGATTTTGTGAAGAGGAGGACAAAACCAGGAATGCTTCTAGGGCTGGGCTGTCAGCGGGGAGGCGGAGGGATTACAAGGAACCTGTGACTCTGCCTCTTTCTGCCTTTGCTGGTAGTTTTTTTGTGTGTGAACAAGTGCCATACAACAGATTGAGCCTCGTATAAAGGCCTGAGACTGTGCAAGGGCCCCCCGCTGGGCCTCAGCTGTGCTTGCAATTAGCAATAGGCACAGAGTGATTATTGTTGCCGTAGCGGATGGCAATGCGAAGTGACAAGTTTTATGGGGGAAGTTGAGAGCGGGGATGCTCTGCAAGTTTCTCTTTCTTTCTTTTTTCTTGGTCTGCAAAACCCCTTCCTTGGGAGGTTGCAACCTCCCATTGCACTGAAAGCTATTCCCCCCCCCCGCCCCTTCATTCAAAAGAGTCTTAACAAAAATTGTTGAAAGAATATTTTTCTTGCTGCTTCAGAACATGGGCTTTCTAGGTCAGAGCTTCCTTGCTGCCCTATTTAATGTCAGAAATACCCATTTGCCTCAAATTAGCAGAGTTGAGGGCAGGAGATTAAGCATACAAAATTACTCAGCAGGTGATGGTGGGGTGGATTTGGGGGTTGAGAAGTCTTTAAAACTGACTACAAGACATTATATACTTCTGACAAAAGAACATAGTAATCCTACCTGCTTGCTTTAACCACTGTTGTTTGCCTATTATTATGTGCTTTAATGCTCATGAGAGCAAAAGTGTTCCTGATAGTGCTCAATTACCATAGTAACTCACACCAGTGACCTCTTATCGCAGGGCTCCCAGCCCGGCTCAACCAATCCCAAGAGTCTGTATCTTTTTATTTATTTCAACGGTGACGCGTACTTAGACTGGAAAGCTCCAGATAGAGGCCACTCCTCTCTGTCCAGGACAAGAACTTGTTTTGAAATTTGGAGTAAGGTCCTGTCACCTTTGGAATCCAAGGAGATTCTGAAGTACATGGGTTTGAGGCTGTGGGATGTGTTCAAAAACATCATGAAGATGCAGAACAATGCCCAATAACAAGAAAAGAACACGTGTGCACCAAAGGCCGGCAGCCTCCCAGCTGCAGCGAAAGTCATGTGCCCTGCTTGGCCTCTAGCTACCAGCTCCGGAGTTTGGGAGGAGGAGAACGAGAGACTCTTACTGGGGAAGAGTCACAGGGTTACATAGCAAACTAAATGCTCTGATAAGTCCTGCAGTAAAGAAACACACTTAACTCTGCTTCTTATTTTTCAAACATATTTGACTGAAGAACCACCTTCCATGACCCACCTACTACTATCTTTCAGGGTACTTATGTTCTATTGAACATACTTTGGAAAGACGCTCTATAATGACATTAATATTAACACACAGCAATAACAACGATAATAATAGGAAATGTTTCGTGAACACGTACGTGTCGGGCACTGTTATTAGTTTACATGAATTAACCTCACTTAATTCCTTCAACAACCTCAAGAAATACTTTTTAAATCCCATTTTACATTTCTACAGCACAGAGTTGTATGAATTCATTCTCTATGAAAAAGAGAGAAAAGGAACTGTAATAAGCTATACATAATAAATTAGCTATTAATTTTCACTATATTTCTCCTGCTTCTGGTTCTCCAGAGATCCCATGGGCTCCCTAAGTAATAATATTTTCTATAAGTCCATGCCCTGTTTAATATAAAGGAAACTGAGGAGCAAGGCATACCTTCCTGAGAAATTCTTCCACTTTTGTACTTAAGCTACCCAAGTGGCAAAATATACCTTTCCCGTCTCTTTCAATTAGCCTCCAAAGCCCTACTGTCCTGAAAGAGAGAATCCAATGTAAGTATCAAAATCAGATTTGTGCTTGCCTATACACAACATGACTTCTCAAACGGCTGGTCCTCTAAGTAACCGAGTAAAAATGTAACTAATGGTCAAACCCAGAAGGAAAGATGGAACGTGGGCCCGACAGCAGCTGTTCCAATACCCCCGGCTAATCAGCAGGATCCATCACAGCAAATGAACAAACTCCAGTTTCCGACTTCAGGTAATAGACAAGTTTTCAGCAAACGTCAGAGGCTGACACCTAACTTTCAGCAAGCGAGTGGACTGGGGAAGTCCGATATTTCAGAGAAAAAGAACAGCTCTCTGACGTACCTGGATTTTCTCAGTTCAGGCTCTTTCTTTCTCCAAGAGACATAAATAATGAGCTGAATGTGACTGAGCTCCAATCAGCTTCTAACCAGGCCTCATCTACCACCCGGGCTGCCCAGGGCAGGTGTGCAGTTTGGGCATTAACCAACTGACCATGGTTAACAATACCTTTTTCTGGGTCTATTTTTCTGTGGACATGTTGAGGATTTATTCCTAGGCCTCCCTGTGTACTGAGAAAATGGACCCCCATGCCTTTAGCCTCTGTCCTCTCAAAGGAACCTACTGTTTTGAGAAAATGTATAGTTATAATCCAAATTCACACTTTCAAAGTCATCGCAATCCCTGAAAGCTCAATTATGTCGAAAACGAAATTCTAGTTTTGGTGGCACCATCCTACCACCCATTATTCGTGTGAGAATTGTGAATAATTTATTGGAAAACTATTCTCTGATATGTATACAAGGATTTCAGAAGTAGAAGGATTCATCCTATGAACTGAATTCAGATTATTCACGAACAGCATCTGCCCACTCGCTGATTGCTTCTTAGGTACGGGAAGTGCATTTAGAGTTAAATTGCATTAATTTGCAAGCAGATTGACGTAAGCAACTGAATAAGAAATTTGCATACCATATAGAAATGATTATAGAAATCATACTCTAAAATAAGGATTGTAACTCATGTACAGAACGGAAAGATAAAGTGGAGTGCCAACTTTGTCATTTTAAAACAGGGTTGGTTAATCACATTAGGGGTAATTTCATAATTTGCACATATTAAACTTTCTAGAGTCATGAATCATGAGAGTTTTGTGAGTCAAAGTTGAAGTTCTTATGCAGGAAAATTTGCAGTGACTTTAGGAAGTTGTCTTGCCGGACTGAAGTTGTTTAATCATTATTCCCAATATAAAAGAACCTGTCTTTACAATCGCATAATTTCCATGCTATTACATGGGAAGCATTCAGGTAAACTGGTAAATGGAATGCTTGAGGTCAAACCACACAGCTACTTTCCAAGCAGACAAGAAAGAAAAATTGATACAACATCCAAAAGGCCCTGTCCAAAGCTCCAAGATTCCAAGACAACAAAAGCCAACAACTACAACGGGGTCCAGAACCCTTTTGCAAAGTCCTCTAAACAGTTAAAAAATTAGACCCATGTCAACTTAGTGAACCCAGGTTCTATGGGAAATGATTTCTCATAAGGAAAGTGTGTGATCTTTTAAGGGGCCAGAGATGGCACTGAGTAGTTTCCAAAAAGCAGTCCTTAGGGACGCCTGGGTGGCTCAGGTCATGATCTCGGGGTCCTGGGATCAAGCCCTACATCGGGCTCCCTGCTTGGTGGGGGGTCTTCTTCTCCTTCTCCTCCCTGCTCATGCTCTCTCTCTCTCTTTCAGATAAATAAATAAAATCTTCAAAAGCAGTCACTGAAGAAAGCTCGGGTGCAGGGACTGGGCTGGGCCGCTGGTCCAGGAGCTGGAAGGGAGTGCTGGGTTTCACAGAGAGGGCAGGGTGGCCTGGAAGCCGGAGAGGAGAAGGCAGGAGAACGGGCGGAGCATGGCCATACAGGTGCACTGGCAAAGCCTTCTGAAGCTCCCAGGAGCAAACATTAGTATGTGCAGAGCAACTGCCCCTATAAACGAGGCCAGAAAACAGGTTCTGATGCTGGGGCTCCGGGACAAGGAAGAGAAAGACAAAGTGCTGCTTTTTAAAAGTTAACATGTGTTTTCCCCATGTGCAGCTGGGCTCTGCCTCCCAATGGCGCCCTTTCCTCTTGCTTTATTTTTAATCTCTGGAAACCATATTCCCCTCTTACTACTTCGCACTGCGTGTGACTCTAATTTTTTTTTTTTTCCTCTTTCTGGGAGGGAAAAAAAAAAACCACATTTGCCAGATCACTTACCCAAACCTCATCCCAGGGAGCCTGCCACCCCATCTCTGGAAAATGCATAAACCTCAGGCCACTGTCCTTACACAAGACGCACACTCAACCTCGCTGGCTGCCCTTGACATCTAGATGGTTTTGGGTCCACCAGCCAGGAGATAAGAAGTCTCCGTCAGGTCTCCCACTGAAATATTCAGATGGGTCTGGGGCCCGAGCACAGAGAGTTAAACCCTAAATTAGCCATGAGTTAATGTGTGCGGCCTGGATCACCCTGCCTTGCCATTAATGCTTCCCGTCCCCAAGGTGCCCTCCCCCTCCCTTTCCACCCCCCCTACCTTTTTGAGGCGACAGAATAAGAAATTAAACACTTGTGGGTTCATTTGAAAGAGTGAATGAAATTGAATAAGCTCTCAGTACTTGAGGCGTACAGCGAGCGCCTGAATGGGGCAAACCTCCTAAGTTGAATGGAGTGTCTTTTGGGACCAATTTGTCTCTTTTCACTCTTTATTCTTCCCTTTTTGCTGACAGATGTACAAAGGCGGAACTGCGCCGTGAGCTTATCCGCATGCACCCACAGCAGCTGTCACTTTTGTCGAGCAAGTTAATCAAGCAAATGCCACCATATCCCACTTTCTATAAGGAACAACATGTTATAGACAGTAGTCTTGCTAGAAAGAGACTTTATTTTAACTTTGATTGGCTTGGTTCCCCCACCCCTCCCAACACTTCCCCCTTTTTCCCCAAAAAGGAGGGGGAAAGGGGGGATTATGCCCAAGCCAACGATTTGGCGATGGTCGTGTTAGATTTAATAATAATACTGTGCGTGAGGCTGAAGACTCCTTCGGAGTTCTCTCCTAAGGACTGAGGGGTTGCCCCAGGTCTGGGTGTTTGGATTTTTTTTCCCCCTTCTTTGAGTGTGCTATTGTTTGTGCTGAACTGTTAGGCTGCATGTCTCAAGTTATAAAAAGAAAAGCTGAGGGCAGAAAATAGTATTATGCCACGGATGTCTTGGATTAATTTTGTTCTCTTTTCTTTTGTAAAGCAGGTTGTGTTATTTACATATTTCTTTTGATAAACCCCCTTGCCTGGCCAAGCTTACAAAGACTGTGCTAAATACATAATAGCATTTCTTTGTGCATCTTGCTGTTAGTGAGTTCTTTAAGCTGAATGCCCAAATTCATTTCTAATGTACACCAACAAACGCAAACAGGCCTCCACTTCTCTAATTCTGCGTAAGCCAAGTGGGGAGCCTTTAAAAGAATTCCCTCACGTCCACGTCCCTGTCCCCTGCGCCTCGGTCACCACTATTTGGTGGTGTTCAGAAGCCACAGGCAGGGGCCAGCTTCATTAACCAGTGCACAGAGCTGACCTCAGCCAATACCCCTGAGCCCCCACTCACTTGGAAACTGAATGCCAAAAGCAGACATATTTTGAATAAACAAACTCTTTAGAAACAATGCAGAGACCACTTTCCACTGGCCAAGGGATTTGCCACTTTCAAGGACTGGCTAACAGCTGACGATCTCTCTGGTAAGCTCTTTAAAGCTTCAAGATGAAAAAACAACTCTTGCTCACTCTTTCCCTCCTTGCCTCTCTCCCCCATTCCCTCCTCTCCCCTTCCCTTCCTCATTCCTTCTCTCCGTCCTTCCCTTCCTCCCTTGCTCGCTCCTTCCTTCCTTCCTTCCTTTCCTTCCTCCCTTCCTCCCTCTGCCATCACTTGTCACATTGTTTATTGTAAGCTTTGGCTGGAAATCAGTCAAGGAAGGACTTCTGTGATACCTGATCACAAATTTTCACATTGCTGACACTTGAGGCATTACTGGATAATAACCATGTAATGATTTAGTTGCAACTGCATTTGTAATATGCACAGATTGTATAACCATATTATTCTATAATTTTGGATTACCTTCCCCCTCCTGTAAGGCTGCTGCTGATCTGTGAAACCTCATAGTGCCATTGAAAACTTAGCTATGTGGGTAGATTAAAAGAGCCAACAGGCCTCACAGGAAAGTCTTGGGCATTGTTGTTTAATAATACCTCTGTGTCAAGCTTTGCTTAAGGAACTTAAGCTGCGATCCTAAACCATTTATCAACCGTCTGGGATGTAATGGTATTGTGTTACCATCATTCCTTCTGCCCCAAATATACCACAAAACTTTATTCTTATGGGATAAAAGATCTTAGACAGAACACAGAGGGAGATATAGACTGAAAGCCGAAACCCACCCCTCAGTTGGGCCTAGGTAGAAGGGGTTTTTGCAGCACATATGGTATGCAAGATTCCCCACGGTGCTGTGGTCCCTCTCTGCTGAGGGTGGGGTTTTACCCTGAAGTGGCTACAGTAGCACTTCCTGGGATCTGTCACCTTTAAGTCTAGGTTCTGCCGGTATTCACGGAACTCAAGCTCTGTGACACTGTCTTCTCGTTCAGGAGGATGCCTGCCCTGGCAGAGCTGGATGTTTATTAGGGGACCTGCCTGATTAGCTATGCAACTCCCCTCACTGGGAGTGGACAAGCCGTGACTAATAAGCCACCTTCTACCAGGGGTCAGGAAATGGCAACTTTTGCCTTGGTACTGTGTGAGGAAACAGTGATTCTCTTATACTAAACCCTCGGAGGAGGAATTTGGGATGCAGAGCTCTCAGTGGAGTGGGACTTTGAAGGCACAGAGTTGAGTACTATAGGGTTGTTGTTTTTTTACCCTAAGATATTATGGTTAGGGGTCTACTCTGCATCGGAAAGACAGGAGTTTGGGGTGCCTGGGTGGCTCAGTGGGTTAAGCCTCTGCCTTCCTTGGCTCAGGTCATGATCTCAGGGTCCTGGGATCAAGCCCCGCATCCGGCTCTCTCCTCAGCAGGGAGCCTGCCTCCCCCTTTCCCTCTGCCTGCCTCTCTGCCTCCCTGTGATCTCTCTGTCAAATAAATGAAATAAAATCTTAAAAAAAAAAGTCGTGAAGTTGTTTCATTGGATACAAAGTAGAAAAGGTATTGATAGAAATAATAGATATAAACATGTCTTTCAGTATCTTTTATCTCCTACATCGGGATTCATCAACCTTACTGCTATCCACATTTGGGGCCAGATAATTCTTTGCATCGGGGGGCTGTCCTTACAGTGGAGAATGTTTACCTTCTGCCCATCAGATATCAGTAACATCTGCCTCCCACCCAAGTTGTAATAGCCAAAAGTGTCTTTAGACATTTCCGAATATACCCTGGGCGACAAAATCACCCGCACTGGAGAATCACTGCTTTAAATCAATGGTTCTTGATCAGATTAAATCCTTGGACTTAAAGAAAAACAAAAAAAAACAAAACAGATGCCTAGGCCCTATCTTTGATCTACTGATTCAGAATTTTTGGTATACAGCTGGGGTGAGTAGATTTTAAAAATTAAAGAATACATAATTCTGATGTATATCCCAGGTTAAGAAGCATATATTAAAAAACAGAAAAGCTCATATTAATATAAAAAGAATTTAGCTTTTAAGGGGATGGAGCGGCCAATGCCTACAAAGCAAATATCTGGATGCTTAGATTGGTGTCATCGTAACCTGGGTGAAGCCATCCTTTATGTAAATTCTGAAATGACCTCTCCAAAAAGCTGCTCTAAGGCTAATGAAGACATAGTGTAGGTAAGTCAGGAATGCTCCCAGAGGATGCATTGTCTTCTTCCTTGTGCCTGAGCACAGAATCCTCTCTTTCTCCTTCCCTAATCTTAGCATCTAGATCTAGCTCAATGCTGCCTCCTCTGAGGCCCCATCCCATTGGGAACTTGCTCTACATTAGAGCAGATTGTCTTTAGGGATCCAGCAGCTGAACTAGGCTCTTTGTCACTTGCCATCACATTCTCTGAACTCTTCATCTCTGACTTTTAATATTCCTGTTGGCATAGAATGTTATCACTACCTTTCTTTCTGCTGCAAAGCCTACCTTAGCATTAGGCAAGGGCATGTCTTGGCTTTCACATTAGCACCACTACTGATGGACAGAACAACAAAAAGAGACATTCGTGGAGTAACTTCCATGTGCCAAGACTATGGTTTATGCTTTGTAGGCATTGTCTCATTCAGTCCTCTTAATCCAAAGAGTCAGTACTGTTTTTATCTTCAGTTTTATAGAAGAGGAAATTGAGGCTTGGTAAGGTTAAGGAAGTTACCCCAAATCATGAAACTAGTAAGTGGCAGACCCAGGCACTGAGCTTGGGGATGTCTTACTGCAAAGCCTGTGCTCTAAAGGTCTGCCTGATATATGAGAGCCGGTCCCTTAAAAACTTCAAGGGACATCTTCAATAGAAAGAAGTTGTTGTGGTTCATTTAACTGATAAGATGGGAATTTTCGTGGAAGTATGGGAGCTCCCTAGGTATTATATATGGGTAAGTGTTAAGTTCAAGCTGAGAAAGGTAGATGTTAAGAATTGCTTAGCTTTTATTGTTTAGACCCTTGGTTGAATCTTGTGAAAGGATTTTTAAAATTGATTTATTTTTAGTAATCTCTACACCCAACGTGGGGCTCATACTCATGACCCCAGGTCAAGAGCAGCACACTCTTGTAAGTCAGCCAGGCGCCCCATGAAAAGGACTTTTGAGTCTAGTTTCTCAGATACATACCAAATATTCTTGAAAATGGCCCACAGATACTGCTCAGCATGTATAGCAAAACTTAAGCTCACACAGCCCATGTCATTAAAAAACAAAGGATCTGTGGGGGAGGAGGAGGAGGTATCATCTAGAGCAGGATCTATTAACCTCCACACTACTGGCATTTTGAGTTGGATGCTTCTGTGCTGTGGGGGGGCTGTCCTGGGCATTGTAGGATGTTTAGAAGCACCCCTCACCTCTTCTCACTTGATGCTAACAGCACCTTCCCATTTGTGAGAGCAAAATATCTCCAGAAAATGCTGAATGTTCTCTGTGGGACAAAATCACCTGTGAATGAGTGCCACTGCATCGTGCTCCGCAAAACTGGCGAGACACCTAATAACTGGTTTTTTTCTTTTAATGGGATCGTTTCCTAGACCAAATCATGAACTCTGTGGACAAAAGGGAGGGATAGCTATCGTTCTTAAAAAGTGATTTTGAGAGTTTCATGAGAAAACTCATGAATTGAACTTATCTTACTTCACAAATTATTTGTTCTTAAAAAAATTCTTTTCAAACAAAAAATGAGAGGGGCTTTATATCCTGGTTAGCATACAGATCGAGAAATTAATAGTATTCCCATTCTGGGCAGGACCTGGAGGTTTGTTGGTTTGTATGGATGATTAGAGTAAAAACTTTTGCTGAAGGCAATCAAGGGAACCCAATATGGCAAGTGATACTAGCATTGGAAGCCTTCTGATATGGGAATATTCATCTAGAGTCTACCAAGTGGATTTTTATTCATTTGGCAGGAGTTTAAAAAAGAACAAGAGGCTATTAACTGTTTTCTTCTCAATTGGGAATTCGGAATGAATGAATTATTCAAGTTGAGCCTTCTTTTCAGGTTTTTGGACCCACAAAAATAACTTGTAGCCACCTGGTGGAAGCAATGACTTTTTTTTTTTTTTTTAACCAAGGTCTGGGTGGAATTATAAGAAAAGAAAAGAAAAGCAATTAGGAGGCCAAAGGGGGAATCAGTACTGCTGATCTAACACTGCTCCAGATCCTTCTGCCAGCTCTGAGTGGACTGGTCTGGGGGAGAGTGTGGGAGGGGTAAAGAGTTGTGGATGGCTCAGGGCTTTTACTGTAGTTGCGTGAAGCCCCCAAACATAACCTACTTCTGAGACTGGCCCAGCTCCCAAGCAAACTCCCAGGTTGACAAATGCACACTCTGTGGTTGCTGTTGCTGTTCCCATAACATATTCACTGTGTGTGTGGTGGTGGTGGCAGAGGGACATCTGACATGCAGAGAGGTAGGCTTCCCTGTATATATCAGGCATTCACTTCTTTTCTGGTTCATCCAGATAAGTGGCTCTCAAACGGGGTGATGCCCCCTCCTGCTCTCTCGCCTCCCCTCTCCTGCCCCCCCAGAACATCTGGCCAAGTCTGGAGACATTTTTGGTCATTACAACCGGGAGGGGGATGCTGCTGGCATCTAGTGGGTGGAAGCACTCTTCAGTTCACAGACTAGCACCCCACGACAAAGAATTACTTGGCTCAAAATGTCACTAGTGCCAAGGGTGAGAAACTTGGTTCTAGCTATGTTTTTAAAAACTGAGGGTTATGACCTATTAGTATGTGATAAAATGATTTTATTGGTTACCACCAATAATTTTGAAACATGGACTAGAAAACGTCAGACTGCGTCACACAGAGGTAAATATTGTTTCAGAAACTACTGTTGCATTTGTGTACACATAACTGGGTTGGAATGTTTCTTACTGTGGGCAAATAAGGTAGAGAGGCATGGATCTTCCCCAGGACTTGTCAAACTTTAACGTGCATTTGAATCCACAGAGGATCTTGCTACAATGCAGATTCAGTTTCCTTTGGGCTGGGGTTAGGGCTGCGATTCTGCGCCTCTTATAAACTCCCAGGTGAGGCTGATGTTGAAGGTCCATGACCCACACTTTGAAGAATAAGAACCTAGATGACATTTTAAATTCACTCATTAAAAAAAAAATGTTAGAACAAGTGGCTATGACTCTGGGTATTGAGTGTCAGCAAAATCTTTTGAGGGGAGCCTCCATAGAGCCTGGCAGGGAGAAAAATAGTTGGTTAATTAAGGGGTAGTATTTAAGGACTTAGTACATCCATATCTTATGACGCAACGTGGTAATATTTGTTCCACACAATGTGCCTTGGCTACTCTTTGGGCTTGTGAGTGTGCGTGTGTGTGTGTGTGTGTGTGTGCCTGCATGTGTGCACGTGTGTGGTGTGTGTAAGTCTGTTGCTTACTGCCTCCATGCCATAGTCTGCCATAAGAAAAAAAAAACCTGTTTCTAAGACACAAAAGTATTGTGTGGGTCATGTTAGCAAGGCTACTGTGACCTTAATATAACAGAGCAATCAGCCTGGCTTCTTAGAATGATTATTGGAACATTCTTCTCTGGAAAAGAAAACAAATTAAGTGTATTCACCAAATGTCTCCTGGAACAGAGAAAGCTGTTCTGATAAAGACACTTAGCAAAACTCTTCCTTACACACAGGCTTCAGAGAAAACTCAAGACTGGTTTTATATAAGGTTTGCCGAAAAGTCAATGAGACCTATTTCTATGAATGGCTTTAGGAAGCAGCTAGATTAGAAAAGGACCATTTGAAGACATGCTACTGAAATATAAATCTGTAAAGGGCGAGGCTAACAAAAACATAAGCAATTGCTTTTGGATAGTAATAATCCATTTGATACAATTAATCCAAATAATCCAAATCTATTAATGCCCCCCTTCTCTGGACTCAGGACTGCTGAAACCTGAAATCAGGCAAGGAGAGACATGTTTCCATGTCCACATGGAATAGAAATGTATTTCTATATCTAAGACTCCAAGAAAAATAATGAATTGTTATCATTTGCTTGTTATTCTGAAGGCCATGGGGCAAGAGAGCATTCATATCTGAAGATTCATTGCAACAGGACATCAGAGGCAGCAAAACACTCTGCTGTCCATCCACTCCCACCCTAATAGAGCTCACTCTCTGTCTTATCAAAGATCAAAAACTTTTATTGTTAGTGCTTTATTCTTTTGGCTCAATATTTTGTTAAAATTGCAAATATCCCAACAAAGGCTGCACTAAGTCTTCTTCACCTTAACAGAGGAAGAAATAGTAAATCTGCCAGAGGCAGATTTAGACGGTGGGGGGAGTAGGAAAATCTAGAAGACATTGGGTCTTTGAAGGGCACTGGAGGAGTGAAGTCATGAGGATGAACTTGAACTAGGTTTGTCACAGTTGGAAGAGTCTTGGGTCTGAGATTCACTGCCAAGAATTCAAACCATAATTGTGTGTGTGCATATGCATGTGCTTGTGTATCTGGTAATATAATAATGTTGCAAATCAAGGTGGGAGGGAGAGGCCCTCTGCTTCTCATTTCCCTCTGACTCTGTGTCCAATTTCCATAATCTTCTTGGGAAATGACACTCAACAGCTCTAATGCATGGCTTAGGACATAGCTTAATTGTCAGAATTTACTTTGGGGTTCAAAAGTAGGTGAAATAAAAAGAAATTGTTTCTCCTTTCCTAACTGCTTTCCCTGGTACATTTCTGATTTATTTTCCATTCCAATTCATATAATCACACAGACTCTAAAGGATGTCCTCATAGGCTGCAGTATATGTGCTTTAGCCTCATAACTGAAGATAAGGACAAGGTCAGAGTTCAGTTAAAATTTGATCTGAAGAGTATTGAAAGCTCAGCTTCTAACTGATTTGGAGGACTTAATTTCAGATTGATAACTTCAGGGAAAATCCTAGCAGAATTAACAAAGGAACCTTCCTAATGATCTAGAGACACATATGTCAATTACTAGTCCAAGATTCCACCACAGAAGTCACAGTGACACAAGAGGCAGTGGACCGTGGACCCGATTTACCCATCCAGGCTCACCTACCTATCTGAGCCTTTTTTAAAAATTTTTATTTATTTATTTATTTATTTGACTGAGAGAGGGAGATCACAAGTAGGCTGAGAGGTGGGCAGAGAGAAAGGAGGAAGCAGGCTCCTTGCTGAGCAGAGAGCCCGATGCAGGGCTCTATCCCAGGACCCTGAGATCATGACCTGAGCCGAAGGCAGAGGCTTTAACCCACTGAGCCACCCAGGTGCCCTATCTGTGCCTTAATACATCAAATAAAATCCCCGTAGCTCTTCACATAGCCAACGTGTACCCTGTCCTCTGTGGATTTTTTTTTTTTTTTGCAGTTTAACTGCTTTTGTTTTTGTTTTTTAGAGCCAGCTTCAAAAATTCTCCTTACATACAAAGAACAGCTTTAAAAAAACCCTGGTTGAATTATGCTGAGATACTAATTATGTCTAAAAGAACTACTTGGTTGAATTCAGCTAGATTTTTTTTCCTCCTCAAATCAGTTCTATGTTTAGCTAGTAATAAACTCCTCCAGTCTGCAGAACAATTGGCACGACGGTCCCTTTAACAAGTCAGGATCATGATAAAAGGGCCAGTGCTGATGGAAAGGAGTTTAAAGAGCGTCACCGCCAGATGCACTATGTGACCCTGGTTTGCACAAACCAGATGTTAAGAATATCTGGGGGACTGTGGGGAGTTCTCAATATAGATAGTGCATTAGATGAACATTTATTGACATGGAAAATGGAAATCATTAGCCTAAAAAAGCAATTTCTGCTTAATTTATTAAAAAATACATAATGTGTATAAGCACACAGAAAGAGATCCTGAAGAATAAACACTCAGGTAATAATCTCTGGGTGCTGGCGACATAGCATTTTCTTATTTTTGCTTCGCTGTACTTTTTTTTTTAGAGAGAGTGCATGGAAGGGGTGGGGGAGGGGCAGAGGAAGAGGGAGAGAGAGAGAATATCAAGTACGATGCTCTATCTCACGACCCTGGGATCATGACCTGAGCCAAAATCAAGAGTCAAACCCTTAACCTACTGAGTCACCAAGTATAGCTGCTTAGCTGTATTTTCTAAATGTCTACAATGCCCATTTACTGCGTCTCTAATAATAAAAGGTATTAGCCATTCCTCCATGCCCTAAAAAACTCCTCACATTCAGAAATTCAAAATGTGCCAAGGCACTATAGTTTTGTTTAGGGGGTAGGGCTAGGTCAATTCAAAAATCACTTGCAGGAACAAATAATTCTACGAGATGATAATGTGGATGACCAAAGCCTCCTTGAATTGTTGATGATACCAGTCTACAGCCTTTACAGTACTTAGTCCTCACAATTATGGTATCAAGTCAGTTTATTTACAGTTGGGGAAACTGAGGTCCAGAGAGGCTAAATAATTCACCTGAGGTCAGCTCAGCAATGGCAAAACCAGGATTCCTACTCCCATCTGGCTCACTCCAAAGCCCTAGTCCTGACCGTTGTTATTCCGCCTGTTTCAGAGCTCTGTTTTACCAAAAGCAAAAAGGTACCAGGCTCTTGTCTATCAAACAATGCTCGCAAGTCTGGGGTTAAGCATCTTAAAGTGACAGTGAGAGTCTTACAGCACCTTAGACAGATACGGAACTCTGTTCAACAAGGAAAGAGGAGGTGTGGGAAAAGCACGTCCGTTTCAGGGATGACGATGACGGTGGCGATGTGGAGATGATGGTGGTGGTGGTGGCAGCGGCTAACACTTACCAAGCACTTGCCCGGAGCCCGATGCTTGCAGCTGTACGCAGCATTTCACCCCGTAACGACTCCATGAGGAGGTTCTGCTTATTATCATCTCTGTTACACAGATGAATCGGCTGAAGCTTTGAGAGATTAAATACCTTGTGGAAGGTCAGCCAACTTGTAAGGATCGGGGTGAAGTCTGAAGGCTCCAAAGCAAGGCCCATGATCACGACACCCTGGTTCCCATCTGGGGCACTCACACCTGCTTATTGCTTGTAGAGGAGAGAACTCACTATCTCAGGGCCCAGATGCCGTATGCCTTGATTTTCTTTAATCAGCCCCCCCGGAAACACAACCTGTTATACCGGTGAGTCTCGTGCACCTCTCCCCACATCGTACTTTTGGGACTAGTTTCCTTCACCTGGACAGCTGGCGATACACCTTACAGATATAACAGAAGAACATAATGCTTCCTTGTAGCCTATTCAGCACTTAACTTCCTTGAGCAGGAGGAGTCTTAGTTGGATTGATATATGTTCGCATGCATCATGCTTTTGTAATTTAATAAGGTTACTGAAATAAGGTTATCTGTGGCTTCATATATAAATATGGCAAATACATTTTAATAGGCAAAGGTTTCATTTTTCAAATTACCCCTTTAATGGGAAACATTCACACTCAATTATTGTGCTGACACTTAAAGTGGACAAATACCCGATTTGATAATGGAACAGCAAATTAAAATACGTGCAAAGCAAAGAACACAGAGCAGCAGCCCCGTCCCAACCCGACCGCACTGCCTGATTAAGTGCTTATGGGGCGGGTTTGGTAAGGGGCCCTTTCCTGATCTGATAACTGCCACGGAGAAGCCAAAGGCAGAGTCAATCTGCAAATACTTAATCCTCCAGAAGGCAGATTAAGTGTATAATTGACCTATATAATCCATGTATCATCTCCAGTCAAATGTTCCCTGGGCCTGGTTCACAACCACTCGGGGTCTGAGGAACGCCAGTGCTGATCGGCATTACCACCAACGTGGATTCCATCCAAGCTCGAGATGGTTTTTTAATCACTCATCTCCGAGCCTGTGAGGTTTAAGCAGATGAATTCACCCTAAGCACATCTCTTTTAATCCCGATTTTCTTCTCAGTCTGTGTCTTCAAGAAGTACAAGGAGGAAAGAAAATAAATTAATTTTTGTTTAGACCTTGAAATCTTAGGTGCTTCTCTTGATGATCTGATCTCTAATTTCAAAAAGCATGTTTTTGTTTTGGGGAAGATATTGAATTAATCACTGGAGAAGGGAGGGGGGAAGCCATCTGCATGATTTATGGACACTCAAGCTTTAAATCACGGTCTTCAAGCTATTTCTTGGGTTTGTGCTTTCCTCCTCAGCAGCTGCTTTAGGAATATGGAGATTATTTCATGTCTAGGTTTTGTATTTTCTTTAAAAGTCAGCAATAATTTTCCAGGAGGCCAAGCCTCCACCTGAGTCTGACAGCAATCCGATTCGCCTTTAAAAATTCGGCATCTTTAATATCATTTAAATTCATGGTTACTGTACGTATTGCATTATTCCCTTGCTTGAAATCTCTGTATCTTTTGTTTTGAAATATCTTAAGCTGTTATTTTACAGCAGCTGATACCAGTTTACAATGGTAGGTCATATTTTTAGAAAAAAATTTACAAAAGTGCAGATGAAATGTACAGCTGTACATTTGAAATATCAAGGTAAGCATTTGGAGAATTCTTTTCCAATCAGCCCTTAATTTTTGGATCAGTTAGCTTTTTCTTAAGTGCATGACAAAAAAGTTGATAGTATTTTACAGAGGTACAGTGTAAATCAATTATTAACACATAGGGAAACTTTCACTGCATCAGAAAGACCTAGTTAGGCAACCTTCTGTCTGACTGTCTTGCTTCAATAAACCTAGAGAATGCCTGTTTAAAAAAAAAAATGTCGGTGAAGATGAATTTGGAAAGCTGCTCTTAAGTTACATAATAAAATAGATAAAAATGCAGAACATTAAATATAGAGCCCCAAATGCTATGCCGATAATCTCCCACAAGCACCCAATTCCAGCCAAAAGTACAATGACAAGGCAGAGAGAAAGCTAGATCAGAGGGAGCCGCAGGAGAGGGGCCTGGTGAGAACAGATGACGCACTCATTAAATGACCAGCTATTAGTCCAAATATTCTCAGATACAAACACACGCTGATGCCATCCAGCCTTTTCTACAAGGCACAATCGAACAGGCAAAAAAAAGGGGGGGGGAAGGACAGAGAAACAAAACTAAATAGCAAGAACTGGAAGGACGCATCAGGTAAATTAAACGGACACTTTGAAACAGCTGAAAACGCAACAGGAACTCGGAGAATATGCCTCTGAGTGACAGATGCCAGCAGGGACTAAAAACCAGGGACTGACACAACAGTCAGAATCAACAACCCCCAAATAGCAAACAGTCTCGGAGACATATATTTTTTCCTCATTCAGAATGCTAATTTTCTATTATTCATTTTTGCCATTTATCAAAATGCAACAATTTGGAAGAGAACCCTCTCAGATCAACAAGTTTTTCTTAATAGATTTCTGCCAATTGTTTAGAAACTGGCCCCAGGACCACGATTGCTAAGGAACGGAGTTGAAAGAATAAGTTCACTGTGGCAAGAAATTGAAGGTGGCCAGTCTCACAGACCCTTCTGCCTAATAGTCCCATCCCTGTGTTTAGCTCGGGGGACACAAGAGCC
>LNAC01000434.1:430284-555284 GCA_002007465.1 Ailurus styani | reverse complement strand
AAATCATTTAAATTTCTCCCAGGTCCAATGGGATTAATAATCGCTCTCCTACTTACCTTCAGGGGTTGTAATGACCATCAGTTAAAAAAAGTATGTCAAAATGCTTCAGAAGCCATAAATTGCTATACAAACATGAACCATTATGATTCCCCTCCCCACCCTATCCCACAATATTTTATGACTTCATAGTCTTACCTACGTTTGGAATCTACTTTGGAACCAAGAAGAAAAAAGGGGCTTCAGAGAAACCAACATCAAAATAAAGATGACAGTCCCTGCACACCAATGTATGTGATTGTCTCATAATAAAGTCCGTAGGCCTCCTCTCCCAACCTTCTTCCTTTCTCTCCAGCTTTACATCCAAATCTGACAAGTTTGCTTCCCCTCTTTTGGTGGACCAGGAAGAGGGAAGAGGGTAATTGTTTGAAACAGGTGTGTTGATAACAGAGCGCTATCCCTTTTCCTGACTCCCTGAGCAACAAAAGCCCCAGTCCCTAGGCTCCCCAACCACTGGGATCTGGGACTCTCAAGGGCAGAGGGAAGCTGCCCTGATTCCTCAGTGGGTAGCAGGTCACTAGGTGGCTATTGGGGAAAGCCAGAGTCACCGTGGTGAGCCTCTGTCATTGAGGAAATGTCCAAGTACAATCCGTCCTGTATTTACGAAGGCAGAGGAGGATGTGTAATGAAGTCCAGGTAGATTTCCAAACAAAATGGTGAAAATACAGACTGTTGCCAGACAAACAAGCTAACGTGCATTTGTAGATGGAAAATACTCTCAGCTAAACAGCTGATGTTATTAGATACATTAGGCTTTATACCATATTTCTCTCTGAACACAGTGGGGGAAAAACTTTAGGTAATGATGTTTAGTACCTCACACTGTTTATTTTAAATGTGGCTTCAGCAGGTTGATGGGATAGGATGTGGATTTTAGCCAATGGAGGACACAAAGAAAGAAGTCTCTGCGTAGTTAACGCCATCCACGTGTGGCAGATATCATTTGTGGAGAAGCCACTCTGGCTTAGGAAAAATAGGACGTTTTAATCCTAGCTTGCCCCTACCAGGTACGTCTGAGCTTGGAAACAAATTTACATTTTCAGTCACCTAAGCAGGCCCTAATTAGAAATGCAAATCTGCTATGTATACCAAAAGGTCAAATACTACCTCTAAGACAAAGAGATAGGCTTTGGGGATTACACAGTGTTTTGAATGACTGGTAACAGCACTTCTTTCCAGTAGTGTGGATAATTAAGAGACAAATCTCTAATGTAACTAACTACTAGTCCCCACAAGGAACTAAACCAATAAGTCGTGTGCCAAAAACCTCACAGGGCAACACAGATGAACTTATAGACTTTAGAGCCAGAAACAACTTGGGAGATGATTTTATCCATGGTTGTTAAACCTGGCTGCAAATGAGAAGGACCTGGGGAGCTCGAAGCAATACTAACGCCCAGACCCCACACTCCAGAGACTGTTTTAATTTGGCAGGCAACCTGGCACTAATACTTGTCAAAGCTCCCCAGGTGTTTCCAAGATGTAGCCAAGGTCCAGACTCACTGAAATTAGTCCCCTAGTTCCCAATCTTGTGCTACAGATCAGCTCTTTCGAAAGGGATTTCCAAGCCAATCTGGGGGATTCCCCCCCTAAGAACTACTATGGCAGAATCTCTGGATGCTAGGGGCTGGAAATCTCTATTCAAAAATGACAAAAACAAACAGAAACAAAACAAAACGAAACAAAAAACCCAAGTATTAATGCTGCCCTTTCTGGTGTGAGCACGATTGATTTAAGAGGTGACAGGAGCTGGTGTGCTGGGACGCTGGCTCTTCTAAACAGAAAACAGAAACAATGAAACAGAACAAAACCACGAAGCTTGATGCCTAGCACCTGCCAATTTCCAGGGTGTAAATATTCCCTCCGTGACGGAGTGCGAGCTAACGCTGCGCTAGCAGAGCTTCCAGAGTCAAACTGCTGGCACTTAAATCTCATTCTCTGAGTTATTAGCCAGGTGACCTTGAGCATGCTATTAACCCTCCTGTACCTCAATTTCTTCACCTATGAAGCTGGTACTACCAGCACCCCCCATATGGTGTTTCAGAGAAGTCTGATTACTATTATTTACCATAAGGAAACAAGGTACATATAGTACGTATGTGTATTACATACTATTATTTTCTATAAAATTGCTTATTTACTAAAACACGATAGTCTCACTATAATAGTATTGGTATAAAAATATGTGTTAACTTAATTTTAAAGTTTACCTTTGTCCTTAGCCATAATAATTGGTGAAATCATGGGTTTGATGTGCTAACTACATTTTTTTTCTAATACTCATTAGATAACTACTCAATTATCCTAAGAAAGATGTTTGTCTATGCACTAAGTAAAATTATCTTGTAGACGGCACCGTGTTTAAGGGAACTGGTTTAACTCTCAGCTCTGCCACTTACCAACCGTGGGACCCTGAGCAAGTTAACAATGCTGTGCCTCCGTTTCCTCATCTTTAAAGTGAGGCTGTTGTAGAAATTAAATGTAACATGCTTAGAACAGCGCCAAACACACAGTGAATGCTTCATGGGGTTTGGCTGCCATTATAATTATGATTATTGTATCATATATCAGAGTGGTAATGTACCGCATATTGGAACACGCTTCATCATTTTCTTCTGTCTCCCTAGAGGGTGCAAACTCTGCTAGTACATTTTTGTTCCCTCTCCTGTAGATGTGCAGTCCATTTTTTTTCTTATCGTTACAATAAATCTAAAACTGCTTTGTAGGAATGAGGTCGAACCACACAAAATTGCTGATATTTGACTTTTTTTGACATCCCCCTAATAATCGGATCTCCCCGATAATTTCAATTGATAGTAATGACTGCCGGATCAAGTTTCTCCAGGTATTTGGATCTTGCCTACTGGGCACTTGTTCAAATCTCGTTGGTGAGATCTCCCCTCCACCTGGAGGCCTACAGAAAATGACTTCAGCCACCAGATCTTTGGGTTGGGAGCCTAGAATTCCAATTTCTATTACAGCTGAAGACCAGTGCAGGTTAGGGCTACCGTCAGCAAAGTCATCCTCCCTCCCTACTCCCTGCTGTGCAATATAGTGTGGGCACCCCCTTCCCCCTGCCCATGGGCTCCCTGCTGCTGAAATGTCTAGTGAGGGCCAGGTGTGGTGCTGAGAGTCCCATATAATAGCGTGTCACTTAATCTGCACAGCAAACCCAAGGCTTGGTTATTATTACCTCTATTTTAAGAATGGAGGAACAGGTCCAGAGAATTTAAGTAGTTTGCTCCCTGTGAACTGAAAGTTTATACTTTGGGGCTTGGGAAAATAAATTACTTAACGCCTCTCCTTGCTGCAGTTATGTGAGAGCTTTTTCTCTTCATTATAAAGACTATCTACGTGAAGGAGTCTGAGGTTCCCCGATGAGAAGTATTATATAAATTCAAAGCATAATTATTGATTGTACATTCTTTCATTAAACAAACAAAATATATGCTAATGCTAAATTCACTCCAATTTTCCATTTTGCCATCCTTTGAGAAATAAGCCAATAAACCATTACACACTTAGCTTCCTGGGGAAATGAATTTAAATGTTAATATAAATCCTTCTAGAAAAAAACAAATTTTAACAAATAAGTATTTGAACAAGGAGGGTACTTAACCACGTTCAGAATGAGAAACGTTCAGTTCAAGACCCTTGGTGGCTGTTGAGATAAGCTCTCTAAATTTAATATTTTATAATAGACTCACATCTCTTTTGTTAGAAATGGAGAAACAGAATCATTTCCTCTTCCTCTTTATTGGAATATATTTAAATCTCTCCAATTTTATTTTGCTAATAGGCAGGGCAAAAATCTGTCTATAAATGTGTCCTGACTTATCACAGGTAATCCCACACTCCAGCATTCATGTGTAGTACTTAACCTCAATTTAAATGTAAATTTTGGGCAACCACAAGTGCTTTATCTGTGAACTTTGAGTGCTCTCTTCATTAATGAGGTCTGCACTAATTATAAGCAGTTTTGTAAGGTTTCCTTAAAACAATCGCAGATTTGACCCCAAAATGAACAAATTCAGAATTTATTTGTTTAAAAAAAAATACTGGCAACCTTGTGCAAATTTCTAGCTCCTGGCTACTCCCAAGGTGTGCACACAGAGGGGCAGGATAACAGAATGAACTGTACCAGAGAAACCAAGGAAAATGAAATGAAAGGCAACTGGGTTTACCCTCAAATAGGACCTCTCTTCTTGACGAAAGAAACCATACCCTCTCCTCATCTGAAAAAAGTTTTACCATGAAATATTCTTGGCTTCTCATTTTCTGATGATTCAAGTCAGGAATATGCAATTTAGCAGCAACTTATGAAAGCAGCACCATTAAATTTCTCATGAAAGCAAAAATCCCCCCACAAAAACAATTTTTGAGTACTCACAGGTACATCCACATATTTGGAAGCGGCCTTCACCTACGGAGGAAAGAAGAGGGCAGCAGTGAGGCTGGTGTTCATGCTTCATGGTCCACAGCTCCAGGCTGTGTGTCATCATCAGTTAACACAGTAGGCTGGCCACCCAGAGCTGACCAGGAAACACAGAAAGGTA
Source organism: Ailurus styani (assembly GCA_002007465.1). Lineage (NCBI taxonomy): Eukaryota > Metazoa > Chordata > Mammalia > Carnivora > Ailuridae > Ailurus > Ailurus styani. The sequence continues at coordinate 550,671 of LNAC01000434.1, read as the reverse complement.
CTAAAAATAAAGTGTGATGGCTATTTTCTTCCCCAAGCCATAGCCACCGCTTTGGAGAGAAAGAGAGAAAAGAAAGGGAGAAAGAAGGAAGGAAGGAAGGGAGGGAGGGAAGAAGGGAGGAAGGAAGGGAGGAAAGGAGAGAGGAAGAAAGAAAGGAGAGAAAAGAAGAGTAAGAAAAGAAAGAAAATGAGCAAATATTTAGTGATTGGGATCCTGAGGCTGGTGTGAGAGTTTTGTATTTTTTCTGTCCCTTTAAAAAAGGAGAAAAGTGACTCTAGCTAAACCAAAACTGATTAATGGAGGGCTTGCTAGTATAGAAAAGCAACTAAGACTGCTGTGACTTCTCGTACCTGGGGTCTTTTTGTCATTTGGCCACAAGTTTGTCCTAATGGAATCCTTGAATTTTAGTAAAGTGTGTGCAAGAGGAGGGGATGTGGTGGGGGGTGTCCTTCACCCAGAGGGTGACAGGTATCTGTGGAGGGGCTGAGAGGGTACCAGAGCCTTCTAAAGCCCATCCCAAGGCTGCTATTGTGTCTTCTGGTCTGCTTTTAAAAAAGATTTTATTTATTTATTTGAGAGACAGAGAACATGCACGAGCAAGGGAAAGGGCGAGGGAGAAGCAGACTCCCCACTGAGCAGGAAGCCCAACAGGGCTCAGTCCCAGGACTCAGACTCTGAGACCATGACCTGAGTCAAAGTCAGATGCTTAACTGACTGAGCCACTCAGGTGCCCTTGTCTCCTGGTTCTAAATACTAAAAACCCCAGATGGAAAGTGTAAGAAGTGGTTATGAAATTTATTTTCAGGTTTTGGGGAGAGAGTGTGGTATCATGTTTGATAGCATGGACTTTGGTGTCAGATCTGGGTTCAAATCCAAGCTCTATGACTTACAGGCTGTGTGACCTTGGGCAAGCTACTTCATCTCTCTGAGTCTCAGTCACCTCATCAGCAAAATGCAGTCACTAGTAGATACCTATTTCAGCTGGGTGATCTGAAGGTGAATGCACACAAAGTTCTGGGACAGAGTAGGCATGGCAAATGGCGGCGTAGACAATCGATTCATAAGCAAATGTGGGTGGGTTCTGTGTGCTGGGAGACGTCCATGAACAGCTGGCTTTGAGGAACAAAACCTTTGGGAGTATGTCTGCTCTTCTGTGTGTTTCATTTGGACCCAGGTCATGTTCCTCTAGGCACAGGTGAGACCAATGGGCTACATTTGGGGTCAGAGAGGGTTTTTAGTGTTACTGGGAACCACAAAGACTGTGAGGCACATCAAGCAGTCACATCACAGGTAGGCATCTTCTTGCCCTTTGGCTGAGACTAATATCAGGAATCACTGCTTCTACCCACGTCTCCTAAGAAAGTATCCAGGGGAACATTTCCCCTTTTCGCAAAGCTACTTTTCATAATCCCAACACCCAAGGGACAGAAACCAGTGAATCAGTGGGGGGGGGCCAAGAGCCCAGGACTACGAGTCCCAAATTCTACAAGTGGCAGAACTAGGTGACCCTGAGATAGTCCATCAAGTCCCACAGCCTTGGTTTCCAGAATAGAGTGTAATTTTGTGTACTTCGCAGGGCTGAGAGCCTGACCTAGTGAAAAAAGCATATGAGAAAGTGCTTCATAAACTTTAAAAAGCTGATCACACATATCAAATAGTTAATTACTGAGAGGACAATGCATCCAAACATCTGGAATCATTACCAGCACCCAAGATAATCCCTAGAGTCCCTTGCTATAGATTCTCTTAGACCCCTCCACTTTTTCTTTGCAACACTGATTGGAACTGTAATTCAGTAATTATGTGCAATGTCTGTCTCCCACAGAATGTTATGTCTTGCTCACAGCTGTCTCCCCAGTGACTCACTTGGTACCTGGTTTAGAAAGGGCACTTGGGGAAAAATGGGCAGAAGGAAGGCAGTAGAGAAAGAAAGTGACCAGTGATAGCTTCAGGGTGGTTGAAAATTAAGCAAGGGAATGGCCAGATTGAGAAGCCATTGCGTGAGTCAGTGTGAAAGCCAACATTCTGAAAGCTGACCTCTTGCAAAGGCTGGTGGGCGAAGGGAGAAGGCCCACGTTGGGCCATTACAGGGATATCAGGAAAGCTTTCGAGATTTCACATGATTAACATTTCTACTAAAGGATTCCCAACACCAAATCTTTCCTGTCCATTCCAGATGCAGAATTTAGTTTGGACAAAAAGGTGGCTTTCCTTTATTTCAAGTCTCCCTCACTTACAGTAATATCTAACATTTATATGATGGTTTTTGCTTTGCAAAGCACATTCATGTATAGTTTCTTCTTTAATCCACTTGGCAAAATGGGGAGTATGAAGCATATCTATATACAACTAAGAACACTAAAACCCACAGCATTTAAGAATTAATTTGCTCATCATCTAGGCCAGAAGGCAGAGAAGGCAGGACTCAAATGTGGTCTCCTGAACTCCATTTTTTCCTTTGGGATTCCTGACCTCCTCCCCCATGGTAGAAATGTATAAAAGGAATTCAAGCATCAGTGGTTGTTGGGGCAGGTGCTGGTAAAATAATCCTTCTCGACTAGAAACTGCCTCCTTTGCTCTGTGGAGTCAGTGCTTGGCAGTTGGTAAGAGTTTTGCTACAGCTGAAATGATCAACCTTTAAACACGCCTACTCTCCATTTACCACTAACATGCAGTTTCAATTCAGAGAATGACACCAGTCAAGTTCTATCCCTTTCAAGGCAGTTTGGGAAGATCAGGCAAGCTCTATGTCATGAATGAAAACCATATACTCGACTACATCCAGCAGCCTTCGTTTTCTCACCGGATAACTGCTGACTTTAGTGATCTTCCTCCCATCCCATAGTAACAGGCAGAACAAGCTCAGAGTAAATTGTGGTCCCATTATTATTTAGAAAATAATCACTTTCTGTTCTGGCCACTGAACTTTAATAAGGAGGTTGACAATGAGGCTACAGAAGGATCTTCCTATAAGGAAAGTGAGAATAGACATCTTGCCTAGAAAAGGAAGTGCTCGTGTGGCCTTAATTAAGGACCTTCCATGTGGAAAGACTGAACTTTTTCATGGTGGTTCTAGAGCATGGAATCAGGATGGATGAATAGAAGGAAGGGCCCCAGGAGAGGGTTCAAACAGCTCTCTTAGTCCATCCAGGCACTTGTCATCTCTGGCAGCTGAGGAAACTCAAGCAGAAACTATGTGCGGTGCTCTGGATATGAGCCTTTCCTGGGTGACACGTTACCTCCAAGGCTGCTTCCTCTTCTGACCCTAGTCTCCTTAGGAGGTGAGAAGCTTCCATCAGTTCTGTCTTTTGATATTAGACATTGAGATACAGCAGAGTGAATAAATCCGCAAAGCCAGCATCAGAACTCTGGTTCCTGAACCCATTCCTGCCTACCGTCAACAGTGCTTCCTTTAAATATCACATTTATTTTCAGTATCCATAGGATATGTTTTTGCCAGCTATATTCTGAGAGGAAGGACCAGATCCTCCCAACCCATGAGGGCTTCAGAATTATTGCCAAGGGTTAGAAAAATTCAAGTGCACACCAGACACTGTCTCTAGATCAAATAAACAACAGGCCCTACAATCTACACAGGATGCTTTTCCATTGTATATAGATGTTATTTTAATGAATAAAACACCCATTTCTTTAAAGGTACTACCTATATTATAGAATCTTGTTGTTATATATGTTTTCCCATCAGTGCTCCTCAAAAGTGTGTGTGTGTGCATGTGTGTGCTAGTTTCTTTTTTTAACTTTAAAAGAACTCCTCCTAGTGAAGTGGCTAAGAGATGAGCTCCGCATTGGTGGGCTTAGAAGTCTGGCTTTGCCATTTTCTAGCTTGGTGACTTCGAGCAAGTTACTGAACCTCTCTGAGCCTTCTCTGCAAATGGGATGATCATAATGTTACCCAAAGGAATACTGTGAAGACTGAATGAGATAATCCATCTAAGTGTGTAGGACAGTGCTGCACAGGGTAAAAGCTACTTAAGGTAACTTTACTTCATGGTCACTGGAAATATTGGCTTATTGGTGTAGATAAAGTGTGTGCTCCTTGTCCTGGTGATGGTGGTGACCTTTGCACTCCTCATCTCTAGTAGTGCATGGGCAATTTCTTGCCATAAAATGGATGCTAGAATCTCCCCAGATTATCAGCAGGTATCTGAGCTGATTCTCAGTCTGGTATACTTTCTGCCAATTCACTGAACACCTTGTACACTAGAGACTCACCCTCAAAACCTTGAGGTAGAATGCAAAGTTCTGTTCCCTAACTCAGGATGGCTGAGTTTAGGCATGAGCAAGTGGGCATTTCTTCAAGTCAGGGTGCTCAGTTATATTCAATAACACGTACCTCCTGCTCTCTGGGACCAAGCCATGTGCTCTGGGGTGCAGGAGATAAGGGGGAGAGGGAGAGGTTTGCCCCAGATATCTGGTCAGGTACCTGGTCTGGCACCTTTTCTAAGTAGGCACTCAACTTCCCTAAGGGAAAGGCAAGAACTGTGACTTCAGCCAAATGACATTTCCTGAAATCCTTGCATTCTGACCATCCCACTGACAGGACAAAGAATACCCCTTCTCTAGAACTGGTACCCATGGGCACTGGCCCCCTCGCCCCTGACCTCCCAGAAAGACTTTCCCAGCTCTGGGAAAGGAGGTCAGAAAAGGAGACACAAGGTAGGAGAACCTGAGGGAGACCAAGGATGATGGGAGGGAGAGAAAGAGTCAGTGAATACTTGTTCATGTTCTCACATGCCTGAAGTGAAGAACACTTGTTAGAGACGAGGCGCCACATTGGGGTCTGTAGATGAAGGCATTTGCTCCATGATTCCTGGCCCCTTTCTTAGATGATGTCTAAGTGCACAATCTCTTCAAACACAGAATGAGTCATGTCCATCCACAACTAGGAACTATAAGTAACATTTCTGAGTGCTTACGTCTTGCCAGGCAATGAGTCAGGAATACTGCATTTGTTATATTTAATCCTCATAACCACCTATTAATTATTCAATTTTATAGTTGAAGAAACCGAGGCTCAAAGAGATGAAGAGACTGGGCTTAAAGTTATGCAGCTAAGAAGTTAAAGCTTTAAACCTCCCATCCCCTAAACTGCTTATTATTCAGTTAAAAACATACAGCATCCACTTTTATTGATCAATATATCTAACTCTTGTTTTACGTGCGTGCGTGTGTGTGTGTGTGTGTGTATGTGTGTGAGTGTTGTGTGTGCAGACACAACCTAAAATGGCTTCTCCGGGAAAAATGTATGAGGGATTTGAATAATTGTCTGCAATGACTCAGTCGGGGCAGAAGGTCCAAAACAGTTTCTCTGGCCTGAATGTCCCAGCTAATTACCTCGACCCTCCACCTGACTTAGTGTGTGTAGACAGGCTTAATGGTTTCTCTATTGAGCTCTTCCATTATTTTTCAGGTGCCCAAGGTAATCTTTTCATTGAACACTCACCATCCCGGGATTTTCACAATGCTGATGACTAAGGGATTTTCTTCTGCCTGGTCCTAATAAGGGGACCTGAGTTAATCATTGTGTAGCTTTGATAGGGAGCACGGTGGGGGCTTAAACCACTTCTCTTGCTTCATTAGGGGAAAAAGCAACCCAGGTGCAGACCACGAGGACCTCAGGGTTTGATACTATTAAATCAATGCACAGACAAAAAAAAAAGTGGATTAGGCCCTTTTTGCAAACAGAAATCTGGTGGGTAAGACTCAAAGGTGGAAGAAAAAAGAAGTCTGAACAGATACCACTGCCTTAGTGACTGCCTGAGCTCTCCTTTCTCCCCACGGTCGTTTAAGAAAACACCAACCAAGGAAGCCATTTATTCTCTGCACAAGCTGACGCCACCCTGGTTTGTTCACAAGAGCTTGGAGCTGATTTCTCTGCCTTTGCCTAGAAACTGCCAACCACGCCACTGCTTCACTGGGCTAGCAACATTTACTTCAACGTTCGGCTTTGAGATTTTGGTTGCAAGGATTGTTTTGCTATTTTGTGCCTTTCCCATTTCTCTAACCCAGGTGATCACAGATATATGGATTACTATTATTATTTTTTTGCAAGTTGAGGCAGTTCAGCATATAAAAATGTTATGTAGGACCACCACCAGGCATAAAATAATTATTTGTCAGAGCACCTGGGTGGCTCAGTCAGTTGAGGGTTGGACTCCTGGTTTTGGCTCAGGTCATGATCTCATGGGTTGTGGGATAAGTCCCACTATGGGCTCCGCCCACAGTGGGGAGTCTGCTTGAGATTCTCTCCCTCTGCCCCTCCCCCCAATTGTTCAAATAAATAAAACTTTAAAAAAATAATCATCTCTTTTATGTTGAATTTTATCATCTATTACTATCTTTGTGTCTATGAAAATTAAGAACTGGGATGCCTGGGGTGCTCGGTTGGTTGAGTGTCTGCTTTTGGCTCAGGTCATGATCCCAGGGTCCTGGGATTGAGTCCCACATAGGGCTCCTTGCTTCTTCCTCTGGCTGCTGCTCCCCTTGCTTGTGCTCACTCTCTCAATCCCTCTGACAAATAAATAAATAAAATCTCTAAAAAAAAAAAAAAGGAAAAGGAAGAACTCTCTCTCTTCAGTGCCTACATTTCCTGATATATAGCAGGGGCTCAGTACAAATTTGTTGACAGAACGAACTTCTGGGCATGGCACTCTTTACTTAGTATCTAAGGTAGAGGTTTCTAGTATTTTCTTGCAGTTGTTTTTTAAGTTACAACAGTTTTAAAAGGACATTGAAAAAAAAGCATGGGTAAAAGGAACTGGTATTTGTTACCTCTGTGGGAAGGGCTGAAAGTGTCTCTTGTCCTCTTGCACCATGGGCAGTATAGGGGTGAGAGTGAAGGGAGGCAGGGGGACGAGTCTGACACCGAGGCTGGCATTTAGTTCTATCACCGGCCAGTTATGAGCCAGGGAACTAACTTCTCTAAACATTAGTTTCCCCATTTGAAAATAGATAGTGACAATAATAACTCCTCACAAGGTGGTTGTATAAATCATTTTTTAAAAAGACAGTTTTTAAAAGTGTTTAACATATGCAGGGCACTATTCTAAGCATTTGATTTCTATTGATTCCTTTAGTGCACGTTAAGGATTAAACGAGTTAATGTATGTTAAAAACCTTTGCATAGGGCCTGGCATGTAGTATGTGTTCAATAAACATTGGCTATTAATTTTACATTCTATTTTCCTGCCACCTGCAAAGGGGCTGATTTGATCGGTTGGGTTTCAGGGCACTGGCTGGGTTGTCTCCTGCTAGCTGTGCATCTGCACACCAAAGTGCTTGCAGGGATAGGGTGTGACTGACGCTGCAGTAAGAGGCCAGGCTGTCTTCTCTTCTTTGCTGGCTCTGAGCCTGGACTCTCTTTTTTATTCTTTCTGCCTCTAATACTCTGCATTGTAATATGGACCCAGGGCCCAGGGCCCAATGTTGTAGCCTGTTCCCAAAGAAGCTTGTCATCAATGATTTTGCTTCCTGTATGGGTGAGCCATTTCCTCACTGAAAAGTGGAGTCTATTTCTCCATCCCCTTTGTGTCTGGGCTGGCCTATGACTGCCCTGACCCACAGGACATGATGGAGAGGATGCCATGCCAGTGTCGAGCCAAGTCTTGAGAAGGGCCAGCAGCTTCCCCTTCCTTACTCTTGCAAGCCAGTGGCCATGTACGTGGGAGTGCCCTGAGACTACCACGTTGTCAGAAGCCCACGCCACATGGAAAAGATCAGCAGGAGACCCCATACAGGTAGAAAGAAGTCACATGAAAACACATTAAATTATCAGCCATCCAGCCCCAGCACAGCACAGCCACCTGCTGATGTAGCCCAGAGAATGACACCAGTCAGAGCCACATGCACCAAAGAATCTCCTTGCTGAGCTCGTCCCAGATTCCTGACCCTCAAAACTGTGAGCAAAACAAAATGATTCTTTTAGGTCACTAATTCTGCCATAGCTTGTTATGCAGTAGTAGACAGCCAACACTTAATAAGGTGTTCCTTTACCTCATATTCCCCTACCTTTATTCATTACCTGTATTTCCCTGGGAGATGCTGCTGGGTGGTCAAGGACCTAATGGTCAAGGACAGGATTTGGGTATTCCTGGGTCTCCTGGCTATGAAAACATAACTGACTGACCTGATCTTCACCTGATCCTCAATTATCTTTATTGAGCACATTTGAATGGGGTGCTGTACTAGGCACCTTAGGTATAATGAACTCACTTAGTCACCACTGTAGAGCCCGGGAAGGCTCGTTTTACCCTCCCTGCTTCAGAGAAGGATGCTGAGGCTTAAGAAGGTTAAGCAGTTCTCAAGAGGTCAACCAGTAACTGGTGGAACTAGAGTACAAGCCCAAGTCGGGCTATAAAGTACAGTCCTTTCATTACACCAAGTCGTCGATGTTCTGAAAAGGATGTGTCATTCTAAAATCACTTCTGACCTACGGACCACCTGGGATCTGGGAAAAGGAAAGCATACTTTGTGGAAGGTGTAGAAGCTTTGGGTCACACAGATCTTGGTTTGATTATGCTCCATCACTTAATGGAGTGATGGACCTTGGGAATGACCTTGAGAAAAATTATTCAACCTTTCACAGCTTCTCTAACATGATCTGCAAAATGAGGATAACAACTATCATCTTCAGAGGGTTCTTCTGAGGTCAAACACCTTAACATCATGTCAAGTGCTCAACACAATGCCTGGTACACAGTAAGAGCTCAATATCATTAGCTATTATTACTAGTGTTTAATTCACTTGTGGTTAGCAGAGAGTTGACTGGGCCAAGTGTGTTCCTCTCCACATCTTATAGACTAGACAAAGGTTGGCAGACTATGGATTATGGGCCAAATCAAGCCTGTTGATTGTTTTTGTATGACCCATGAGCTAAGAATGGTTTGCACATCTTTAAGTGGTTGAAAGAAAATAAAAAGAAGAATAAATATTTCCTGACGTGTGAAAATTATAGGAAACTGACATTTCAGTGTCCATAAAGTTTTATTGGAATTCAGCCACACCCACTCATTTACATGAAAGCTAGCTGCTTTCATGCTACAAGGGCAGAGGTTGAGAGACTGTGTGGCCTGTAAAGTCAAAAATATTTACTCTCTGGTCCTTTCTTTTTTTTATTTTATTTTATTATTTTATTATTTTTTAAAGATTTTATTTATTTATTTGACACAGAGATAGAGATCACAAGTAGGCAGAGAGGCAGGCAGAGAGAGAGAGGGGAAAGCAGGCTTTCCGCTGAGCGGAGAGCCCGATGCGGGCCTTGATCCCAGGACCCTGGGATCATGACCTGAGCCGAAGGCAGAGGCTTTAACCCACTGAGCCACCCAGGCACCCACTCTGGTCTTTTCCAGAAGTTTTCTGACTCCAGAATAGAATTTGATTAAGTGAGAGACCACAGAGTGGGGGTGGGAAAAGAATCAAAAAGTTATGTCTAATCTTCATTTGCCCATTAATGAGTTGATTAATCTCAGCTGCTTGTCTAGCCTCAGGTCCTTATCTATTATAACAGGGTGCCAGGCTGAGTGTTTGATGCCTTCCAGAATTAAAAAAAAAAAAAGTCTGTGAATTTCAGGTGGTGTACAGGCAGGTTAGCCCTGGGAAGAATGTGGAATAGAAGCACTTCCTACACCTTGAAAAAGTTATAAATACTCTGGTTCTAAAACAAGAGGCTCATTAATATTTTAGTACCCATAAGAGCTCTGGATATGAGGCTCCAGGAAAAACACAGTAACAGGGAAAAGGAAAAGCATTTGAGATAAATAAAGACCATTCCCACAGGTATCAGACAGCGTAGCATGGCCCTGTGGGTAGACCTGGCAAAGAGATAAGAGGATTACAATAGGCATCATGTGTGGAGTATCTACCCTGTGCCAGGCACTGTTTTCTGTGTTGTTCATGAACCATCCAATTTAATATTCCCAGCACCCTCTAGTTGCAGCCCTCTTCCTCTGCACCTCTTTGGGTTGTGGGAAGGATTCACAAAGATAATCCGCATAAAGGGACGTAATAAAAAGACGTGGCAAACCCTCCTAGGACCTGCGAGTGGCTATATTGCTGTTGCTGGAATCAGCAGGCCAAAGGAACAACCTTCCCGTGACGGGAGCGAGCCCCTCTGTGAACTTGCCCTGAGTCCCTACATTTGCCCATATCCTTCCTCAGCTTCCAGTTTTCACTCTCTTTTGCGGCAGAAGTGGATTCAGCAGACTTGACATCTAAATGCATACAGCTCAGGCCAGGGACATGAGAGAAGCTGCACCCATGCCATTAATCAGAAGACTGGAAATAGCTGAAAGAAGATGTAGGGGTTTCCCAAGGGGAGCAGAGGCTGGAGAAGGAAGTGGTTCAGAGCACAGACTTTGGAGCTGGATTGCATGGGGCCAAATTCTAGCTCCACCACTTACTAGACGAGTTCCTTGACTTTTCCAACACTCACATTCTTCATCTATCAAATGGGAATACTACTACTCTTCATAGAGTTACTGGATTAGTAACTGAGTTGGCAGATCAGTTCTCAGGGCATGGCAAATAAGAATTATATGTCTGCTCTTACCACTATTTTTGCTGAAAAAGTCAGGTTGTTCTCTGTAATCAAACCTGTATATTAAGCTTGGTCTGGCCCTCCATGTGGCTATTTACCTTTAAATGAATGAGAACAAAATACAATTAAAAATTCAACTTTTCAGTTCTAAGTAGGTATACTTCAAGTATCTATGAGCCACATATGGCCAGCGGCTGCTGTATCAAACAGTTTGGATACAGAATACTTCCACCACTGCAGAGAGTTCTACTGGACAGTGCTGCTGGTAGACTCAAGAGATTTTCATAAATACACATCCTTACATTTTAAAATGTTAAGAATGAAGAGATGTGTCATCCAATTCCCATGTTAGAACAAGAAAGCAGTTGGAGGAGGAAGCAGAAGGAAAAGGGCATCAGTGCCAACAGCTTCATCATGTGAATGAAACAAGAGTTCAAGGTGGATGGGTATAATTTAAAGTAATCAAGATGCCAAGAGAGGAATGACAATATGATACAACCATAACAGGAAGAGGGAGGGGGAGAAGTATAAGATGGTGAAGTGAGCTAAACCTCCACCTATTACATAGGGAGTCAAAAAATCTCTAAGATCAATAAATCAAGAAATAGCAATGTAAGAATAGTACTTGGGGTTATGATGATAAAAACAAAATTGTTTCAAGGATCACTTCTGGAGTTAGGAATTGAGGGTGGAAAGGGTCAGGACAGAGAACTGTTGTTTCTTAAAAATATTATTATTATGAGTGTACTATTTCATTTTTAACCCTATTTATATTTCTTTCATAAAAAAATACGGAAAAAAAAAACAAGTGGTAGAATTTTCAACATTTTAGTGGAGAAAGGCACTTTGCAGGAGGAATGTGTCTCCTCCAGAGTAACTTCTTCAAGGTTTTTGGTTGACCAGGAACATGATTCTGAGATAAGTCTTCTACAAAGGCAAAAGCAAAGCTTAGCAACCCCTCCCCCCGCCATCCATAATCTGGATGCTCTAAGTGCATCTTGGGAAGATGAATACATTGTTAGTGCCAACTGAGGGACTGACTGCCTGGGGGAGACAGAATGTACCAGTGGGTGGATGTACTGGGACTCTCTGTGCGGGTGAGCAGTTGAGCAAACCTCAGTGGCTCCTGCTTGAGGCCAAGTGAAAATTACAGGGAGAGCCCCTTACAACACTTCTGGAGGACCGGAGAGAAACACAACCCTTGAAGTGTACCTGCAATCACAGAGAGCCGGAGGGACTCCCCAGCTCTGTCACCCAGGGGCTGAAACGTCTTCTTTGCTGGCCGAAGATCAAGGGTGTTTCTGGCCAATGATGGAGTGCTGTGCACACATAGGCACCACGTAGATGCTACATAGAGGACATATGTCGTGAGGCCATCTTCCCTTCCTTTCCTTTTTTCAAAGGACTGGAGTGTATAGATGCTGTTTTTGCAGATGTGGGAACTGTGACACCAAAAATGTTTTATGAGAGGCACACCAGGTGGCCTTGGCTCAGAAAAATGATCGACTAGCTTTCTAAATCTGGAGCACATTTGAAAGAAAAGACTTAAACACTGAAATGTTTAAAAATAAGGTTTCCCTCAGTTGCTTATAAATAGAACCAGTGTTGGAAAAGTTTTTAGATAATAGAATGTGAATATCGGAGTCCAAGTCTGGACTCTCCTGCCATTTCAAATACTGGCTCTGTGAGTTTGGGAAAAACCATTATTTAGTTTTCTCATGGAAACACAGAAATACCAGATAGTCATATACAAAACTATGGACACATTTACCAGTGACTGAATGCCCAACTGACCCCATCTTATCTGATACGTCTAACAACTTTTTCTCTCATTTTACAACTGAAGGAACTGTGGTTCAGAGAGGTTATATCATTTTCCTCAGGGAACACAGCTCAGAGCTAGGATTTGAGCCCAAGTGGGTCTATCTTCAAGGATCCGCCACTATATTATACTGCCCCCTACACTGCCCTACCTTATTCACAAGATAACTTCCCAAAGTCTGAAGATCAAGTCCAGATGACTGTGGAGATAATGATGATGACAGTCACCTATTACCACAAATAATACCTCATATATAACTATCATGTAACCATCATGCATATTCTGAAATGACCTCCGAGGACCTCTGCAGAGCTTCTGAGGGGCTGGGGGAAGGGGGGAGAGAGCCCAGGCTTTCCTGGAAAGCGTCCTTAGGCAAGAACATGAAAACCCTGAGTTGCAGGGCTGCTGGTTGATTGCACGGCTTCTGTGCATGTTCATAAATATTGATTGTGATTAAACTATTATCATAGTAATGAGGGTAATAATGCCTCCTACAGCCCATCCCACCACACTACTCGAAGTCCCTACCTTTCATTAAACAAAGAGCTGCTGGCACTGCTGGGGAGTTGGGCAAGAGGCAGGGAAATGATCTCTATTAAGCAAAAGCATTCTGTTCCATGCACTGATTAGGAGCCGCAGCCTCATTAACGAGAATTGTTCGTATCTCCTGTTGCTTAGGGTACTGCGCGCTGAGACTGGGTCCAGGAAGTGTATGTTCTCATCTTTCTTCCCTCCTGGGGCTTCCGAACAGATGCCCAATTGAAATAGGCATGTTTTTCCTTTCAGTTTCTCTCGTTTCTGTCCCAATCCTTCATTCCCAGTGAGGATTTCTGCAAGGCTCAAAGCCTCCTTCAAACCCACCCTTTTAATGATGACTGAACAATGGCTGCATGCTTATTATTTGCCTGGCATAAGGCTAAGCACTTTACAAGTAATTAACCCTCGAAATGGATGGCATGATGATTATTGACATCGATGGATGAGGAGACTGAGCTCAGAGAGGTTTAACCACTTCCTCAAAGACACACAGCTGGCAGCATCATGTAGCTTCCTCAGAGACACAAAGCTGGTGTCAGTGTGGGTGTGTTGGACTCCAGGGTTTGACCTCTTCACGATGCTGTACCGCTTTTCCATTTGTCTTTTTACATGGCATATTCTCATTTTAGGATAAACTTGGAAGTACAAACTGAAACGCTTTAATTTTATAAATTCTCCAAGCAGACACAAAGGCTTATTTTTATTCCATCATGAGTGGGGCCTCTGCCCATCACTGGCATTTTTGGGTTTTCTCTGCCTTCAGAACACCTCTCAACACTGAGAAGCCCAACAGAATGAAAGCTGGAAGAGGGCAAGCACCATGTCTTACTCGTGTCCCTCTCGATTCTGCACAGTCTTGGTGCTAAGCAAAGGAGGGCTGTGCTGTCATGCCTCAAAATCCTGTTTCTGCATGAGGGGATCGCCTGTCAGCCCAGTGCCCTCCCCTTGTTCCCCAGCTGCCTCAGCCTGAACTTGAGGGCACGGACTGTTTGCATCACCACTGCCAGTGATAACCTGTCCATCAGAGTCAGCCTAGGTCTGCTGCACATGGAAAATTCTTTTTCCTTATCTCAGGTAAGGAGTGGGGACAACAAACAAATGGATGAGGGACAATATCTGGGTTCTGTGTCCAACATGTCTAAATGTTCAAGTCATTTTCCTTCTCTGGTCTCAGTTTACACAACTGCAAAATGGGGGCATCAAGAAAGTATCACAACCTCCCAAACTTCCAGCATCAACATTATCTTCCTGACGGTGGCTATGGCCCATGTGCTGTCTGTACTACATTTACTTCTATGCTTAATATTCTTCTTTAAATCGCCTCACTTTTTAAATACTTAACTATAAAAAGAAAACATATATCACTGCCATAAATGGAAAATCAGTATCAAGATACAGTCAAGAGGAGAAGGAAGTAAGAGTGAAAGTACACACAATATAAATACGGATGACATCATTACATTTTAGGTAGACATGGTTGCCTGTGGAGGGTACTGAGCCCAAGACCTGCTCCCTCTCTCTTTGTTACATGTTAAGATTTGAAATTTTAGAGAAGTGTGAGAGACGTATAAGCACTCATTGGATACTTTGCCCTTGATATAAAGATAAAGATGAAAATGAAATTAAAAAGGGGATCATTCTTTCACAGTGGAATTGGTATTATTTAATGCAGCATTTTTGTGGCATCTAACATCATTTCAGGTACCATGTGGTGCATCGCAGGTGCTTGGAAAAGTCTCAGGGATCTGCAGAAAGGCGGAAGGAGGAGGAGGAAGAGAAACAAGAGGGAGGGAGGAACCGCCCTGTTTGGCAGCATGTGACAATTCTGTAGTGCAATTTGACCCTGGTCCACTTAGAGCTGCCAGTGGGACATCAGGAAATGCAGAGATGGGAAGAGATGTGGAGAAGTGGTGCTCACTAGCGGGGAGGAACTGAGCAGACACAGCGCATCACTGCAAACCCTGGACCAGAAAACCTCAAAAGTTACCCTTGAGTTGTATGCACCCTAGATAGTAACTTTCAGACAACGAGAGGTAAGCTCTTTAAAAAAAATTCTATTTTTACAACTCCTAGCCTAGTAATTTACATAGAGCCGTCATGGAAAACATGGTGACAGACCAAGTAATTGGTCTTACTACGCAGGACTCAGTGACATAACCACAGTAAGAACCATAATAGTAACAACAGCTAACAAGTATCAAATGCTTACCTCATTCCAGGTACATAACATTTTCTCATTAATTCTAACAACATCATGTAATAGAGGTCTTATTATTAGGCCCATTGATTAGGTCAGTAAAATAAAGTCAGAGCTTAATTAAACTGTCCAGGTCTGTAGTACTCCAGTAAGGGGCAGAACTGGACAAACAAGAAACCTAAGTGTACGTTAAAATAACCTGATTTAATTAAAATAAACATGGGAAATGGGCTATTCAATTCTGGTTAACTGAATATTTTGATTAAAAGGTATTCTAGAAACTGCGTATGAATGAAAAATTCTGAAAGAATTAAAACACTAAAGGGGCTCTGGGGTGGCTCAGTTAGTTAGGCATCTGACTCTTAATCTCAGCTTGGGTCTTGATCTCAGGGTTGTGAGTTCAAGACCTGTGTTGGGTTCCACACCGGGTATGGATCCTACTTAAAAGAAGTTAGAATAAAACAAAACAAAACAAAACAAAACACTAAATGCGAAAATACATTAAACTTAATGGAAAACATCTCTGATGAATCAGAATTTTGAGTACAAGGATGTGCTGAAATGGAGCTGTAGAGAGTTTTGGTTGATCCCATGATGAAGAGTGATTTGGGCTGCTTAGGAGAAATGATTACTATGCTAAAGACCGATCAGGTGAGAGAATAGTTAAAAGCGAGAGGATCACGTAAACCTTCTCACAGGTTGAAGTTGAAGGCAAGGCTAAGGGCTATTTCCTGGGCACCCACAGCATGCCGGGTGTCCTGCTGGCTCACTGTGCACTGTAGTTGTAATCGTCTCGTCAGCTCTCGGAAAGAGGCACCAGCACCCCCACTCAACAGATGAAGAGACTGAGGCTCACAAATGGCCACTGACTCGCCCACATTTCTGTTAGTCTGGGCTTCACAATCATAACTCTCCCTCCAACTTTCTGGTGATAAGCTTCCTATTACATGTGGTTCAGAGGTCAGGGCAGCATTTCTAACTTTTAATTTCAGGACAATTATTTCGTGTTTGAAGCCCCATCTGTATTCATTAGGTATTTCTTTTATAGCTGACACTTCTGGGACCCGGTCGCTCAGCATCTCACAGTCTGGAGAAAATACTGTGTCTGTCGTATGTTTGTCAGTTTACTAAAGAACATTAAGGGAAATGGTTAACTCTGGATGCTTTTTTTCCTTCTGAAAAGTGTCTGAAGGGCTGCTTTGGACAGCAGGTATGTTAATTGTCAACTGTGTTTTCAAGGCATGAACTGGAAATGAAGATGATGTCCTACTAGGTGATGAAATTATCTGTCATAAACCCCAAAGTGGATGTCAAGTTCTGAACCGTTGGGGAAGAGCTGATGAAAGAAGTCGGTTGAAGGCATGGCAGATCAGTGCTTTACAGTTCTTGAACATTTCAGAGCATGGGGTTTTTTCTTGGTCAATGTGAACAAACTACATTAGACAAAGTAAGTCTTGCCTTCCAATGATGGCTTCAAAATCAGACTACAAACCCAACATTTCTGGTAACAGTAGCCAGTCTCTGCGATCTCGCTCAGCTTCTCCAGCTGAATCAATTTTGGATAATGTCCCATGTAAGCCCTTAGGTCCCATCACCATGGGCAAGGTCCTTCATTATCAGGCTGTTCCTTCATTAACAGACTAGCTGTTCCTTCACTCCATGCCTGTCCTTTTCCTCCTTTTAGTCTGGCCTTTCCCCAAGTCACAGTGGACTTTCATTTCCCAGAATGCACTAGACCTTTTCTTTCTCCTCTGTGTCTTTGTACCCTGTAATCTTTCTTCTTTTCTTTGCTAGATGTATTAGATCTCAGCTCAAATGTCATTTCCTTCATGGCCTCCCAGGTGAGGTTGGGTACCTTCAGGCTCTTGTTCCATTGCATCAGCTACTTCTCCCTCTTGCTGGGAAACTGCCACACGTGTAAATTACTTGTTGAGACTATTATCTCCCTCATGAGGATATGTACTAAGAGACATGATCCTTCATTGCTATACCCCCAGTGCCTAGCATCAAGTAGGCACTCAACAAACGTGTTGAATGAAGGCATAATATGAAACTGAAGATTATGCGGAAAACACCGAAGAAGTGAAGGATTGTGAATGTCTATCCCTTTGGTTTTATTGCAAAAACAGTTGGTGGGTAAATTACTTATAAAATATTATTGCTGGTAAGATGTGAAAAAAGAGGACTCTCCCTTAGAAATGGTATCAGTAAGTGGATGGTTCCTGGAAGAGTTGCTAATTGACTTCATTCATGAGTTTTTCTACTTCTGTGGAGAATAACATTCTGGAGATAATAAAGGGGTAAATCTAAGTTGGAGTCTCATATGACTTTGGACAAATAACTTCTCTCATCTGTAAAATGGGAATAATAATCAGATCTATTGCATAGGGCGATTGGGAGGATCGATAAGGAAATGCATGTGAATCACGTGGCACCGTGCCTGATGCATAGTAAATGGTCAGTAATGGTCAGTTATTCCCACCATAGTTGGTGCTTCTGTCCAAGGCAGGCACCTCTACTCTGAAGGAAGCCAGCTGACTTGAATCACTTGGATTCAGCATCTGATAATTGCCGAAGTTACCCTCTGAGGGTAGAGCAAGACCACTCCGTCTATACCACCATCACCAGCCCACACTACAAAAGCCGTCTCTCCCATGCTGGGCATTCCCTGAAGCCAAAGCAAAAATGGGATATCATCAGAGATAACACTAACAATTATGAACACTCACCCCATTCTAAAATTTGAACTGCTTCCTGACCACAATGTTCTGGGGACAGAAGTGAATTCCTTTGATCCAGTTCTGGCTTTTGACCAAAGTGGCAGTCTTGTTCTTTGGCATGACATCAAGAGCTCTGACAAAAGCAGTCTATGCTGCTGGTTGATCCGCATGGAACACCAGCCCTGGTCTTAGATTCTAGCAGGAAGAAGCATGTCTACTTTGTTTCATTTCTAAGTGGCAAAACAATTAAAATGCTAGCAAATGGAAAGAAAGTGTGAATGCAGTGATCTGAGACCTAGGAGACTGGACATATGGTGGGATTCAGGCCCCTGACAGCTCTGAATGGAGGTTTATCCTGCCTGTCCTGAGTGGCTTCCATTTCTCTTGTGACCATCGCAAATGGACTGGCTTGATGGGGGAATCTTGAGGGAATTCTAGGGGCATTCAGAGGATTTGAGGTAACTATTCTGTCTGCCAGGGGAGTGGGTGTGGGCCCCTCCTACACTGTCAGAGGCTCCGGAGTTTATGGGAGAGAGTACGCTGGTCAAGCTGGAGGGCTTAACCTCTCTGAGCCTCAGTCTGATCTTCTGCACAAGAGCATTGCTGGAATGGCAGTGTTCAGAGGATGCAATGAGAAAAATGTATTTAAAGCACTTAGCCCTGTGCCAGGCACTTAGCAAGTGCTTAAAGAGCAGGAGCGGTTGCTCCTGTCGCTATTTTAGACTTCTTAATTCATCTAATAAAACCATCGTCATATTATGCCGAAGGGAATGAAAAGCCAAGTGTGGTACTGTGCTCCAGGTCACAGAGCTCCTGGGCGAGGGGCAGGGGTGAGACCTCATCCCAGGTCTCCCCACTCCTGGGCTGTCCTTTTGCTGTACACCGCTGGCTGTCAGGACTCACTTCGGGGCATAGAGGAGCTCTTCAGGACCTCCCTGTGGGGGGCCTTCCACGGTGCCCCCTTCAATCGAGTCTCCACCCCCAACATGTGCTCAGTCTCTAAATCCTGTCCGTGTTCCTTCCAAAATATCCTGTAGAAATGCCTCCTACTTTCCTGCCTCCTGGTCAATGCAACTGCTGTTCCATCTAGAGGATTCTCCCCTCTTTTCAGCCACAGCTGACCCCTCTTAGTTTCGCCCATGTCTCCTCCTCAGAGACCTTCCGTGACCATTCTTGCTGAAGCAACATTATCCCCATCTCCTTTTTCTCTTTCCCTCTCTTTCTTTCCAGTTTGTGGCCTGTATAGCACTCCCCTCTTTAATTTTCTTTCCTTTTCTATTGTCTGTCTCTTTTCCTAAATGTAAGCTCCAAAAGGACAGAGAAGATGTCTTCCTTGGTTATTGCTGTGTTCCCAGCAACCAGCACAATGCACGACACACAGGTGCCTGGTAAATACATGTTGGGTGAATGAATGAATGAGTGAATAACGAATGAGTGGATTCCAGAACTAGCATATTTGTTAACACCTGGATAGGACCAAGGAAAGGATTTTGTTTGGAGAGAGACCTAGGTACCTGCTTGACCCCCTTCCTGGCCTCTAAAAGAACAGTGCGAGGCTACCCACCAGACAAGGACCCTTCCAAGCAGGCAACCCACACAAAAGCACATCTTGCAGTCAGGGGAAATGGGCGGATACTTGCTAATCGCGACTTCCAACTGGGCTGATCTTTCCAAAGTTCGAAAGGCGCCTGCCTCCAGAAATCCCAGGCTGCTCCTGCTGCTGAGGCTGGGGAGGAGGAGAGGAGGGGCGCGCCTGGACGCCTCTCGGGCTGGCACGAAGAAGCCACATCTCCTCCTCCCTCCTCCCCCCAGCTCCTCTCCAAGAGAGGAAGCAATGCAGATGGAGACGAGAAATAAATATTCCTGCCTGCTCCGTGCCACTGCAGACGTTTTCCAAAATGTCTGGCTTGGACCATGAAATCAAGCCCACCCAGGAAAGGAGGCGCTCAGCGGGAGAAAGAGGGGGAAAGGGTGGCATATTTGTCGATACTTGTCAGCTTTCTGGGGGGCACAGCACATGGCTCATACTTGGCAGCCCTGCTGAGGTGGGGACGTGGTAAGTGCACAGTAATACTTGAAGAATTGAATCAGAAATGGGAGCAGAGTTAAGGAAATCCTGCCAGGGTGTCGGCACCACCTCTCCGCCTTTGTCCGGGGTCCCGGGACTCACAGCTGGCTCTTTCCTCATTGATTTCCTGGCTCTTTCCACAGTACCTGCTGCCCCTGCTCAACCCTCTGCCATCCGCTCCACTTCACTCTGGCGTAATTCATACAACTGGGCTGCAGGAAGTCTTCAAAGGCCCAATGAAATTTGGGCAGGAGCTCAGAATCCCCGTGCAGAGATAGCTATTCCTGCCACCTCTAAGCACAGCTCGCGTTCTCCGACGCTGGAATACCAGCAGGAGATGAGAACAGAGGCTGCAAATGATAAGTGGGTGCTTTTGGCCGTGGGATGGCCAAGTGTGTGGGAGAAGTGTCACTAAGGAAGGGAAGTTACAGGCCCAGCAACAGGCACCAAAGTGTTCTGCAGTTACGGGGACTTCACTAGGCATGCTGAGAGGCTGCAAAATGTCTCAGGAAAGAGATGAGAGCACGAGAATTTCAGCTTGAAAACTCCTGCCTGGGCTATGCTAGGTCTTCTTTGTTTCTCACCCTCCCGTGAGAATCCGCCTCCCCCCCGCCCAGTATGGTGTCCTTGTAGCTGCCATGGGGCCCCCTTCTACCAGTTCTACTGGGAAGTCAATCATGACGGCAGGGCCTGGGGGGGGTGACTGAATTCTGCTCTATAAAAAGCAGAAGGGCTTTCCTGGTTTGCACTCATTCAAGTCCAGTGCAGTAAAAACACTTGCTTAAAATGAAGACTTGAAGAAAGTGGTATCTTTGGTGGGTGTCAGGGGAGTGTTTTCCAGAAATGCTGCAATTAATTCTGCCTCTTTTCACCACTTCCATGACTTCACTGAGGAATGAAAGATTATCTAATATTTCCCACTCATGTGCCCTGAATCCTTCTTTATGAATCTTCCCCACTCATCTGCCCATCTGCCTTCCAGTGCTAGGCAACTGCCAACTGAATCCCACTCTCTCCAGGAAGTTGTTCAATGGTGGGGGGAAACTGGCAAGAGCCCTCGCTTCCTATCTCTACTCTGCCCATTGCTGTGTGACCTTAGACCAATTACTTCCCCTCTCTGGGCCCTGGTTTCCTTGTTTATCAAAGGAGTGGCTGGATAGGTATCCTTTCAGCTGGGACACATTATGGGTAGTTCTACAGAGTGCTATGGGACAGATTTCCTATTGTCACCATCGTCTATCCCCCCCGCCCCCTCCCCCTACACCCTTACCATTAAATTCCAGGGACTGGAGCCCTCACACTTCCAGGGTTGAGTTCAGTCCTTATTTGTGGAAGTTTAGAGCTGCATATTAAAACAAGCTGGGTATGTGGATACATGAATCCTATCTAGAATTGTTCTAAATGTTTTTTGTCTACATTTCCCTAATTCCCAGAAAATGTAATGCATGGGAAATACCAGTATGAGGCATATTTAGGGAGAGCTTGTGTACATGTGTTTTGCATTGTATAATAATCATGTTAGTTATCTTTCACTAATGATAACCACCATTTATTGAGGCCTACTTCATGCGAGGACTACGCTATGCTCTTTCACTTACATTATTATCTTCACAATAGCTCATCATATAAGATATTATCTGTTCCTCACTCCATACTTCACAGTAGTTGACCACCATTAACACACGTACACACAAACCCAAACCAAATCTACACAATAGCACTCCTCCCCAAAGCCAAAACCAAAACCAAAACCAAAGCAAAGCTGAGGCTCAGAGAGGTTGAGACAGTTGCTGAAGATCACACAGCTGGTGAATATTGGCAATGGGATTTGAACCTGGTTCTGCTAGATTGATGTGCTACCCTGTACCCTGTGCTAGACCTTATCTTGGCATTTAGTGCCTTTCTAGGAGATTCTTCATACATTAAACCTGTTTTAAAGATGCAGACATAACAGGACTTAAACTGATTGCCTTTCCTATGGCATTATCAGAGGAAAACATCTGGTCTCAGAGTCAGCAAAAACCCTGCTATCAGAAATGGCAGGAAAAGTAGCAGCTGTCATAGGCACTGAGCACAAGGAGGGTGGGAGAACCAGGCCCCCAAAGCAGCCCATTTCCAATGACCATCTCCATTGGTCATTTACCTACAGAGAATTAGGCTGGTTTCTGCCCACAATCAAACTCACTTCTATGCCCATGCCCTATTCTGGCACAGAGTTAGAGCCCCTCACAGACTCAATCATCCGCTCCAGAGATTGTAAACCCCAATGTTCCCAAGCCCAGGCAGGTACATGAATGAGCAAAATGGCCAAGAGGATACTACAGGAAACTGGCAAACACATGTCTGGTCAATGCGGACCACTGTGACTCCGCTCCAGCAGATGGTTGCTATGCATGTATGCAGGCCCAGAGCTGCTAACTGTTCCCTTTCCAGGGAAAGCCTGGAATATGGACATCCCTGTGAATGCTCCGGATTTTAAATGTAGGCAACTAATTCAGTTAAGAAAAGTGTACTTGACACAGTGAGGACCAAACTAAACATATTTAAAAGCTCTCTCTGACCTGAAGATCTCTATCTGTAACCTTTAAAATTAATTTTCCTCATTTATGGTTGGGGAAATGGTAGCCCAGAAACAGGAAGTGATTTGTCTGAGATAGCTAACGTGGGCTCAGGCCAGCAGCTCTCTTTTGGATACATACATATAGAGACATATGTGTGTGTGTGTGTACACACACATACATACATACATATTGTATGTTCACAAGTGAAATAGAAATGATTTTGGATTACCTGCTGTTGTGAAATGCCCTGCTTATTCTCCTAATGTTACTATATATTGGCAGTTGACCTTGATTAACATACTTATACAAACCCAAACTGAAGTGACACATTGGCACCCTGCTCCTAAACCCAAACTCAAACCAAAACTAAAACAAAACCCAGGCAAGAAAGAAGCTCTTTACTTACGGTAAATGATAAAAAAGAAGAAAACAAAGTCCCTTCGTCATATCTGGATAATTTTGCCAGTACTCCTTCCAAGATAGTAACGAACTAGTAAAACAGCAAAAAAGAAGAATTATTATTTCAAACTCTAATTGTTCACACTACAGAGCAACATTTCCCAATCACACAGAGACTAGCAATGACCTCGCTCGGTTTTGCGTTCTATTATTTGATTCTCGCTTTTGGGGAAAGGAATAGATTGCTTTCACATAGAAATATTTGACTTATCCGGCTTTCTCTTCATTATTATGTGATTGCAAATATAGCGTGTTACAGAAGTACAAAGTGACAAAATATTATTGAGTTGCATACAGCATGCGATAATATTAAATGCACTTTTCAAAATCCAAAACTGCGCAAAGCAGTTTTTACGTTACATATTAGCACTACATTTAATCCAATCTATTTTTATTTGTATTTTATCAGTAATTTGGGGGAAACAGAAGTTTAGCACTGGCAAATATAAATGTCTTCCCATTCAGCATTACTTAGTTAAAATTCTATAATTCATGAGGGTGACTGAAATAGCTTTATCTGACTTTTATGTTTTATTATGACTCTCACTGCATGTGAAACGAGGGGAAAGGGGGTTTTCAGGATGGCAGAATTCCTTATTACCGTTTAACTTTCTGTTTCTAAAATCTAACTTTGTCAGTGCTGAAAAACAAAACAAACATTTTCCACATAACCTAGTACAACGTCTGGGGACAATTTCTTATTAAGTTAACACATGCCACTTTATCAATTCATCTTCACACGGCTCACAATCATCAGAAAAAATCATTCCGAGCTGAGCCTGGGTGACGTACGATCTCGTTTCCTGAGAGATACGAGTATCCAGCTCAACTTTTTAACGTGTTACATTTTAATGGAAATGCAGATATAACAAAGCGATGTTCACAATGAAACATTTCACCTGAAGCTGAAGGTTACCTTTGCAACCAAGAGTGTTATCATTTCTTTAACAGTTTCTTCAATTAGTTCATCTATTTTTGAATGGTATTGATGCTAAAGAACACAGAAAGACAAATATTAGCATGTTGGGGAGGTGATGGCATTGCATCCGTCAGTAATTTTTAGACAACACAATTTATAAATAAAGCCTGGCCTGCAGACCCAGTTTGTTTCCATACTCCCAGAAGCAGCTGTAAGATTCTGACTCCAGGTCTTTGATGAAGAGAGATCTGAAGCTCTTTAAAAAAATTACCAGCCACATGGTTCCTCACCCAAGACTTCTGATGGCTTTGATATGTGTAGATACATACACACGATTACAAATAGCATGCATGGATGGCCTCATGGCCTGACGGTGTGTGGATCTGGAACTTACAAAACAAGATACCACAATAATTTAATACAGGGGATGAAAAGTTCTCTTTGGAAAACTGCTGGGGTATATGGTTCAGAATTTGACCAAGACACTGGGACTGATTTTGCAAATACTATTCTGAAACCCTCTGATACTTTGGGTTCATGCCCCAGAGCCCACTCATTCTATCTCTAGATGTTGACTGAGGGTCGAGGCAAAGTGTCATTTTCTGAACCCTTGTGGCAGCCATTCGCTTTCTCTATTCATGGAAAAGCAGACCCATGTTTAGAGCCACTAAGACTCCTGTTAAGTTTTTCAATTTCTCTAACGGCCTCTATCGATTAAATTTAAATAGTAATGTGAAAACAAACCCCCACACAAACAAAAATCTGCTGTAAATGCCAGGAAAAGAGGAAAAGCAATTTCAACAGAAAATACTGTATGCCAGTTCCTTGACATTTATTAGATCATTTTAGTATCCATTTGAATTATTCCATATTCCTTAATAAAAAATCACAATGCAAAACACTGCTATTTGGAAAGGAAAATGCACTTACCCACTCTTTAGCAAACTTTCAGAAGGATGATTAATTAGGAACAGAAAAAAAAAGGAACAGTGCAAATAAAAATTAGGACAAAAGGACACATGAGAAAATGAAAATTAAACAAACCATTCAAAAAGCTATGAAAACATACAGAAATAATAAGCCATGGGAATGTGGCTTGATGTTCTGATAACTGGCAATCAGAATTAATGAAAGTGAGTGAAAGGATGTGATTTAAGTTAATTCAGTAAAAGTTACAGGGGAATTTCATCTGTAATTGTAAGACCTGAATAAAGTTCCAGGGCAAAGTTGGGAAGTCATGTCACCTAAGAAAATATAGTTTAGTTTCCTCATCTGTAAAAAAACAGATACTAACCACTCAGGACCAATGGGTGGGGTGGAAAGAGAAGCCAGTACAAACACTGCTTTTGGAAAGAATATGAAGCAAACCCTATTTAAAGATACTTAGGAGGTATGTTCTTCTATTATTATTATCGTTATTACTTATTATTATTACTTAAAAACCATTTCCTGGCGGCCCTGTTCTCAGACTCACAGATCCATTGTGAGGATCAAGTGAGGATCAGATGTGAAAACATCCTGTCAACTATAATTGTAATTCAAATATTATTTGTTCAAGTTCATAAAGCAGAAGCTAAGGGTAAGGAGATATGGTCTGAATGCTCTGTCCTCCCATTTTAGTTCCCTCTCAGTTGATTAGAGGAAAAACAATAAAGCAAATGGTCCATGTTGTATAGTCCTGATGAATCAGAACCCATTTTGGCTCTACTGCTAGCTTCTCGAAGGGATTTACTAGTAAGTGGCATAAACCTGAAGCTAAATGCAAAAACTATCTGCAGAATTCTGTGCTAGAAACACAAAGAAAGATGTCAGAGCAAAAGAATTCAGGAATATTGACAGGGCTCCAAATTCATTTTTAGGTCTTGAGATAAGATCCAGTATCACATGCTTACTTTCCTCCTCATGTGACTGCCTCACTCTGCTTGATTTTCTTTGGATTACTATAAATGATTCACATTTATTAAATTAATTATGAGATTCAACTAACTCAGAAAAGCAAGTTGTAGGCTAAATAATATAATCTGAAATATTAAACGAGGGGCTTCTAACCCAAGCAAAGAACATCACTGGGAATAGAAACATTCCCTTGAAAAACTTGGCTGAAAGGACAAGTAGAGCCAAGAGCCGTTGTTTTCCACACACCAGGAAAGACACAGGTTCTTGGTCTGAGGTGTTAGTAATGTCATTCTTTCTTGGAAATCAAATAAGCGTTCTATTCTCAAGTGGGGGGAACCTCAAACCTTTTTATTTTGGAAGGAGTCCAAACTGAAGGATATGGAGATGTGATGGGCTGATGGGAACCTCTTCCCACCTTCAATTTTTCCATGCCAAACATGGCCGTGACCTCCCCACAGAGAGTCCCACTATCTCTTCACTCTAAACAAATATAATTATCTCCACTCCTGTTCTCATTTCTTTTTCTCTGTTATGAAAAAGTCATTTTGATATGATTATTCTGCCTTTTCCCTCCAGAGGAAATTTGAACATGTCAGTCTCTGTTGGTCTATTTCCTCATTTCCTCAGTGGGGCTAAAAATGACCCCTGTGAATACAGGAATCATATTCACCTAACAACAGTAGTGAAACAACACACAGAAATGTGGTTTAGAAACTGAGAAGTGGTATATAGCAGTATTATTACTATTACCATTAATTGGTTAGCATAGTGGTTATATGTGTTTACATTTCTCTACACTCATGTAAAATCTATATATATATTGCATGGTATGTAAATTATAATCTGAATTAAATAAAACCTATTTTGGGAAAGAGTACAGCAGGGTAACAGCCACTGTGCTTATCATGCATTAAAGTACTATACATCAAAGCAGTCCCCATTCCTATGTGAGGAAGTACAAAATGCACGAATTTCTTTTACCAGAGTCTCCAGAGACTCATTCGATTAACTAGCTTTTCTGGGGCAATAGTGAGAACTCTGCCTTCGTTCTGCTCTTTCTGGGGAGATTATTTATTCCATGCACACGTGAAGCTCCATGAGGGGGTATAAACACTACCAAGGCATCTTTTAGGTACCATCCCCCCAATAAAATAATTTTGTCACAAGTCTCTTGCAGTCAGACGGACTATCCAATTTCATCTACATCTCAATATTGGTACAAAGAGGGATCCTTCCTATTTTTGCATTTTCTAATTCTCTCTCCGGTTGTCACTGGATTGGCTTGACCCTAGTAATAATAATAATAATGATGATGATGATGCCCATAAATTACATTCTGGGGCACTAGACCATAATAATAGCAAGGGAACTGCTAATCTTCAATGGTATGGAAAGTTTGGGGAGTTCACTTCTGTTTCTGATGAGCTGAGCTGCTGCAAATTCACAATCACTTTGTAAAAATCATTCCACTTGACTTCCTGTACTGCACATTTTGCCTTGTCATGGAACAGATTGTGTGTATGTTGTCTTTCTGTTAAGACCATCTGACCTTGGAAATGAGATGAAAACACACTAGACCAAGTGAGAAACTATTTAATACACAATTTCCTCTCTATTGGTGCTTTGCAAATTTTAATGAAAAAATAAATACTTAAGATGGGAAAGTATGGTTAACAAATGCTTCAACAGCTGCCTTTAGATGAGACTTTAATCTGGTGATGAAACTGAGAGAGTGATCTTGAGATGGGAGAATATTGTGTCACCTGAGCAGTCACTAGTCTAAAACACTTTGAGGGAGTTGGAATCCAGGTGGAAGCAGGTACTACAACTAGATCTACAAAGGAGCTTAATATCCAATACTCATGAAGTGAAAACTACGCAAAAACATTGAGCTGCTACCTATTCTCCCAATTTCCAGTCATCCTTGGCCCATCTCATTTTTATAATTCAGTTGACTTGGGAGATGAATATCCCCATTCTTCAAAGTGAGAAAAATTACTGAGAGACTATTTGCATGAGTCTTCCCATTGAAGTTCTACTCAAGGTCACAGCCAGCAAGGTCCCTCAAAGGAAGTATATATTTCTAGAAAATGATGTCTGGCTTCGTTCTGACTATTCTCTGTCACTTGGTATTCTAAGGTCATCAGAGGCCTCTATTCTCATGAGCTGGTCACATAGGTGTCTCTGATTCAATTACACTAAGGAGAAATGGCATAGCAGGTCTCTCTAGCATAGCTTGAGAAACTGGCAGTCTCAGGATAAGAGCCACAGACTAAAATACAGCATTGTATGATCCCTTAATAAAGATCACTTGGTCTGGAGGAAGGGTGTGGGGGCTCAGGAAAAATGGGAAATGTTTAACAGCCTTAGATATTGTTTAAATTAAAAAAAGAAGAATGTTGAATTATTTGGAAGGGATACATGACATGTTTTCTACTTTATCAAATAGGACAATGTCCAGAAAGAGGTAGGCATTGCTGCTTAGCCTCAAAAATTTTACTATTTGGGCCTATCCAAGATAACATTCTAATCTAACATCCAGAAGTGAGGGACCTTTATCCTCAGTTTCAACAAGTTCCATATCTTTCAAAGGTTGTGTGTTACATGCTATATATTTCTCATGTGACAAATGATGACAGTATGGTTGTATGAGTAAGGGACTTGCTCAAGGTCACAGAGTTTGGCAGCTAAGGTATAGGCTCCGTAAGATGTACTTCTTTTTTTTTTTTTCTACTTCTAAGGCACTAAACAACCTGTTCTTCTAGAAAAACATGATCCCAATTTTAAGCCAAGGTCATTCTATTGTTGCACAGAAGTGATTAGTGGTAAAGATAAGAGCAGGATCCCCTTGTGACAAAATCAACTTGCTATTTTTCATCATATATCTGCAACCAGGGGCTACCATTTGGCCTAACAAGGTCCATAGGTTGCCTGAAATGCAAAATTGTGGGAAAGCATTTTTTTCTCCCTGGGCATTGGTTCCCTAAATTTCATCAGATTTTCAATGGGGCCTGTGACAGTAACCCTTGCAACCCAACTCCCACTACTCTCCCCAAAACCCAGTTCAAAAAGAAAGAAGTTAAGATCAGAATGACTTGGCTTGTTTGGAAGGAGTGCTTAGCATCTGACTGAGTATGTGAGAGTTCTTTAAATATGGCCACAATTGAGTCAATGTGAGGAGGGACTGTAAGAGCTGCTGAGGGGAAAGGAGGCCAGTCCTAGTGCAACAATCTTCCTCATCCTGGAATGAGATCAGTCTTTGAAGCTCAGTTGAAAAGGACATCTTGGGAAGCTCCAAGGGGAAAGAGATAAACTGGACTCCATCAAACTTAAAAAAATGATTGTGTTTTAAGGGATACTACCACGAAAGTGAAAAAGACAACTGGTGGAATGGGAGAAAAGAGTTGCAAATCATAAATATGATAATGGTCTAGTATCCAGAATATATAAAGAACTCTTTCAGCTAATTAATAAAAAGACAACTTAATTTTTTAAATGGGCAAAGGATTTAAATAGACATTTCTTCAAAGAAGATATACAAATGGTCAATAGCACAGAAAAAGATGGCCAACATCACTTCAAATCAAAACCACAGTGAGATAATACTGTACACACACAGGTCTACATGAAAACACAGGGTGGCTATAAGAAAACAGATAATTAGAAGTATTGGCTAAGTTGTAAAGAAGTGGGATTTCTCATACATTCCTGATGGGTATGTAAAATGGTGCAGCTACCTTGGAAAACAGTTTGGCAATTCCTCAAAAAGTTAAACATAGAGTGACCGTATGACCTAGCAAGTTCAAACCTAGGTATATATTCAAGAGAGTTGAAAACACAGGTCTACATGAAAACATAGGCCCCCATGAAAACATAGGTCTACATGAAAATAGGCCCACATGAAAACATAGGTCCTCATGAAAACATAGCTCCACATGAAAATATAGATCCACAAGAACATCAGTGTTTATGGCAGTATTACTTGGAGTAGCTACAAAGTGGAAACAACTCAAATGTCTATCAACTGATGAATTGATAAATAAGATGGGTATAGCCATATAATAATATACTGTTCAGTATAAAAAGGAACAAAGTGCTGATACATGTGACAGCATGAATCTTGAAAACATGAATGTCATATGAAAGAAACCAGTCACAAAAGGCCACATGAGATTCCATTTATATGAAATGCTCAGAATAGGCAAGTCCTTAGAAAGTAAGGAGGTGGTTGCCCAGGGCTGGGGAGGGAGAGTTGGGGAATTATTATTCATAGGTCAGAGTTTCTTTTTAGGATGATGGAAGAGTCTTACATTTGATTGTGGTGATGATTGCACAGGTTTGTGAATATTCTAAAAACTATTGAATTGTATACTTTAAAAGGTGAAATTTGTGGCATGTGAATGACATCTCAAATTAAAAAAAAAAGAGCTCAAGGGGAGAAAAATTCAGGAGGGACAGAATTTTGGAAAGTCTGAATTCAAAGGGATCTTAATGAACATTAGAGGTCACCAAAAGAAGGGTTTTTCAAGCAGGCTCTGTGAAGCCCAAGAGACTTCAGGTGGGCAGTGAAGAAATGTAGAGGTGGAAAGGAACATGGTAGCTTGAGCACAGGGCCCCTCTTCTTGATCTCCTGCCCTTCACTCTATCTAGAGCAGCTCTCATTTTTTTTTTTTTTTTGGAAAGAACATCTTTCCTTAGAAGTCTTTTTCTTTTTTTAATTTTATTTTTATTCTTTGCCCAAGGGGTACAGGTCTGTAAATCATCAGGCTTACATCTTTCACAGCATTCACCAAAGCACAAACCCTCCCCAATGTCCATAACCCATCCACCCTATCCCTACCCTCCCACCCCCCAGTAACCCTCAGTTTGTTTTGTGAGATTAGGAGTCTCTTATGGTTTGTCTCCTTCCCCATCTCATCTTGTTTCATTATTTTTCCCTCCCTACCCCCCACAACCCCCCACCCTGCCCCTCAAGTTCCTCATATCAGAGAGATCATATGATAATTGTCTTTCTCTGATTGACTTATTTCGCTCAGCCTAATACCCTCCAGTTCCATCCATGTTGTGAGCAGCTCTCATTTTATTTATTTCACATGCTGGCCTTCTTGGTGAGGTTTGAAGGACTAACACTGCAGCTCAAAGGAGCCTGAATTAAATTAGAATAGTGGTATCACTTTACAGATGAGAAAACTAGGGCCCAGCTCATTTGCAGCACAGCTGGGGTAAGAACCCTGGTGGCTGACACCCAACCTGAGACTTCCCCAGGGGGCTGTCCTTCATGGGAGCCCTAATCTTAACTCCTTTTCGGATACTGAGTCTCCACACCAACGATTCTCCAACTGTGGTCTCCAGACCAGCCAGCAGCATCAGCATCACCGGGGAATTGGTTAGAAATGCAAATTCTTGGACAACACCCCAGACCTCTCAGAAACTCTTGGGGTGAGACCCAACGATGTGGGTTTTGAGAAGCTCTCTAGATGAGTCTGATGCTCACTGAAATCTTCAGAACCACTGCTCTAGGTCACTCACATCCAGCACACGGAGCCATGAAAGAGAACCGAGGGCCCCCTGCATTTGCCCCTAGTGCCTAGAACATAACCCCTGAGCAACTGTTCCTCCAAAGAAAATCATTCAGGAGCAAACACTAACAGGGGTGTCTGAGGAAGCAGATTAGTGGGGAAAGAAGGTTGGAGATGATGTTGCCAGGAAGAGAATACCACCAACCCACATTTAAAAATGGAAGGTGCCGATAAGAGAAAATAAATAACGAATAAGGAGCAAATATAATTTAGTAAGAATTCTGAGCATGTAAGGCTGGTATCGAAAGATCTGATTTAGGAGCAATTTATGCCAATTGGCAACAACACGAGAGTTGCCAGAAATGTTTCTGAATTAATTCTAAATTGGTATATGAATATCTAGCTGGCTTGAGGCCATCAGAGAAAAATGATCATGATAGTCTTTAATCAAGCCCGAGTTGCTGCTTCTTTCTCCTTTACATTTTAAATACCACTTTGGAATTGGAAACTTAGCAAAGGACTAACCTTTTGGTCAGGAAAGATTTACAATCAACTCAGTCTAAGGAAATCGAAAAGTCTGTGGTTTCTTAAAAATTCAGAACCTGCTGGTTTTTACCCCTGGGGATGGGGTAGCCGAGCGATACAACATTATACATCCTGGAGGTTGCTTGATGCAAGAAAGAGAACCCTCCTGTGGTCCAGATGTTCAAAGTGATAAAATGCACTTCAAATGGGAAAATGACTTGCACTCTGGCAAACAAATCCGTTGGAGATACCAGCCTAATAGATAAGGTCATCGCACATTATTTGACTTGAAGGAACTTATGGCCACCCCAACTCCAGCCAAGAATCACTTCCAAGTGATTGGCATTCTCATTAGCACATGCCTTAGAAATTTACTTAACAAACAGATACCAAACATTCATCTGTAGCTTAATCCACAAATGTTAGAAGGATATTTCTGAAACTAGCAGACCAGTGTAGATGGAAGGAATTTGTGAAGTTTTCTTTTACATGATCAATGGAGGGGGGAAAAAAAAATCTGTATTTTTTTTTTTTTTTTTACCTCTTGGCCCATTTCCATGCTGCAAAGTTTTGTTGATTGAGCTTTGGCATCAACCATAACATTAAACATGGTGCATATTGACTGTGGGACTCGAAAATCTGTTGATCGACTGGTTTTTTGCAGCTTAACTTCAAATGCAATCCTGGTTCTATTAAAACAAAGTAGGAAAAGACCAATTCAGCATTCATGGCAGCAGGTGGAGGAGACATTTTCTGAGAGGTCAGTGAAAAAGAAAATTGAAGGCTGTAATCAGTTTCAATCGACAATGACTTCACATGTGTTCTTTTAAAAATGACTTTCCCAACTAAGGAAGGCCTATTCACGGAGACAGCCACGGAAACGCTCCCTTTCTCGGCAGTACACGGAACACCTGTAGCTCAGCGTATTTCTGTCTATAGTTTACATGCTATGGAGATCCCTAATTTCAGGAGAATGAATGAATTAACAAAAACCCAATTATAGCATTATAGCATATGTAAGTTCTCTCACATTGGCAACTGCCTACCTTGAATCACTTCATTAAAAAAACAAAAAACAAAAAAGCGGCTTCTAATCTTCAAAATCTCATGGTGGGGAAAAAAAATCTTAAATGACATTTATTGTTTTTTTTCTTTTGGCTTTGAAAGAGACTGAAGTAAAAAAAAGTTCCAATTATTATATGGCTTTAAAGACTAAAAAAATAAGATAGGTAACTTTGGGAAGGAAAGTTAAATTAGGAGGAGTGGTATTAGGACTTCGGCTATATTTGTTGGCAATGTCTATTATTCTGCGATCAGAGTATATATCTCTATATATTTTTAAGAGTATATTTTTAATAAGTGAAAATGCCATAATATACTTACCAGTTCAAGAACTGTGTAATGGTGTAAGCTTAATGGGGCATAATTCTGACATAAGTCACATTATGATCCCAGCAACGTGCTAACTGCTCACAGGAAAAGCTAGTCCCACACGGCCAGCTGGTAATACAGGTGTGAGATTTAATCCTTGGTATCGGCATTGTATAGGGGACCAGCTATATTTTAAAAGGTTTTAGAGAAGTGGGTCACATCATCCCATGTCTTGAAAGAAAAGCACCTGGTTAGTAAGTGGTTTTATGAAAGCTCCTTTTGCCCAATGCATCTTTTCAGTATTGTTCACCGTCAGGTTCTGGAGATCATGCAGCCACCAGGAAAGCATTACTTCAAGAGGTATTAGTAGCAGTTTTCTAACAGTGCAGGGGAGGACCACACAGCTAGTTAGCTCGGGAAAGGATGCCAGCTTGCTAACACACCCTGAGTGCATGCAGGGAAGCCAAGTATAATTTCTAAGGTTGGAAGCCTAGTTCTTAAGAAAAAAAACTAAAAAAAAAAAAAAAAAAAAAAAAAAAAAAAAAAAAAAAAACCCCACAAAAAACCAACCCATAAAGCACTCCTATTATTATATGATCATGTTAAAGATAAATGTATCCTGGCTTCTAAAGACTCAGTACATTGAAGTAGCTTTCTAATCATGATGATCATTTTAAGCTACACTGAAAGTACATTCTTTTCTGGTTTTGTGAAAAGGAGGTCTGATGGAGACTGAGTTGGACAGGTCCTTGTGCTGATCCTCTGAGGCCGGCATGCTAGTTCCAGCCTAATCGGAGAAAGGGGAGTGCTACATCGTTCCCAGAAGTAAACGTCTTCTGTTTTCACAGGGGAGCTGTGCATTGTCCTTGGAGGGTGTGAAAAGGGGAAACCAAATGCAAGATTAATGTGACTGGGAGGGCTCCACAGAGCAAAATGCCAGGGATGGAGAGGTCACTGAATTCAACTGACTGTCCTTGAGGACAGAGTTAGGGGGGCGTGTTTCAGTGGAACACAGTATCTGATATAGACTAGACTAGAGGTTCTGTCATGTCCATCGGATGAATGATGTAAATTTCTCAGAAACTTGGAAATGAAGGGTGCTTGATTGACTTTGGATGTCGCATATTTACATCTATGAAATAACGTCCTTATGGTGACTTCCTTCTGGAACAATGGCCGTTTATTCTATCACAAAGAGGAAAGCAAATGTTGTAGGCTCTACTCATGTAGATTCTATGTCTTAAAACATCGAAGGACCTTTTCATGTTTTCCCTCTGCATCTGGAGGTTGGGGGATGATATCTGCACTTGTATTTGCAGTTGTCTGCTTTTGTCTGGGGCCGTAATTGGAAGGGTCATCAATAAATTTAAGCATTTGATATCAAGTGTAAATGTGCAGTTGATCAGCTTCTGTTAATAAAAGGTTACTTAACAGCCACTAGGTTCCAAGCATGACACTGGGACCAGGGGAGGGCCGAGAGCTCAAAACAAATAAGATACACTTCTTGCCGGTGAGGAGTTCACACTCTTTGTGGTGGCTGGCCACAGAGATTGGTGGTAAGGGGTAAGATAGCATCACTGTCTTCCTTTCACATCCATATGTCTTCCCATTTTCCCATCAACTCCTCACTTCCTACTCCCTACTCGAAAGACTGGCTTCTCAGAAGGGCATATACATCTTTTTGTGCAATTGTGTATACAGATCAGAAGCCAGAACACTTTCTCAGAAGAAGTGTTCATTCTTATGTACTGTAGCCCTGAGTACAGACAGGGGGAGAATTTTTCACCACAGGGGAACTGCCCCATAAGAAGGTTTTGGTGGAATGGTTTGGCTGCAAGAAAAGAGCTGATTTTCCTAAAACTAATGGAGACTATGTAGGAAATGGTAGAATTCGAAATTCTAAGGAAACATTTTGACCTTGGGTTTGAATAACAGGCCTGCCTTCGGTTCTAAGAGTAGGAAGAAAAGAACAAAACACAAAATTTGGATTGCCCAGACTCTGAGCTTCCAGAAGTGCCATCAAATACCTGTCCTGACTCTCCACGGCACATAGTCCCTTCCCCAGTTCCTCCTGAGACATTCACCTGCCTGCCCCTGCATTGTTCTTCTGCCCTTTTGGTTTCCAGTTTTGATGCTATTCCTTCTCTTTTCTTCTTCCAAGAGATAAAATTCAGCTCACTCCCAGACAAACCCAGGCCTCATCACCCACAACTGATCCATCAACCAAACTATACAACATCTGGAGATCTGGAGTAGCCTGCGCTGTTTGTGGTCTTTCTTTTTTTTTGTTTTGAATGAAGAAAAATAATGGAACAATTATGAACTGGAAAAGGAACTTGGGGGGGCGCCTCAGTGGCTCAGTGGGTTAAGGCCACTGCCTTCGGCTCGGGTCATGATCCCAGGGTCCTAGGATCGAGGCCCACATCGGGCTCTCTGCTCAGCAGGGAGCCTGCTTCCTTCTCTCTCCTCTCTCTGCCTGCCTCTCTGCCTCCTTGTAATCTCTCTCTCTCTGTCAAATGAATAAATAAAAAAAAAATCTAAAAAAAAAAAAAAAGAAAAGGAACTTGGATGTGTGTCTGGGGATAGATAGGGTGATGATAATGATGTTAAACCAGAGGAATTCCATTTCTGCTCCAGGAGGAAGGGATGCGGTCTCTCATTCTTCATGGCATGCCATGCCAGGAATGTAGCACTGTGCCTGGCAGGTAGGAGGAACTAAACAATCTTTGTTGAATGGATGCATATTGTTCTCATTTTCTTCTCTTCACCTTCTCAGAACACTCTACCTGGGAACTTCAACTGCAGCATTCCCACCTCAACCCTATATGCCATGGCGACAAAGCAGGCAATTTGTAGGAAATCCAAATGGACATTTAATGTCTCCTGCCCCCTCACAGATGTTTAGTTAGATCTGGGGCAGGACAACTCAGAGTTGGCACAGAGTATGTGCTCAGTTCATGTATACGGAACAAATGATGTTGCTGAGTTCCTGCTCACATTTCTGCAGAGACACTCACTTCCTGCTACCTGTACCGGATATCCTGGCTCCAGAACTACCCATACTTCTCTTTTTTCCATTAGCCATCCCCTCACACACACACTTATACCTTACACACAATATTTTTAAAGTAAATATTGTGTGTCAGGTGCTGCTAGATACCAGGGATACAGAGAAAAGCAAGAAGAGACATAGATCCTTTCCTCACGGAGCTAAGTGAAAAAACTGACTACCATATTGTGTGGGGTTTGGAACAGATGTGGCACAGGCGAAGAGGAGCTAGACTTGGGTGGCCACCACTCCCACCCAAGTGGACTTGGACAAGCAATCACCTTCTCCAAAAAAAAAATTCAAATTATGACCAATGGAAAGAGTGGCCACCTACTGCTCCCTGAGTCAGAATGTAGTGGGAAAGGCGTGCAGGGCCTGTCCAGCCACCTAGTCTCACCTTTTGACACAAGATTCAATCATGTCACTTGCCATCAGCTTCAGCCGTTGTTCCAGGTGCTTTCCAAACTCTTCCTCGGGCCAGTGCAAGTCCCGAATGAAGGTCTGAAGGGCATCGAGTTTCCAGAACAGATCTTCTGAAGTGCCTGATCCATTACTGGCAGGATAAAAATTAGAAAACGAGAGTCATCCATGGGCCTTGGGTTCTGGAAAAGCTGACACAAAGACAACTAGGCGCTAGAAGGCTTAAGGCAAACAGTGGCTTCAACATACAAAACGACGCGTGTTGGCAGTGGAGGTGGGGGCCATCTCCACCGGCAGATTTTGAGTTTTACCATACATGACTTAGTCTGCATTGTTTGGCCAATTATTCAGACCAGTGAGAAGTCTGAGGAAAGGTGTTATGCCACAATGACTAGGAGAACGGTGTATGGTAAAAATCAGCCTTCTTTTAATAACCACATTAACACATGTGATGATTCAGATGAAGGCCACGAACCAGAGGGAGAAGTAAGTTTCAACGGATAATAACTACATGGCACCATGCAGTTATTAAAATTCAGGGTTTCATGCACTTCCCCAGCTCCCCTCCAGAGTGGAGGTCTCTTGGAGATTGCACAAGACTTTCAGTTTTAAAAGGACAGTGCTAACAAAGTGGTGAGCGAGGATGTGCTTTCTCTCTTGAAGAGCTGGAAAGAAACTGGGGTGACTCAAATCAAGACGAGTACACCTGGATACCTTGAGTCCAAGATTCTTGTTCAGTTTGGTTCTCACTCCAATTATCATAGACCAGCCTGTTGCATAGGCAGCCCCAGGATGAGGTGAGTTGCGGGGCCGGGGGGCGATGCGCCGACAAGGGATATCTGCAAAGCGTTAGGGCTCAAAACCTGAGCTCTTTTACCATTGCACCACCTTACCCAGTCCCCTGTACAGATGGAGAAATTGGTCTTGATTCCTTTCTGTACAATGACGTCTAGGAAGCTTTTACCTGGGGCATCCACGGAAAGCCTGTGTACGGGAAATGCTCCATCTCTCACCCTCTTGTCCTTCTCTGGCTGGCCTTCTCTTTGGTTAACAGTCCTGTTTGGAGCTCTGAGGGGTGGCCACCCACCCCCCTTCCTCGCATACCACTAATGCTAACACGGTAATTTATAAAATGTCCAACACACCATGCATTACCACTTGTTCTGACATCGTCTATAGAAACAGATGAGAGTGGGTGTTTCTATTGTGACAGATGCCAGCTGCATTGAATTAATGCTTCAGAAAGAAATATAGCTAGTGCATAAACGCATACACAGCTACTGTGGGGTGGGGAGGGGGCAAACTCCCAACATGCCGAGAGGGAGCCTACGGCCTGGACCAACAGGGTAATGTTTCCAAGGACAGACCAGTCTGAGGTCAGTATGTAGATGTATCTGACACGAAGGAGCAGGTAACATGGAAACACATCCTTAAAAATGAAAGGTGGCAAAGGAGGAAACTGGAATTATGAAAAGATATAGAATCAGGCATTTCCTGGTGGGTGATTGAGGATCCATGCCTTCTATTCAGATCCTGCCATAAGCACTATTCAAAAGTGGAGGAATGCACTGTTTCTCCGTGAAAGTTCAGCCTTCCCCCTACCCCCATCCTATGCTTGGGAAAAAGAAACCCCAACTTTGTCTAGTCTAAACCCCGTTTTGGAACTGCATGGTTGTATGTTTTAAATCATTAAGTACATATGAATGCAATAATTGGTATTTATTACAACAACATTTTGACACCCATCTGGTTTCAGAGTTTCAAAAAATTCTTCTAGGGTTTTTTTTTTCTTTGAAGAGCTTATTATTAAGTTTTGACATGAGGAAAAGAATATTTTCTTTTTATTTTTAAGATAAACTGTTAATGTTAAGGCAATAGCACCAAGATTATTTTGATTGCTGAGCAGTTACCAAAATGTGTTCCCACTCATGCCTTAATTAATTGAATGGAGACCATTATCTGCTTTATTACAATGTCTTGATTCATATCTTTTCAAAAACAATGCCACGGAGCATGCATAGAAGAAGGTAAGAAAAGCTTTCAGAGATTTATATTTTAATTTTTAACAGACACTACCTCATCTAACTTTTGATAGAGTCATCTTAGCATGAATATGATTTACTTTTTTTGGAAGAATTTTTTTTCAGTTATAAATTTTTGGAGGTTTTTAATTTGTCTTTAAAAGAGAATCAGACACATTAACTATATGATTTCGTTGTGCACTTGTGAACGAATAGAGGTTTTTAAAAAATGTTAGGCAACTTCACAGCAGCCAAGTAGAGCAGTCATTTAATGCCCTGTTTCTACCTGGATCACTGCAGAAATAAAAACGATGAGGGCCGTCTTGATGAATGTGATTTCGAGATTTCAAAACATCACTGCCAGCTTCAGATCATTTTTTATTCCTTTGATAATAACACATCTCTTTGAAAATGTGCCAATTTATTCTTTCAAGAAAAAGCTTATCTGGCCTATAATTAGCTGTGGTCTAAGAAAAGGATCAAAGGAGGGTACAGAATCACTAAACCCTATTTCACTTATTAAATCATGCACATGGTTTTAATTTAATTTCCCTGCGGTAGAATTTAGGGGTACTGGATCTTCTTCTTGCTAAGGGAAGAAAAGAGAGCGGGTTCATTTCCTAAGCTAGAAGTGGCCATTCAACCTCGACCCCAGAGATGCTGTCTTTAAAGAGGTGCCCAGGCCTCCCCGAAAGACAAACACTAGGCATTCCTGGGATTTGTAGGATGAATGTAAAGAATGGCCCTATCCTCAGACCACAGATGATACAGTTGCTGCAAAATTTAATTATTTGTTGTTTGACTCTTGCATTCTCAAATTTAGATATCTTCTTGCTACCTAGATCCCAATGCTCCAGGTTGCATTATGACCTTGGGAAGTATCATTACATAACATAGACGTTACTAAGACTTGATCCATTCAGAAGTTTTCATTTAGCCCTGAACATACTGTTACTATATCCTGCCATTTGCTGACACCAGAAATATGCTTTATGGTTTAAACTGTGTCTAGGAATTTTTTATTTAAAGAAAACCCCAACTTCTAGGTAAGTGTGCTTTCCTCTTAGATTTGGATCAGGTCAGAGAGCCTGATGGGACAGCCCATCAAAGAGGTTTCTTGGACTATTTTTGAATGAAGAACTCCTAGAGTCATGGCACCTGAATTAAAAAGAAAAGAAAAGCAACAAAAACCAAAACAAGGGCAGACTCCTTTTGCAAAAGAATTCAGGAAGTGAAACATAGTCCTCAAGCGTTCAGTGGGCGTAAGACAAATTGTTAGTGCTGTATATATAGCAAACGTCTTACAAACACGCTGCATGCCAGAAATAAACAATATTGTCTCTGTATGATCAGCAAAATATGTCTAATTATCCATCTCCGTCTCTGTTATATAGGATGTATAGAAATAAACAATTCATATCCATGCCAAGATCACTTAAATTTAAATTAGATCTAATGTGAACTGAATACACACTCAGCATCATATATAGCAGCCATCCATGACGGTGCCGAAAAAGTAGGCATTTGTGGGATGCCTAGAGGGATGTTAACTGGTAGATTTGGTACTTTGGGAAGGTTCACATTGGGTAGGTTCACATTGGGTAGGTTACTGGTTAAACTCCTGTGGAAGAAACAGACAGAAAGAAAAAAATACCATCACAGTGACAATGCAGATGTGGCAGAAGCACATGACAGTTGTAAATAAATTGGCTAAGTCCACAGCAAGACGACAGCGAAAACTCAAGCAACACACTTTGGAAGACAGCTTACAGATGGGAAGCTGTGGTGCAGTTCAGTATTCAGAGAGAAATGACAAAAGTGAATGGAGAAAAATTAACCACAGAGTGACTTAAAAGTGTGGAAACTCAAAGACACCTATACACAATGATCACATTATTTAAATGCCTTGGTGAGGGGCTTTAGGTTTCTAAATGCACTGCTGTGAGAGTCTAGAACTTGTCTAACTCTAAGAACTTGAAGTTCATGGGATTCTTGGCATCAGTGGAGCTGGGGCTGCTGGGAAAATAGCTGGGATTGATAGCAATGGTGGCGCACTCTCATTTTCTTTTATTCATAAATTACTTTTGATGGAGGCACTTTTCCCAAGTCAGATATTAGATGCAAGGCATGATGGGAAATTCCCCCGCCTGAACGCCTATTTTCCAACTGTTACTCCAGAAGACAGGTGTGTGTGCAACAGGGCGTCATAGTTGATGGCAAAGATGAAAGAATTGTATCAAGAAAAAGGATTAACTTTGAATAATTGTATAAAACACTTAAAGAGACGTCCTCCCCCAAACTAAGTCCAATTAAAATGGAGAAATGCTTACACACGCAAAAAGACACGTTGGTAAAGAAAAGAATCCCAAACTCCCCTCTAATTCTAAATTCTTGGAGCACAAGTGGATTTCAAATGGTGCCTTGTGTTAAAGTAGTCAGTCACCCTTGGAAGTGAGATAGAGACTGGGAGAAAGAAGGCAGGGCTGTAGAGGTGCAGGGGATATTCCGTTTCTTTATCTGTGTGATTGTTACGAGGGTGTGTTCAGTCTGTGAAAGTTAACCAAGCAGCATTTTTTTCCTGTAAAATGCTAAAATTAATAAAAAGTTTAAAAAATGTGACCTGCACCAGCTTTGGTTTTTGAATGAAGATGGATCAACTGATGTGATGGAGATGGATAACTTTATGAATAAAGAGAGAAAATAAAACAAAACAAAAACCCCAACTCGAATTGAGCAGATCTCTGTGGAGGGACTGTGACATTTACTGCTCCACAAGCTGGCACCGTGTGTCTCTGTAGTGGCATTTTAAGGGTGTTCCATCCAGCCAAAGTCACTGGCACGGTAGAGCCCAGCCTAACTCTGCATCTGAGAGGAGCCTTCCTGTTTAAGTGGAGTTGACAGAACTTTGGCAGAGGAGTTGAGGGTTTCTTTTTGGATCTTGCAGAAGAGCAAGTTTTGCCAAAGCAGCTCTGCCCCGGGCAAGCTGTGTTTGACTAACAGAACTCTTGCAGGGGCTGGAGCTGCCTCTGGGCTTGCTTAGTGGGGCAAGACTCCTGAGAAGTCAGAAATCCTGGAAGCTACAGAGAGTCCGGACCCCTGCCTCCCTCCAGAAACAAGGTACTCTTTCATATGGCAATATGCACGGAAAAACCTAGAATGCAAAATCGCCAACCTGGCATTCTTTTCCTTAAGGGAAACAGGTGTCACACAGGTTTGTTCTTTACACTTCACGTTTTGGGAAAGCCAATGAGAGGGATGAGAGGGTGCTCTTCTGGGAATGGTCAAGAGATTAGCTAAATAGGACTATGAAGTAGAAGGAACAGTGGAACTTTTTCTTCAATGTTTCTGTTTAACTGGAGAAGCTGCCTCTGAAGTCAGTCCCTGGTGGCTCTCAGACTTAAACACTGCCATGTAACAAAACCACTGGTGATTTCCATGAAGATATGTGTAAGCCTACATAAGCAAATGTGATCATTAGATGATACACACACTGAATAATGATCAAGGAATTAGGAGATCTTTAGAGATGGCAGCCTGGCAAGTTAAAATGTCAATTCTAAGCAAATTAAAAGTAGCTAGGAATGAATAACATACAGATGTATGCAAAAGCAACTTAATTTAAACATATTAGCGGATGGTGGGTACACAAATTAGAGATGAGCTTTGTTTTGCATATGCAGATTTGAAAATACTTATATTAATAAAAACATACTGTATTTGTAAAATATGACATTTTGGCTGGACTACCGTGCTGGATTCATGTAGAAACATTTCCTTCATGTGACATACTATAATGCTCTATGTTTAAAAGACTGAAATATGCTTGATATTTCTGTTAAGCAAAATAATAGTGTCCTATTAATGTTACTAATATTTTATTGGATATTAATAACTTATATTAATAGTCAAAGAGGCAATTCCCAAACATAATATACATGTGAAAAGGGAGAATTTTCTAGTAGCACTCAGGTCAGATCAGGCTCCAGGAGCTGCTGATGGATATAACAAATTATTATTTTAGAGGGACCTTTAGCAACTACCTAAAAACAAGCCCGTCACATGCTTCTCTGTGAGAATCATAATGGGATATCTCTGGATAGTATAAGAAGTGTGCATTACAATCCTAACAACTGATATATGTTAAAAATTAGACTCATTCTGGGGCATCTGCCTGGCTCAGTCAGAGGAGTGCATGACTCTTGATCTTGGGGTTGTGGGTTTGAGCTCCATGTTGGGTGGAGAGATTACTATAAAGTAAATAGACTTTAAAAAGTTAGACTCATTCACTGTGGGAACTCTGCTAAAAAGGGACAGCTCCTATTCCGGTCAAATGCCCATCCCTAGAGCACTAGATTACAAAATTCTCATCTGATCTCTCTCACATGGGTGAATATCACAAACATGCATGCCTCATTTCTATGGATGAAACAACTAGAGGTAGAGACATCAGTCACTTCTGGAATAAATTCTAATCAAGATTGTGTCTCCGTGCCAAGAGGATATGGTCAGGTCATCTCTCAAAGACTTCTGGATGGGGATAGATTTGAGACTCAGAATGTCTCCCACTTTATGAGTCATTTGTGGCATGAATGTACATAGTACATCTTGTCTCCTTTTGGTGCTCTGGACCCTAAAGCCTTTCCATGTGCTTATCCTTAGGTCTAATCCCTACGTTGGGGAGGTGGGCACTGTGTTTCTCAACCTTTTATTCATTAGCAGTACCAGGCTAACTGCCTTCCCCATGAGAATTTAATACCACCAATATGTTGTAGATCTGTTTATTTACTGTAGGTAGACCTGTGCTTTATACATATATACAACAAGAGTAAAAAATTTTTTTGCCCCTCTGCCCTTCCAAGAACCAATTTTTACCAGCCTGGTTGCTGTAAAGCCTCTGTTTGAAAAGTATGACCTAGAAAATAAAGTTCTAAACTTCATGGGCTTTTAGAACCTCCCAGTCAACTTTCTAATCTATGGCTTACCTCCTTCCTCATCTGTATTGGTCAAATTCAAACAATTCACTGTTTCTATCAC
Source organism: Ailurus styani (assembly GCA_002007465.1). Lineage (NCBI taxonomy): Eukaryota > Metazoa > Chordata > Mammalia > Carnivora > Ailuridae > Ailurus > Ailurus styani. The sequence continues at coordinate 506,997 of LNAC01000434.1, read as the reverse complement.
ATACCCTACTTTCCCCCATGTTTCCATGTTTGCTCATGCTCTTTCCAAACACCCTTCCTGGGGCACCTGGGTGGCTCAGTCGTTAAGTGTCTGCCTTTGGCTCAGGTCATGATCCCAGGGTCCTGGGATCGAGCCCTGCATTGGGCTCCCCGCTCAGTGCGAAGCCTGCTTCTCCCTCTCCCACTTCCCCGGCTTGTGTTTCCTCTCTCACTGTCTCTCTCTGTCAAATAAATAAATAAAGTCTTTAAAAAAATGGAAAGATATTCCATGTTTATGAATTGGAAGAATTAATATTAAAAAAAAAAAAACACAGGGCGCCTGGGTGGCTCAGTGGGTTAGGGCCGCTGCCTTCGGCTCAGGTCATGATCCCAGGATCCTGGGATCGAGGCCCGCATCGGGCTCTCTGCTCCGCAGGGAGCCTGCTTCCTCCTCTCTCTGCCTGCTTGTAATCTCTCTCTCTGTGTCAAATAAATAAATAAAATCTTAAAACAAAACAAAACAAAACAAAAAAAACCACAAAGCCAAACACCCTTCCCCTTTGGAAATTTTACTCTCCAAGCTATTTCCTTTTGACTCCTCAGTGGAGATTGATTCCCTTCTACTCTATGCTCTCATCACTCTTTGTTATGTTATTCTTACATTGGTAAATATTTAAAGTCACGTTTCTTCTGTGTATATTGCTCAGATCCAGCCAGACTGAAATCCCCAACCAGAGAATTATGTATTTTCCTTTTTCTCCTCCCCATAGTTTTTCTATTGTATCCTTACAATTTTCAGGCTGTATGGTTCCTTAATAAATGTCAGTCAATAAATATTTATTGAGCACCTGTTGTGTCCCAGGCCCTGTTCCAGGTGCTAGGGAGGCAGTGGTGATCAAATGTCAGGGGGTGAATATGGAAAATCACATTTTCTAGAACGCTAGTATTGAAAAAGTCTTGGGTATTCAAAATCCTTGTTTTACAAAGGAGGATATTGAGGCTTGGGAAAGTCACTTGACTTGCCCAAGGTCACCCAGCAAGTTAATGGCAGAATCAGGAGTACAGACTCCTCTGAGTCTAGTAGTTTTGTATTTCATACCAGGTCACCTACATGTTTCTAAAATGTCTTTGGTCTGTCTGACGATTTATTATCCTTAATATATTGATATCCATGATAATCTGGAAAATTGAAGTTAGTTAAAAAATACTTTTCATATGTATATCTCAGGCAGAGATAAAGTGCATTTTGAGAAATGAGAAAGGTTTTTCAGGGTGCATGTATCAAGAACAGTTTTTAGAGCAACCATTCAGAGCCATCCTAACCTGAAATGCACAACCGTGAAGCACGGATTCCCTGTGCCTGGAGGTGTTTAAGTGGAGATTGAGAGAAGGTGAATCAAGGAGAGTGCAACATGGAGTGGGTACTTGGTGCTAGTCCTGGGAAGCTTTGGATTGCATGCTTTCTAAGTTTCCTTCCACACTGAAGGCCAGAGTGAACTGACTAACAAGGAGCCAACTCTAAAAAGCTGGTAGAAATGTTGTCCAATAGCCAGTTAGGATCAAAAGTTCTTATTCAGGCTACAGGGAGAGTTGTGAACAACCTGCCCAGCAACAGTCCTATGACGTGTCCTGAGGGACACCCATGAGAGGGTTATGGGCTCTAGCTCAAGGCTGTTCTTGACAGGCTGATGCTCTTCAGCTGAGGTTAGAAGCCGTACAACGACATTTTCCACAAATAAATGGAGATTCTAAACATGAATGTATCTGGCTTAATGGAAACAGAGATGGAGCTGCCCTCTCTGTGCAGAGATGGGTGGCCATCCTTCTAGAGAAAAGCAGCAATAAGACTTGGCCATTTGACCTTTTCTCTCAGGTAGCTTTCGTTATATTGAGCCCAAAGGACTGTATCTCTGTTTTATTTTATAGGTCCATATTCTGAAATAAGAAAATCTGAAGAATAAAGAATATATTTAATCTATTTTTAGCAAGCTCAATATATTAGTAACATTTTCTTGCCAGAGTGCCATTTTTCTTTAATATTTTGAATGCTAGTTCTTCTTGAAATAAGCTTTACAATGCATTTCTCATTTTACCTATAATCAAGTGCCTGTAGTCACAACTTTTGAAAAATGGAAGAAGTATTTGAGTATAACAATTATTCGAGGGAAAGGCTGTGTGTGCATGTGTGTGTATGCGTGTAGCATGTATATGTGTGTGTGTACATACTGTACAGAAAGTTGAGCAAACTAAATCTATTTATCTAAGCCAGTTTCTTGTTTTTGAGTAAGCATAATTTAAAAAATTACAAAAAGATCATCCTTGACTTGGAAAAAAATCCAAAAAGGAAAATGAATCTCTGCTTTTTCACTAGCGGTCAGATAAAAGCTTGTAACTTTCTCTTCACCTGGTAGGATGTATACGGAGACTCATTCTTTTTAGCACATAAAAGTATGCCCCTAAGCTCTTTTTACGCTTCATTTTGTGCCAGCCATTCTGTTAATCTGTCATAGCATCCACATTCTGTTTACAAATCAGCTAATAAAATGTATGTGCTTTCAAAGTATTGTAATTTAGTTTACGTTTTAGTTGGTACTTTCAAATACCTCTACATACTCTAAAAGGCATGTACTATTTACTGTGAACTGAACAGACCACAATCACAGTCACTAACCAGTAGCACCATTTGGGACAGCAAAAAACTACTTGAGAAAAAAAACACTTTTACATAAAACATTCCCAGGTTATTATTCATAACTATTAATCTTTTACCAATATTCAGGTCTTTCAGTTACTGGTTCAAGATTCAAATTTTATTTTTTCGAATCATTAAAAAAATCCCCAACAAAACCTTCCTTGACTAACACTTTCAATTGTGAAGATAATTCTGATTCTACCTTTATGTCTGATAGTATCAAGAATATTTAATACTTCAAGAGGAATAGCAGTCGCTTGCTTAAAGAATTTAACAGATTATAAAATGACATTAGTGACATTACCACAGAGCTTCATGACAATTCTCAGACACCGAGTAGGTACGCTTTAAAAAACCAGTTTACAGATAAGAAAACAGTTTCTACAGTTTTGAAGCCTTACCTCCTGGCTGGTGAGTGGAGGGCAAGGCCCTAACTCTAGGGCCCTTTAAGAAATAGTGACAGATACCAATCCTTTCCTCCCAGGTGTTTGGTAGGACCAGCATCCACATTTAAACCCAAGTAAGTAAAAGGTATTTCAAGACCATTACTATTTTGAAAACGTGACTAGTCCTCATTTGAACCTTTTCCTTTTCTCAGATGTTCTCTACAGCACATCTGTCTTGACTGTAATGAGCATTAAAAAAAATACAGTCACTTGTTCATGCTTTGTCATTAAGGGTTTAATTCTCATGAGTTAAGTCAGCAGGGCCATATTAAGAGATGGTATAAACTTGAGAATAACCAGCTAAAATTTAGATTTCTTGGTGCTTGCAAATGTGGAGCAACTGTCTATTAACCAGCTCTCAGTAGGGTAAGTCAAGAAACTTCTCCTGAGGCTTAGATGTGGAAGTGGCGGGGTCGTGGCTGAGAAAGCTATTTTGTACTGATTTCTTTATCAGTTAGAGTCATGGAGTAGAATATTAGAGGAAGAATCTCCATCCACAAAACCGCTTAGAGATAAAGTACAAGTCAAGTCTTGTCAACTGAAGAAAAGGGTTTTGAATATTTGCTCTGGAGTGTCTCAAAGCGTGCTGTACATACCCTGACCCCCCCCCCCATTTTGCTCCATACTGGTTGTGCTTCCCAAAGATGTACAGGACTAGAAAGAACAAAACACTTTTCTTACATAAAAAAAAAAAAAAAAGAGTCTAACAGGGCAAAACTAATGCCGGGCTTTATTGGAGCTTTTCAAACCATAACAGAAAATTCTCTCCACCTAGAAGCCTTCTATGTCTCTAGAAAGGGGAGCCTGAGACTGACCTTCTTGCAGCCCCAAGTCACAGCCCTCCCCCTTGCTGGGGAATGGAGGTGGTACTGAATCTACCAGACATTTTCAAATAGGATCTAAGATTTGCTAAGCAATTGTAGAAACTGCCGAATTCACAGCCTACAGGATTTCCTGTCATTGGTCCTACAGGATAGCTATTCCCCTGGGGGAAAAAAAAAGTAGTTAAATACATTTAGGAAGCTCCAGGTGAAACAGTTAAATAAGGGGCTATATGACTATGTTCTCAGAGTTTTCAAATATGCTCTTGTGCTTTGTGGTTCTCTGGGAGATATGGGTGTGGGGTGGATGGGTGGGATATATAGAGTTTTCTAAGCATATCTGGCCATAGAGTTCTCTTCTCGAGGTGTGTCTCAAAGGCCTAGACCAGGAAATGGCAAACTCTACCTCACAGGACAGTCTCCTGTTTTTGAAAATTAAGTTTTATGGGAACAGAGCTACACTTGTTCATTTGCCTTTTGTCTGTTTTTGGTTTTTCACTACAACGGTAGAGCTGAGTAGTTGTGACAGAGATTGTGTAGTTGAAAAGGCTAAATATTCACTATCTGGCCTTTTATAGAAAAGGTTTGCGGACCCCTTGCCTAGACGTCTATGGAACATACTGTGGGAAAGATTAATTTCTAAAGATAGCACCACTGGAGTAAGACACACAGTACAAACATCACAGCCAAGTTTATATCCCTTATTTCTTATTTATCCTGTGCAAAAAAACAAAGATTTCATTTCATAAAACATTTCTCAACCTCCTCCCGCCTCCCCTGCTTTGGTCAAGGACGGTATGAGCATCACAGCTGGAAACAAGTGCAGTGTTTGCTCTCTGTCCCTGCTAACAATAAAAACTCTAAGACACTGTTAATCCATTTCTGTATGACTCTGCAGCCATTTGCACCCAAACTCCGATGGTATCAAAAAAGGTTTCCTTACTTGACTGGTTCCCATGACTCCCGCTCAAAGCCCCTGTGAATGGATTGTGCAATTGAGGACTCCATCAAATCCACATATCTAACCACAAGTGGGGCAAACAGGTCTTGCAGGTGTTTGTGAAATTTTCCATTGCACAAATTATCTAGAACAGATAAGCAAAAGCTTGGTAAGAACCCACAGTTGCTTTACCAGCATACAATGTACATACAGAAAGGACTGTCTTCTGTACTAAATATACTGCTCCTAGGGGATGCGAGAGAAATGCGGGGTTGGTAAAAGTACATGAACAGCACCGAGGCTCATGATTAGATCTGTGTGCAAGGAAAATGGAATTCAAAAATATTTTACCCATTTGTTTCATTCTTCTAAAGAGGAAAAACAACCATGCTCCTTTAAAAAACAGTAAAAACAATAATCGACAACTATTTTTTAGGTTTTCCTTGTATCCGCTCCCCTTCCTCCCACTGCATTAGCAGAAAGAAAGAACATTCTGTACCCCTCCCCTCCTTCATCACTCTTCTTGGAAGGAAGGTCTATTTTATGGCTATGTGTTGCTGTAAGATACTGAAACGCTTGGGGTGATATTTAGCTAGAAATTGTTTTTCATCTAGAAAACATTTTTCAATAAAAATTTCAAAATGTGAAGAGGTTAAGTTAATTAGCTTGTTCAAAAGCAAATAAAACACACAGGCAGGGGTACCACTTATCACACTGCTCTTGGGTTCTTCTGCCTAGTTAAAAGAGGGCTTCGGTGCAACAGGACATTTGTTGGAAGAAAGAGAAGTGCCATCAGCTAGCTGTAGGTTAGGTTTTTGTAAACCAATAGGAAAACTCTGAAGAGGTTTCACTAGCCTGTGGTCTGACTGGGCCAAAGACATTTCAGCGATCTGTTTATCTGCACACCACTTAGGAAAGTCAAGCAGTCAAAGATAATACATACAGTCAGTACGGAGAAAATCATTCAGCAGTTGAAACAGTGGAAAACTGTCCCACGTGTCTGGGGGCTGCACCTCCAAAGCTGCATCCATGTCCACTGCAAACAGTGACAGGAATGTCTCGGCGTGCTCCACCATCAAGTCCGACCACCACGCGAAGGCCTTTGAGATTTGGCAGAGAAACAACAGACATAGAGGTGATGAGCTTCTGTTTCCCACCTAAGACATGAAGTCAAGCCCTCACTGGTCAAGATTAATTGTGCATCAGCAGGGTTTGGTAATTTTATTGTAAAAAGAACAGCATTTTGGATACAATGGGGCCTTTCAGTGTCCCAAGGCCATGCTTTTCACCATTCCAGGCCTGCCTCAGAAAGTCTTTATTCTGACCTGCTGGTCGAGGATGCAGCTGTAGAAAGGACAGACGTGGAACTTCTGTTCAATTTACAATAATCCAGTAGGTTTGGAGTCATGCTCTTTGTTACTGTTGTTGGCTAGCTCTTGCTCTAAGGTATTCGAATTTGGGAGTTTCTTCACTGTGTTTATGGGTTTTCTGCTGGTCTAACTTGAAAATTTGCAGTTAGGGTTCACTTATATCTACACATCTGGGCTTCATTGTCTATGGTCTCATTCAAGCTCAGCAACTCTTATTTCTCTATGCATTGGTCGTGTTACTCCTATTTCATACCAGGTCACCAAATGTTTGAGTCAAAATCTCTTTAAGTGGGGAGCCTCTGGTTTTGTATCCTGTCTGTAGGAAAGATCAGGTGTAAGCTAGGAAACACTCAGTAAGCTTAGGACTCACTTTTCTGGGGGTTGGACACATATGTACATTGAAAACCAAAAAATATCAGTGAAGTAACTCATTTTCATGCACGTGGGTCCTTGGAAATCATTGTGCAGGGTCTCAGGGGCAACATTCACATCGGACTGGGCCAGATGTGAATGCCATTCAAAGGCATGCATGCATGGTAACTAATCATTTCTGGCAGGGAGCATGCAGAATGAGTGGCGGTGTCAACAGGCCCCCGTTTTTTGTATGTGGGGTTTTTTTGTTTTTTTTTTTTACTGATTTCAAAGAGAACAGAGAAACGAAAACAAATTGCCAGCCTTTCTTATCCCCCACCTCCCCACCCAAAGCCGTAAAGTATTTACATTGGAAACACTTTCCGGAGCATTCACCGAAAAAAAGATGGGAAGGTGTTTGAAAACATGAAAGATGATTATGGAAGTAATTCCATAAATGAAAGTTTGTTCAATGGCCAAGCTCTTGTGTGATTTATTAGTCGTTTGGGGATATTCTAACAGCCACTAGGAGGCAGAGTAGGGGTCCACCTCTCTTCTTTCATGAGATTTCATTTTACTTACTTCTCCTTTATCAACATGTGGCTGGTTTGCAAATTAAATGGAAAAAATCAAGTCATGGACCATTCTGCAAGGTCAGCTTGGCTGGAGATAGACACCTGCTGTTTCCATTTTAATTTACAGTAAAACCTCACTGATTCAGAGAATAAGAGAAGAGAGATGCTCATCTGTTAGCAAGAAAGCCTAAATTATGGGGTTTTCTAAAAAGAGGTATCATTTTACTGCTTTCAAATGCCGTCTGTAATTGGGCACCAAAGTAAAAGGTATTTGCTGGTTACCATATTGATGTATCATACATGTAGAAGCTTTTAAAAACTTCTAGACAATTGTAACTGTAGACAAATTGACCTATAAAGTGAAGTCAAAGAGAAGTTTTAACTTCAGAGTCCTGGGATGAAACTTATGAGAGGGCCTTTAGAACTTCCAGAGAAAGTTGAGATCACGTCAAACATCCTACTTAAGAAAAGTCGTAACAGCTGCGTCTGCAGTTGAATTGTCACAGGCATTTGTGTCTGAATCGATGAGGTTTTATTGTAGTTTTACTACCTCAGCATGAGAGCCCTGGGGTTTGGGGCTGGCTCCACTGACTACCTGACTAAATCCGGCCGAGGAAAAAATCCTCCACCCCACTCCCAGAGCTCTCCCAGCCATCTGTCTCTTAGGCAGAGACCTTCTAAATATTGGAAATTGTTGGAGTCCCACTCCCACCCCCAACCCTGTAGAGGGATGACTCTTATCAATCCTGATGCAGAGCATTTGCAAAATTCACAAAGGCACACCAAATATTGGCTGGTACTCATTCTTTAGTTATACGATTAACTTTATATCTTCAGGGTGAATCCAAGTAAACAGTTACTGGGGAGAATGATTTGCCTTCCCAGACATGAGTTTGTTCTAGGATGACAGGAAAAAAGAAAACAACCAAACACAGAACAAAACAAAACAAAACAAAACAATCCTAAATGTCTGAAATTAAAAATGTCTTAGCCCAACCTCATACCTGGTTCTTACCAGGTTGATTTAAAAGTTGCAAACCAGAGACCTTAAGAAACACCCATTTCTACTATCTATTGACAACTTGGTCCTTCCCTGGAATTTAATAAAATTGAGCAATTATCTATAGTTGTTGCATTAATAGTCACGTAGATAGGCAGCCCTACAAAGAACAATGACTACTGTGATGTGAATTATCCGTTTGGAAGTCTGGCACAGAAACTTAGGATTCTAGAATGTAGATAATTTAAATTTAGCACTTGTAGGAGAAATGAAGACCAAATCTATTTCTGTACACCCAAGGTCATTCCTCCAGAACTTCATCACCAAACCTGACTCTCTGAGAAGGAGAAAAAGATTCTGGCAACGGTAAAAAAACCAAACCAAACCAAAAAGCCATTATCCTAATTTCAATCAAATGAAAAGAATCTGTGTGACTGGGTGGGTAAGGCAAGCTTTCAAATGAAAACAAAACAAAACAAAAAAACACCCAGACCCAACAACTATATTTATTTTATGCTTGCTCATACAGGTGAATGCTAGTTTTGTACCAGAGTTAACTCAAAGTTCGTGGGCATCTAAAGTCTTTGGAAATCTTTTCTGAAAACAACAGGGAGGTTTACTTTGGCTTCTAATTACTTACCTGGTGCATTTCATTATTTAAAGGCAAAGATGTCTGCTTTAGGAATACAGTCCACCACACTGAACACATTGTATATTTTGTACACAAACTACATGTATATATGTACCTCTTTGTATACCACAATACATATATACATATACATACGTATACATAGAGAGAGAGATTGGAAAGGTGGAGCAATGATACATGAAGGCGTAATTACTGTGTGTGTGCGTGCATGTGTGAATAACTTAGGCTCTGAGAGCAGAATTAATCTGAAATTAAGAGGTAAATAAGGCAACTGCTACTGTATCGTGCCTGGGTGTATGTGTCATGCATTTCTAACTGACGACCATGTTTTTTCTTGGGACTTTTAATTACTTTGTATTGGAATTAAAAATGGTTCCAAGGATTACTGTTTTCTTGGTGGGTGAAGCCAGGCTACTTGTCACTTTCATTTCTGTGGTGCCACGAAACAGCATGGATCTACAGTCAAGATTCCTGCTTAGGATTTAGTGATTATTTTGCACTCAGAATATACAGTGAGTACTGGTCAGTGGAAAAAAATCTTTACAATTCATTCTTTGGGCAGCAAAACCTCATCTTAAATGTACCAGAGCAAATTCTACTTCTTTAGCTTGAAATCAGCGGGGCAGCTTTTAAAAATTACCAGTAGTTGGCCCCTTCCCATGAGATTCTGATTGAGCTGGGGTGAGACCGTGGCATCAGCCATTTTTAAGAGCTTTCCGGGTGATTGGAAAGACCACTCTACCTTGAAATGAGCCCATTCTTCTTTCAACATACACTGTCTGTACCACTCATTTGGTACTTTCCACATAGGTTTTGTTCTTTTCATGATCACATATTCATATATTTTGCTTTCTTAGCAATTCGTCCCTAATAAGACAACAGCCAAGCTTTGTTGAGAACTTACTATATGCCAGGCGTAACTTCAGATGCTTTACTTAATGTGGCCTTCTATCCCAATGACGACCATCTGAGGTAGATTCTATTGTTATCTCCCATTTACAGGATTAGACCAGTTAAGTCACCAGGTTGAGATCACAAAGCAATGAGGAGGTAAAGCTGGAATTCAAACTCAAGCTTCTCTGGCACAGACCCTGAGCTCCTGGCCACTCTGCACTGTATTGTTTGAAGGCCAAGACCACCTTATGACTCCTTGTCTTTCCAGAAAGCACTGAGGTAGTAGCCTCAGTGCTCAGCAGATAGGTAGCTTTTGATTGATGAATGAAATTTTTGTGATTGGGTGAAATTACTAATTCAGGAAATAATCTTGTACATTTACCTAAAACAAAACTGAGTCTCCAAATTCCAAAGTCTGCTGAAGTTTTCAGTTGTAACTCCCCAAGCTAGTAAATGAACACAGAATTGAATTTATTTCTACTCTATTTATTTACCCTGAATGGCTTTCAGGTGTGTAAGATTAAAATATTTTTATGATGATGGTTATCAGGGCAGCTTAAAATGATAATTAACACTTACTGACATAAGTGCTTTTTGGAAAAGAAAAAAAATGTCTTCTTTGGCATATCAACTTCCCTTTGGTACCTCTTTTGAGTAATCTGGGAAAATATCCATCCTTCCTTAGCCTGTAGCAGCCTCAGAGAATAACAGGATTACAAATCAAACATGTCTCTCATTTTTCTTCTTTTACTTAAAAGCACAGCAGCACTGCTGTGACTGAGGAAAACGATCCTCTTCTCATCCATGTCTTCAGAAATGTGTAGATTTGGTTCGACATCTTGGGAAAAGCCTCAATATCCCGATCAGGGGAAGGCCTCTGGACATGATCTGGTGGACACCCAGAAAAAACATACTTACCATCCCTTAAACCTTAAGGGTCCCCAATCTGAAGAGGACATCCTATAGGATGGGGTCGAAAAAAAATTCTAGTCCAACTTAATTTTATATGTCTGGAGGCATGTCCTAGGTTTCCATGTTTGGAGGGTGTTGATTTGGCCCCTCTTCTCCTTCCTGGCTTTGCACGGCTGGGTGCTTTGGAGATAGTTACACTCACCTCAAGGGGTCTTCACCCCATTCTTAAGAGGGTTTTTGGGGAAAACATGATTCTTTGGCACTCTCTCTATATATAAATACTGTATATATGATTCACATACAAACAGTTGTAGAGGAAGATTAGTATCACTCTGGCCAGCTACTGGTTACTACGGTTGGTACTCATCTGCTGTGAGAAAGGGAAGTACAGACGGACATAGGAAACTAAGACAGGCTAAGGACAGAATCCAGGCAGGTGGGAGGCGCGTGTCAGGATGTAACTGCAGTTGTTGTTAGGTATATCAATCGCTTCATGCACGCACAAGAGAACCCCCACATTTACCCTGCCGTGGAGGGCCACCATTTCACAAGCAGTCCACTGGAAGTTGCTGTTACATTCCTTGGGTCAGTGTTAGAAAGCAGGAGCACCCAGGAAAAGTCCCAGTAGAAGACATGGTACTGGAAGGGCATGCACAGACTATGACAGCAGTGGCTGGCTTATTCGGTTTAGTCACATACCTCTTTTCCCTGCCACGATCAGCCATGATTGAGTGGAACAGTAGAAAAACAGGGAGGAAATTTAAATATGCAATCAGGCATTAGTTGGGACGATTGGAGTTATGGTGTATTATATATTATTTAGCTATACTGTCAATTCTCATTTATCATGGGAATGATCATTTTAAGTGCTTGAGAACTTGCTTTTATGGAATGCCTTGTTTCCCCTTTTGCTGTAGAATTAACTGGAGAGGAAGAGTGACAATTAGTGAAGTCTTCAAAAAGGTTATTTTAAGAGCAATGATTTTAAATCTCAGTTTTGAGACAAGAACTGATAAAATAGTTTGACCATAATGGAACCTTGGAATCTTTTTTTTTTTTTTTTTTTAAGGGTTGTGTTGTTTAAGTCCTTACAGGTTTGGGATTTAGTTCACCTTGAAATCCCTTAGTTTACAATGATTATCAAAATTATCATTTTGACCGTGGTTCATAAGAAAAAAAAAAAGTAAGTTGTATCTATTAAGATGTATGTTGGCGAATTGACAGGTTGAACATCACAGAATAATTTGCTGCCGTCACTGCATTTAGCAACCTAGGTCATCCGAGATTAACAAATGAAGACTCCAGTGCAAGCAGAGAGTAAGTTACAGAGATAAATTCAAAAACATGGCCTGTGATCCACACACCGAATAAAATAAATAGAAACAACAGGGTAGCAACAATGACAACCACAGAAGACCAAAAAGTATTTTGTGTATTCTGGACGATAACCATATGCTGCTTGAATAAATTGTCTTTAAAATATACTCACCTCTTTTGCTTCTTGCTAGAAACATCTGAAAACTTAAGCTGAAATGGACAACACAAAACCACTTTTTGCTTCTTTTACCCAACCTTCCAAAAGCTTCTCCTTGTAACACTTCCCCTTTCCTTCTCTTTACAAGGCCAGTTAAAAAGAAAATGGGTGTTAAGGCATTTCGTGTTGCTGAGAGGATTAGTTCTGCACTTTCCAGCTACGGGACACCCAAAGAGACATTTTCCCGCCATGCCTGCTCACCTCTGCGTGGTGCTCCTCATTCTGTTGGAGAACCTCAATGACTAGTTCAGCAAGGCGAATTGTGTCTTCAAGCTTTTTGGCAGGAGTGATTAACCGGCCTACATTTTCTGTAGTACAAGAATTTGTGTTAAAATTCAGCGAACGCCTCAGGCTAGTTTTGTGGCCATTAGAACTAGTGGATAAGAAATGTCAAATAGTTACCAATTTTTTTTTAAAGTTTCATGCAAATGTGAAGTGCCATGTAATTAGTAGTGAGCAAACCATAAAGCCATTTTGTTATTATCACCATCGTCATTAGAATACATTTGAAGAAAAAGCAGTGCTCCAGCTTCAAATTTGCATATTAAGCTCTCTTAAATTTATGACAGCCCATTTCAAATTTAGTGACATTCTGTACACACGTTCTTTAAAGACAGCATAAACATACTATCTTAGTTCTCTCTCTAGACTGTGTTCATGCTACCTGGAGTGGGAAGCTTACTCTTGACTGCTGTGACTTTGTTTCCTGCATTTGTCCCTGAACATTCGATCCTACAGCATTGTTTTTCATTACAGGTCTGCACGTTTAACAGGTAGGGGAATGTTCATTTTGAACAAACAAAATCAAAGGTCTGGCTGTTTTAAGTTGCCCAGGGAGGAGACTGAAAGTTAAGGGACATTCCTGGGCCATTAGGTAGAAGGCAGGACAGAACCATTAAAAGGTGTTGGGGGTAGATTACTGGATGAACTGGTGGTAGTTTGTGCCACCTGTTGGTACAATTGAAATTTTATCAGGTGGGTGGCAACAATGTACACGGAATGGTTTCTTTGTTTTTAGTTTTTATAGTGTTGAAAGCCTTGTGTTTTTATGTGACTCAAGAACAAACTGGACCCTGGTTGATGTTGACTTTTTTGTAGAGCTGAATTCATGAATGTCTGATAAGGTCATTATGCTACCAAAAATTAAAAACTTTTCTCCTGCAGGGAAAACAGTAATATTTAAAATATAAAGGTTTTCTTGGCCAATGAAACTGCTTGAATTTAACCAGTCTGCACTCACAGGGCATCTTCTGTTTCATGTTGAAACCTTCAACCTTGAAGCCTCAGAGTCCTTTGGAACATACAGAGTGTAACAGCAATAAGGATCCGTTAGTGTGATTCCCTAGGCAGGTATATATGTGCACAAAAAGACTGCAAACACTTATTTTTATCTCTTCATCTGAAGCAGATATATTCTGGCTTCAGGTTTTTCTAGCTAGGGATATTATTCAATACCTCACAGGAAGGTTTTATTGTTGTTTGTGTTGTTGTTATCTTAGGGTGGATGGGGTTTAAACAAAGTCATGGGTGATTGCTAATTTACAAAAGAAATTTGAGCCATAAAATTTTCCTTTGTACATTTGTTAGGTGATGAACATGTCACATGATTAGTAATCTGGGTTTAATAATGAAAAACAAATTCTGTGAAGCACTATGCAAAAAGAGTGTCTCAGCCAATGGAAACTAAGAATGGTAGATGGGATTGGGTAAGATTGTCAAGGTACTTAAAGTTTTAGTGCATTAAAGTCCAACAACTGGTCCAACAACCGGTGTGACAGTAGGCTTTCTGGATTCAGGCCGATGGATTACACCGTTGTACCCGGCACAGGTGGAAATGTGGCTGGATATGGATAGGACATGAAGCGGGCAGTGCCGGGGAACATAAATATACAGATCAGGCGGGGAATATCCAATGCTCAGAGGAAGAAAATGTGCAGAGTTTAGGGTGTATGGCTCATTGCCTGGTCCAGAGCAATAAATATGTGGGGAGAGAATGAGTGACAAGATTGACTTCTATGCTTTGGGGGCACCTGGCCCATGTATAATTTCATAAATGGGCTATCATAATTTCATCAGTAGACTTTCAGGCATTTCTACAAACATACTGTGTATATATGTTTGAGTAATATGTGTAGAATGAGGTATTTGCATTTTGATAGTAAATATGCATAAGCTACTATTTTTTATTAGTTGGTATTCACATTTACACATCAATTTGCAAATTCCTCATCCTATGCTTATTACCCATTCGACACATACACCCACATACACACATCACACACTTACATACATTTTCTAATAACCAGACAAGCCTGCACATTAATACAAATCTGCAGGAAATCCCACTTGGGGCACATCTTTGAAATCTCTAGCTTTAAGAATAAAGAACATTGTCCTTTGGGTGGAATACTCACCAAATCTAGGGGAATTATAGCTATACATGTCATAGGATATAGACATCAAGTAATTCCCACCAATACTGTTATGTATTTTCATTTAAAGACTGTGCATGATTTTTATGTTTGGAGAAATCCAAGATGCTTAAGCTAGGACCACCTGAAGATTTGTTTTAATATGCATTACTCTTAGATTGACTACAATATATATTGATAGATACACATAAAGTGTATATGTGCATGCAGCCATTCTAAGTGTGTGCACATATACACAGATATGTGTATGCCTGATGTATATATACAAACAGTATGTTTAATAAAACCTTTTGCCATTTTACTTTAACATGCAACCATTAAAATAAGCGGGTTAAGGACCTTTTAATCTAGGATGCTTGATCTTCCAATTAACCCATGTAACAGACTTTCATTTACTATTAATTAGCTGCAATACCATTATCTGTAGATCAAGCCATTTATTGAGACCAACACTATTTTCTTCATTTGCATATCTAACTGACTAGCTAAGTGGCAAAAATGGTACTAAAAACAACTTTTCCAAGATGTTGTCTTTAAAGAAAATATTGTGTAAAATCCTGTAGCACATCCTCCCTCCCCCCATCAGAGGTCAAGGAGAAATTTGTGCTTAGATGTGATTTTTATTTTATTTTATTTTTTGTCACTTCTGCTGTCTTGAAATGGATTGCAACATTCCTATCACCCAATCTTGTACTAGCTGGAGCACTGAAGAAGGGGAACTAAAACTACCATATACTTAGTAAACATTTCATACGACAGAATTGAAGCTCATAACATATAAAAAAAATCATCATGCAAAATGTTATGCAACAACAATGTTATTTTGTGCTGACATTGAGATTTGAAAATGTTGCATATGTCAGACATAGCTGGACAAAAAAATGTGGACATTTGGAAATAAATGCTCTCTTTCGACTGTCTTAAATCCTACAGTGTCAAACTCGAGAGCCTGAGCCTCAGCTTAGTATTCCAAACCGAAACAAAATTTTAAGAAGAAAAATGAACAGAAAAGCAAACTAAGCTAGGAAGCTGCTAAATAAAGTAATGGTAGAAGTTTACAGTACTTGGTTTCGGCCTAGGCATGCCTTTGAGCCTCTGATATAACATGCTGGTCTGCTTTTGGGTGGGTGGAGGAGGCCCAGGAGGTGGCGGGGGAGCTGCTCAGGGAGGTGAGGAGAGACAGTAAAAAAGGAAAGAGACAATGTGACTTTCACAAAGGTGACAAGGAAGATGATGAAGTCTGAAAAGAACAACCAAACAAGCGACAATGATAAAACACAGATGGAGAGCTACTGATTTCTCGGAGTTACTGCAATATTACAGAGTATGACACTGTGTGACAAGGGACAGGACTCTTACCAGCGTCACCCGTACGGCCCTAAGAGACACTCAGAGGCTGAACGCAAACACTGGATGCCTCTCTCCAGATGGATACACATGAATGATGGTGGCAGCATCATTGACAGAAAGAAGATACGCTTTTGTTCAATGAAGAACGCCTCTATGTGAATAGCTCCTTCGTCTTTCCAATGAGCAGACTTGATGGATTCGTAGCTGGAAGATCTGGCTTCTCACCCTGAATATGTGACTTAACTTTCTCATGTAACCTTCCACCTTCCCCTTAAACCACTCTGTGATTCAGGTTCCTCAGCTATGAAGTGAGAATATTAGTAGCTTTCTTTATGTATCTTGCAGGGCTGATGATAAGAGCAAATAAAACAATGCGTGGACAGAGCTCTGTAAAAAGCCTAAGGTGCCTACAAACGTTTACTATTCTCTCCAACACTGTGAGAAGACAGGAATTAATTGCTTTACAAAAGCAGATGAAGGGCCATTATTAGTTCAAGTGAGCTAGGGAATATTCTTGCTCCCTTTGTGGAATTTCAACATGTCAAAATCTGTCATTTGGGGGAAAAATGTGTGGTATCTGATTGTTTCCAGCTCATTTAATTATTTTCGATTTGGAATTCTTGTGGCTTTTATATTGTGGGTTGAATCATATATAAAAACTTGCCAGCTTATCAAATATGTTACTTGCTATTCCAAATGTTAGAATACTGTAATCAGCACTTGACCCATCTGTCATGTGGTTTACGATATCAGCACAGCAAACATCCTATAACAATAGCCTCTCCTTCAATACAGACACAGAGCTCTATCAGCTTCTACAGTTCTCTCTCTTTAATGAGTGTCTTATTAACCTTAGACCTGCTCCTTCGTAATAGTTCCTCATTTATAAAGCAGTCTGTATGGTGAGGGGGGACACACTACATTGCCAAGTTTGCTTCTTGGTTTGCTTGAATTTTCAACTGGGAAAATGAATTTTACTGTAGGCTTATAGGAAATGGAATTCTAGCAACATTAATAAAAATATGAGAAATAAAGCTAAATAAAATATTCTGGTGAAACTATCTATTGAAAGCAAAAGTTGATGAGGTCTTTTGCTTGTGGGACCCCCTCAGTGTTTTAAATGCAGGACTAAAAAAAAAAAAATACCAGTTTCCTCTTATTTAAATCTTTTGTTTGGAAAAGACTGTGCCTAAGTAGAATTTGGAAAAATCAGTGTTGAATTAAAGCTATTTAGAGGAAGGCAACTACTGATCCTTTCTTTATGAAAAAGTACTCCATATTCTCGTCTATTTGTTAAAATCTGGTTTTCCACCTACAGCTGTACTGAAAGTTACGTACATCTCTGGTAATTTATCCTCATGGCTCTTTCAGTGAATGCATGTTACCTGAGCATGCCATTTTCATGGTGACTTCTTACTCATTGTTACCCAGAAAGCTGAGCCTGGGTAGAGAAATACTTGTCCTGGTGGTTTATAAAACAATGATGTGTCCCTGGCCTGATCCAGAACCACCCCCTGTCCTCCACGAGGCAGCCAATACGTATTTCAGCTCAGTAGGTCTCAATGAAAATTTGTAAAGGGATTCCTTCCTGCCAACTGCCTGTCCAGAATTCTGACAGTGAGGTTTGCCACCATTGAAAAACAAGCTCCCTATTTTTTTTTCCTCGCGGAGCAAAACAAAAACATCATACCTTGGTTTCCAACTTCATTTACCCAATTACCATTGCTCATGTTTACACAATTAAATCTGCTTGGCTTCCAGAGAGAGAGTTAAATGTGACTGCAGAAAAACAAAAAGAGAATTCCTCTACATGCTCAGCTAAGCCAAGGAAGAGAAGCATCCAGGAGCAAGAGACACTCCAATTAGGCCTTAAATAACCTGACCATCTCTGCTTCCAACGAGGGAATTGCCAGTCCCTGAAATATCATGAGAGATGGATATGGTTGATGGAAAACCCACTTATTACCAAGTTCCAACCTTTTGATGTGTTACTGAAGATGCCAGTTATTAGTATTATGCTATCATTGGAAATAACTAGCCTGTAGCAAATTGCTTTAATTTGGGAGTTGGGGGGACAAGAGCTAGAGTAGGAATAGAAAGCTAAGTGGATCGCTATGTCCTGCTTTCTGGAGTACCCCGTCTCTCTAAAATGATGGCTCCATGGACCATACATTTACTGCAAGGTTATAATTCAGCATAATTTCTTCAGTGAGGTTATCTGTTATAAATACTTGATGCCTTGCATCTTCATCTCTCCCTTTCAGAAGATTTCATCTCTACCACAGCAAAGTATATGGTAATAAAGATGTAGATGAATCAATGGATCGTTTTCTCCTCTCTTTTCATGGTAGCCATCTTTGTCTCTTCCCTATAAGGACATGGGCAGCATGGCCTATCCATTCTATCTCCAAAATGTCTCTTGATTTTGTCTTTCACTGTATTAGGTCACGTGCTCACGGTCTTACTGAGGGCATAGACATACAATTCATCTCACCACTCCACCTCAACTGTTGCTAAAGACTGCCCACCAGCCGTTAGTCTCTTTCCTCCTCAGAAGTTCATTGTTTATGCAGCAGCCAGAGTGAAGCTCGTAAAGCACACATCTGAGCCTGTCATACCCCCTGCTCAGGAGCTTACAAGCAATCCCTTTATATCAAGAGCTCTACCTTCATATGCCACAGCGAGAGAGTGCCTTTATAACAAAGATCCACCTCCTCTGTTGACACCTCTACTTGAGCATATAGGGCCCTTAAAAACAGCCAATTATATTCAATGTCAGTCTCTCCCTATGCCCAATGAATTTTGTATTTCTAGGGGCTAAAGCAGTTCCTAGTCCAGGGCAGGTCCTCAAATACTTGTGGAAGGAAATCCTCAGTGGATTCTACCCAGTGCAGTGCTTTCATGGAAAAACAAATGCTCTCTAGTTGCAATATGCATGTAGCTATACATTAACTTTATCCGTTACCAAAAGCCCCTGGTTACTTAACAAATATACTAAACTCAATCACTAAATAGTAAACATTATAACTTAAACTTCCAAACCAGAGAACAACTTTGGGTGTCTTAATGCAATTAAAAATGATTTAAGAACATTTAAAATACTTTCTATTTAAATTATATTGTATCAACAAGGAAGAAATAATACTATTATATTTCTTCTCCAGTCTGGTATCTTTATACCCCAAATCAGGCTTTGCTCTTAAGACAGAACTGTTGCACCTAAGAAAAATGAACTTAATTTTGGGTGTAGTAGACATCTGTTATTTGTGTATGTACAGTAAGTAACCTTCGCCAGGAGAATTGCCTCTCTACTCCACATCGTTTTGGTGGGAATGTCAAGCAATATCTTCCACAAGTACAAAGGCAGTCATTTGAGCCAAGTCAGGCCAACCATAGCACCCCAATCGATCATGGGTAATCTGATTGATTGGCTCAGGGATTAACATATGACTCAAACTGAGCCAATGAGGCCCTTCTCTGGAATACTGCCTAGAAAGGAAAATTCTTTTTCCTCTAGGGTCATCTGCTTGGATAAAACCATGTTGCTCCCAACTCCCCTATCATGACTCCCAGTTACATTAAAGAAGCCTGTCAGCAGTTGGAGGGATCAAAACACACTAAAATTCTTTATCCCTGAGTCCAGTTCCTCCATGCATTTCCTAGCTACATGGGGGAAAAAATTCCCTTTTCTTGCTTAAGGTTTTTGAGTTTTTAAATTTTTGTGTTTTTGCCACTTGCTATAGCAAGAACCCTACTTTAACTATCCATGCAGTCCCCAAATAAGCTTTTATGTATATGAACACAAGCTCTCTGGTGCAGGATCTTGGGGCACCTGGAAGGATGGTCAGTAGAGGCAAACATTTCAACAAGGACAAGAATACCCCAGACAGTGCTTCCTGGGGAGCCAGCCCTCGACTTCCAGGACATCTCCTCTTGGGAATGCTTCAAAGACCCTGGCTTAGGTAAAATCTTGCAGCACCTTACGATTCCCTTTACCATGGTCGGCAGAATGTAATTACTTGTTTTACACTTGTGTTCTCTACCTTATAGTAAGCTCCCAGGTAGGGACATGGCTGCATTTGCTCATTGCTCTGGTGCCTGGCAGAGCCCCTGCAACTTACTGGGTATTTAACAAATATATGTAGAGCTATATTGGAATGTTTTATTTTGGAGTTTATGATAGAAGGATAAATCAACATCCCCCTAGATTTCATTGACATCCCAACTGCAATCCCTGGATCAGTAGCTTCAGCATCATGTGGGAACTTGTTAGAAATGCAGATTTCCAGGTCCCACCCAAGACCTACGAAACCAGAATCTATGTTTTTAATAATATCCTCAGGGATCTGTATGAACATTGAAGTTTGAGAAGTATTGTTTCATATTCTATTTCTGAAATCAAATAATATGTCTACATTATACATCTGGATTTAGAAGTTTCTTTTTAAATAAAATAAATAATAACAGTTAATATACATAATACTCATTATATATATGTATATATATAATACTCATTATATATGTATATATATGTATATATATATACATATATAATGAGTATTTACTATGTGCCAGGTAGTGCGCTAAAATCTTTATTTGGAATGTGTGTTTTGATCTTGCCAGCAACCCTTTGGGGGAGGAACCATTATCAGCCCCTTTTACAGAAAATAAAAATGAGGTTTAAAGAAGTTAAAAAAAATTCACTGGACCCCAAATAATGATTTAAGTTTTTGGGGTAACAATTCCTGAGTGCTGGGGCTGGTTCTGAAGTAATGTTTCCTTGGAGTGGTACATAAAGGATGTTAACATGTGAATACTGGACATCACCAGTGGTCATACTGGAAACTCATGCCAGTTAATGGATTGTGGGTGGGGCCATTATCTTGTGACTCAAAGATAAGGTGGGGCATGAGGTGGGGGCTCCTGAATACCTGCAGGACCTTGGACCTATGGCAAGTTTGACTGTAGACAGGAAAAGATACAAAGTGTTGACTACACAATCTGCCTGGCAGTCCTTTGGATGAGTCTGACCTGCTCTGTCAGTTGTAGAGAAAAACAAGTCCTTAGTTCTTTGGCAATCTTAGAGAATTTCAACTGCTCAAGAAACTATCCAATGAAAGGATTTTGACAATGATCTGGTCCCAGAAAGGACTGCTCTGGTTTTTGTTTGTTTGTTTGTTTATTTGTTTGTTTGTGATCTTCCTGGATCAAAAGTTGTAGATATTTTGGAACTTAGTCACTGAATGAATGGATATTATCCAAGCTGGAAAGGTTGCACAGTGGAAAGAAATAGAAAGAGATGTTGTTTGAATTTAGAAAGATCTGGGTTCAAATCCTTCTTGAGAAAGTCACTTATTCCCTCTGAATTTGTAAAAGGGGCAATAATGAAGCCTTATTTATAGGCATAAGGTACAGATTGAATTAGCTCCTCCATGTGAAGTCCTCAGCATAGTGCCTGGGCCCATAGGTGGGCTGGCTATCTATCTATCTATCTATCTATCTATCTATCTATCTATCTATCTATCTATCTATTCATCTAAATCCTTGGCATATTTGAAGGGAAAATTGTTTTATTTCAAGTTCCAGTAGAATCCTTATGATGCTCAGAAAATTATGCAAGTATTTAGCCAAGAATTGAGGCAAAACAGCAATAGTAGTGTAGACTTTCTCAGAGCTTACTGGGTTCAGAATGTGTGACAGTTTAAATGAAATGTATTTAAAATGATAGAATTCATTTGTAGGAGTCACAGCTTTTCTTTCATAGAGTAGCAGCCTTTTACATCTTTTTTTAAAAAGATACTGTAATTAAACAGAACACTTAATTTCTAATAATGCCACCAGACAGAAAGCATAAGTCCACCAAAATGCCATATGCAGAGTCCCATAGCTTCTCGAAGCACAGCCTGACTAAAGAACTCTACAGCTGTCCACTCCAATGTACACAGGTGACTCCAGCTTTGCCCTGCCCCCTCCATCAGTTGGCTTTGCATACCCATCTGCATGTTTGTGCTTTGTTCTCCCCAAGGAAATTGAAGAGGAAGGGTGAGGGTAAGAAAAAGATTTAGAGGGTGCCTGGGTGGCTCAGTGGGTTAAAGCCTCTGCTTTCGGCTCAGGTCATGATCTCAGCATCTTGGGATCGAGGCCCGCATCGGGCTCTCTGCTCAGTAGGGAGCCTGCTTCCTCCTCTCCCTGTCTCTCTGCCTGCCTCTCTGCCTACTTGTAACCTCTCTCTCTGTGTCAAATAAATAAATAATAAAATCTTAAAAAAAAAAAAAGAAAAAGATTTAGAGGTCAGGTAAAAAGCAATTATGATGATAGTTTTGATTTAGGGTCCACTTTGCCTAGAAGAGGCCTGGAACATACCAAGCTTCAAACCCATCTCTGCTTTGACCTTAACCTTTTAGGTCTAAGTTTTACTCTCTTTCTGCTACCCAGTCTTTTCTGTCCATCACAGTATGGACAGTATAATTTTTCTGCAGTGCTAATTACAAAACTACTCCCTTCCTTATAAAGCCTTCACCTTTGGAAGTGAGACCTGTGGAGTTTTTCCCTTGAAAAATTCATATGCATGCAAACATTGGCATAGATTCCAGGTTAAGAACCTCTGGCCCATGAGATACAATCTGAATCCTATTATTAAGGCATATATGAGACCTTGCCTCCTGCATACATTACCATCATAAGTACCCATTACTGCCAGCATTGCACCTTGTCTTGCAATCATACTGAATTACAGAGTTTTAATAGTGTGGCCTCTATCTGGGCTCAGATTCTGGCTCTACTACTTACTCTTCAGGAGTGTGGTATTTACCCTGTGCTACAGATGGCTCATCTCTAAAATGGGAATAACAGTAGTGTCTACCTCATAAGGGGTTGTGAGGATTAAATGAATTAAAACATTTAAAGCACTTATAATCACACCTGGCGCATAATACACATGGAATAAGAATTAGCTATATTTTAAAGAATTAGCTATTTTTATTAGCTATACAGTTTTATGCATTTGCACATATTCTATCTAGGATGCCTTTCCACTTTCCAATCCCAGCTCCCTTTCGCTGATTTGATTTACCTCTCAAGATGCATTCAAGCTCACCACTCTTGTGAAAACTTCCATGGTTTTCTGATAATGCACTCTTACACATCACTCTATCAATTCGTGTTACCATGTACTGAATTTGTAATTTACAGTTAAACACCCATTTGCATATATGCTCCATAAGGTTAACAGCTACTTCCCTCTTGTTTACTAGTCCCTGGCTTTCACAACTGTACCTGGCATATGGTAGGCTCCCACTAACCACTTGTCTAATGAATGAATAAATAAATGAATGAATGAATGAATGGATGGATGGATGGATGGATGGATGAATGAATGAATGAATGAATGAATGAATACCTTCTCTTTTGGGGAGAGAAAGGCTCACGTGTTTTGAATATTGTTTTGTGAGTCTTCAAATACTTCTTGCTAGCTTGGTGCTTGGCATGTACACAAAATCACTTTCTGAATTGATCTGAAATGCATTCAACTTTGATTAAATGAAATATGTTTAATTATCTTTTGAGGATTTTTTAGATGTAAAAACAATGATCAAAAGCATGTATTTATTAAAGTTTTAAGTTAAAGCTTTCCTCAAAATATGCTCATAACTTTGGGGACCAAACAAGAAGAAAATTTCCAAAGCCAGAGAACTCTCTAAGATCTTTCCTCTCACACAACTTCCAGCAACAGCCCATGCTCAGCCACCCTCTGTGTGCAGCCTGTCTCATCACACGATACGTACAAGAACAACATGGACACAACTTCTCTCTGTCTTGGCTGATAAACATTCATCAAAGAACACGAACTTCTCAATAGGGAAGAAAACAGAAAAAAGAAATGAAAAACAAAGAGGAAGAGTAGTTTGGTTCAATAACTTTAGTTTTTTTTTAAGCACATGAGGCCAAATCACTAAATCCTGAAACCAAAGATGAAATGAAACTCCACAGCTAACCAGAGTTCTGTTCCTTCAAAACTTATGCCTTTACAGAAATTCTGCTCTATAGAGGTCAACATCTAATGGGCAAGAGATATAGTTAGACAGCACAAATTAACTCCTTAAGTATCATTGCAACTCCACATCAGTCTTTGGGAGTCCATACATTAAGGAGCTCTTGAAAACAAAAACAAAAACAGAAACTCAATATAACTCAACAGTCCTGATAGTTTATAATGCATATACAGTTGGTTCACCTGCGTCCTTTTGATTCTCTATTTGAAAGAGAGAGCACAACAAGGAGAGAAGAGAGAGAGAAACAAGAACACATATGCAGGATTAATGAGCAAATGGACCAAAATGCCCCCCACTTATGTGTGATACATGATATTGGAAGGAAAAGGTTGCCCTTGGGTTCCCACCGCCCCGAAGTGTGGGGGCCAGCAAAAATAGGCTCCTTCACAGAGGTGGAAAATGCTGCACAAATAGAAAATTAGTAAAATTAAGTTTAATGTGAAGTCAAGCTATGAAACATACACAAACTCTCCAAGTGACAATTAAGTCATATGTTCTAGCCAGAGCTAAGAGGACAAGGACAAGTCAAAATCTCTAGAGAGAACAAGGAAAAGCTTCCCAGCTTGAAAGAGAACAGACAGGAGGCATATAAGATCTATTTTTTACGGAGAATGGACCACCTTGTGTGATCTTACACCCAAAATATTTTGACATCTTAAACATGGAAAAGAAGGCATGATTTTGCCCCAACTGTCCTTTATCTGACACCTAACGCATTGCTCCCGGCCTAGCGGCTACCTTTTGATTGTGTACCAGTGACAAGCACTTTACAAATTGGGGTTACACACAAGCAAAGTAAAAATGCATTCAGGTCACAGACAGAGAATAACTGAAAAACTTACGGACAAATCTGAGTTTATCACAAACAAATGGCTTAATTGTCTAACCTGTTTTAGGCTGATAAAAAGTGACTGGACTTCTCACACTGGGTTTCACAGACAGAATCAACAGACAAGCCAATGCTAAAAACTTGAAGCAAGGAGAGTGAGTTGGTTTGGATCTGGATTTTCTTGAAATAATGAAAACAGAAAGAGTGAAGACAGCATGGCGAGGAGGTGGTAGGTACTCACGAATGGTTAAATCCATCACTTGGGAGGCCAAGCAGAAGACAGGATGCTCATACATTTCTCTCTTTTTCCCTATAAAAGAGGATTTGGGCATGCAAGAGGCTTAGGTCAGAGGTAAAGAGGTTAAAGGTCATAGGTTAGAGGAATACGTTACATTAGCTCAAAGGAAAATAGCCACAGAGTATTTTGGGATAAACACAGGATAAAAGAAAAAGGAGTTTCAAAATTGGAGATCTACTGGATTAACCATTCAGCATGCCGTGAGTCACGAGAGAGATTGTGACCATGATTTTACACGTCTCTTTAGAATTGTTTGCAAGAGTACAATGACCAAAAACATCATGAGTAAAGGGAAACAGAATTTCATTGATTTAAGGCTCCAAGATACTAAGGATTTCAGACTTTAGTATCTAAGGCTCTTGAGGTATTTCTTCATAAACATAGTCTCCAGCAATATCACTACAACTTCTTTCCAAAATTCTCGGGGGACTAAGCTGTTAGTGCTCACAGAGGGGCTCAAATGTAAAAATGTAAGATTTCTTTTCTGAGCATAGGATCGGAACCTTGTAAAAGAAAGTTGTTTGGTAGCAATATCTTCAAAGCTGCAATGTCTCGGCCTACAGTGGACTATGTTCATGAAAGAAAACCTGATACATGCAGCCAGAGGATGTTGGGTTGTCTGAATTAACAATCCCAGCATGCTTTGAAATTGGTGTCACAGCCACTTTTGCAGAGATAACATCAAAAAGTGGCTGAGCCAATCACGGACAAGGAAGGAGAGAAGCGGAAGAGAGCAGGTAGTGTGGAATGAGGTACTTCTCTGAAAAGAGAGTTGGAAAAAAAAGATTGGTTTCTTCAAAGAATCCCCAGACCTAAAAGTCACAGTGCAAAAGATAATTAACACAACCAAGAAGAATTGAGGCACAAAAGGAAATTACAGATCAGCTGATCTACTTTGGAAATGAATGCATTTTTACTTACAGATCTTAAAGTTTGTTTTTGGATATATTTATCTGAAAGAAGAGAGCAGATCTTACCAAAAGACTAGTAATAGCTAGACCAAGGCCTACGAGGCAACAGCCATGGCAACCGAACGTTTCTTGATCCCATCCCATGTCTGGCCTTGCCTAGAATTATTAGGTACCTGGTTGACTTTACCAAATACAACCAATCATTATGTCCTGGGAAGGTAAATGCTAGAACAATTATTTGCTAACATAGCCCTTTAATGATCTTCTTGTTCCTCTAGTTTTGTCACTCATTACCAAGTCAAGAGTTGATAAACATCCTTTTAGTGCCCAATTCTTAAGTGTTTCTCCCTGGGTGCATAGCAATGAATTCATTACCACTGGTACACAATTTGCATTGTCAGACAGACAAAATTGAGAGAGGGAGGACATGTAATGTACAGAACACTGCGATTTGACATGATCTTAACCTAATTCTCTAAGGAAACAAGGACTTCGGCAGGGTAAGTGATAGGGTTTTGGTGGTTGGTTAGACCTTTTTTTTTTTTTCCCCCAGTCAAGTCCTGAAGGCAGACAATGGGCATTTGCTGGTTTTAGTCAGGTGTTTCACATGTGAGAGAACATCAGATTCCAGAATGCGGACACACTGAGTTTTGCACACAGAACTTCCACATTTATACACTTACACCACTGGTCAAGTTGGGTGTGGTTTTCAAATCACCCTATAGCAGCCAACAGGGTAACAATGAAAAGTGATTAATACCTTTGCAAATGAATAGGTCCCAAAGAACCATATCTTCTCAAGTAGAGTTTACTCAAAGTGCCTTTTGGGAGATTACTTGGTTGTCAGTGCCTGCTTCCCTAAAACCTGAGAGGGCAGTGGTAACAACCATCCTAGGTCTGGAGCAACAAGAATGAATGAGATCTAAAGCAAACCAGGAGCCATCGGAGACAGCTGGAGACTAACCTGCCATCAAGTTTGAAATGTTACCAAAAGACAAGATACTTTCAAGGGGCAAGAAAGAGTTAAGCAAAATCTTGATGTTTCATTCCATGCTTGTTCTACCTCCAGTGCTATCAACAGTGGACAACAAAGTGCTTTGTTTTCCTCTATTTAAGGAAGGTAACAATCCTACAGAACTCTTTCATAGGAAAACATTAGTCACAGAGCAAACTTAGTGCCAACACATACTCTCAGAAGGACCTTAGATATCTGATCACATCCTATACTCAGTATTCTTCCCCTACAAAGACTGTTCCCTGCGCCCCTGTTCTTCATTCATGTATTTGGCCACAGCCAAGGAAGCTTTCACATTTCAAGTGCTTTCAAGTTTCAATTTAACATACTCAGATGGACCACTGTTTTCTGGTGCCCGTTAGAAAAGAGAGACTCTTCTTCCCCAGGGACGCATACCAAAATTTAAATTAAAAAACTGGGGGGAGAAGGGAGCCTTACCTTCGATTTTGGCATATTCTGATAGCCGGGAATAGTTGACTAAAGCAGCCTGCTCTAGACATTTCCGGATGACTGTTTTTACCTCCTCTTGTGGTACCGGGGTCACAATATCTTTCATCAAAACCTTTCAGTGGAAAAAAAAAAAAAAAAGATCATTGAGATGGTTCAACCAAATGTGTTACTCTACTCATTTATAGTTCTTAAAGAGCTTGAGTTTAAAATGAGTTGTGAATGCCTCCTTGTGACTTAATATTGATTGAGAGCCATCGTTAAAGAGAAAACACAGAACCATAATGCACAGTTAGGATGGCAAAGCCCATCTACGAATCGGGGAAGGGACAGGAACATATCTTCAATATATGCTAACTATTTGGGAGTCTGGAGATAAAATATCTAGAATTTTGGCAGGTTCCTCACGTTTATTCTGGTATTTGATGAATGGTAAATGAAGCCTTGAAAAATGACAAACTAGGTCATTCAACTACAATATTTCATTATGATTATGTTCATGTCTGTACCTATGTAATCTGTGTTTTACTTTCATTCTTACCCTTTCCAAGAGTGATAGAGTAGCTTTTAAAGCACCTTCAGGTCGACCAAATGGAAAGCAATACCTAAAAAAGAGAAAATTCTTCAGGTTGCCCAAATATATTACATTTTAGCATGAAATATGCTGTGATTTGATTCCTATAGCAACTCTTTCTGAGGAACAGAAAATGCTTTTTATTTTGTCACGTTGTGTTATGTTAATCTGAATTCACACCATATATGTGTGTATATAATGTATATATGTGTATGTGTGAATAATGACTAAAGAGAGACTCTGCAAATGTCTGCAGCAGAAAAGAATATTTAGAGTGATGACATAAGGCTCTGTTTAGATTTCTATTGTGAAGGAAAACCATTTGTTAGGCTCACATGTGACCTTCTATATGATCATAGAGAACAGCACTAAAAAAATATTAGTTGGAACAGGTTAATATCCAAACACACTTATTCAAGTCTCCAAAGGATTACTATAGGAAATGAAGGAGTGTATTTTGAGCAAATTCATGCTTTTGCTAAGTGTCCTTCCTTGGCTGTGAGTTTTAATTGTTACTGGATCTTTTGTTATTGGCAATACCTCTTGCATATAGTGTGTAATCAATAAAAATTTGTCCAGGAGGATTTTGGTGGCGCAGATGGAACTACGTTGTGGACTCCGAAGAGTTTCATTGACTATTTCAGGCTGTCACAGACCCTCCCAGACACTGTTCCTCATGGTACAAAGGGACCAGGAGAGGCTACTTAAACTCAGACTATGACCTATGCAGGTGTCCAGTGGGTGGTCTGGCACAAGTCCTTAACTCTCTCAGCCTCGATTTAATTTATATTTAATAGGGATTATAATAACAACCTTACCAAGTTGTTCTGGGAATAAAAAACTGAGTTAATGCCTAACTAGACTCTAATCCTGTACCTTGACCCATAGGAAGTGTTTAATAAAAAGCAACTATTATGTTATTATAAATGTTTTTACTATTTTTGAGTTATGATTTCAGGATTTCTAGTCCGGAATCACCAGTGCAGCATTATAAATGTCTGATTTGCTACAAGGGAGAAGTGGGCTATGTGGTGCAAAGCTGAAGCTTTGGACCTGCTTGCTATCTTGCGTGTGTGTGGGGAAGAGTCAATCTGCCAAGGCTGATCTAAGTTTCTCTCTTTCCCTGCATAGCTAGTCCTGTTTCTGAGGTAAGGGAGAAAGTGGAGACTCTGGTGTGGGTCCCACTGTCTTCTTTCCCTGTTCATGTGACCTGATCCCAGGATTTTCACTGATCTAGGAACCTTGAAGAAACTTCACCTTCACCTTTGTTAATAGATTTTAAAAGAATAGATTGATGACCAGGGTCAGCTTGCACAAGAAGGGTTCTGTCCTTTCAGCGGAAATAAAATTCACCTAAGATTGCAAAGTCTCCTGGCTATCGTGGAATGCTGCCTTCCTGGTTTTCAGTTCCATTTAGTTATTTCTATGCGTCTCCTGATAGGTTAACAGTCTTAGAAAATCAAGCTGTTTATTTGCCCCTCCCCAGTCTCACCCTCCTAATAAGCCCCTCAACCTCAGATCCTTACCTAAAATGTGTAATCTGATTTTCCAGCAGAACTCGGAGTCTCTCTTTGATTTCTTCAAAACGTTCCTTCTCTTCAACAGTCACAGTTCCAATTCCATCAGGCCTGAAAGAAGACATGTCACGAAGTGACGGGAACCTCATATGCTGACACCATGCAATCAAATCTTTAGCAGGAGGAAACTGTCCATTTTAAAAGAACGACTACAATGATCGATGTGACCTTAGGAGAAGTCCTGCTTTTCAGTGCTGGCTACTAAGGGGCATGGGGTATTTTGGGGGTTTTTGTCTGGAGACATTTGTAGAACTGTCGCTCACTTATTGTGAAATGGTAAAATGTACAAACTGGTGGCTATAAGGCCCAGTTTCTAGACCTTTCGTTTGGCTCACGGGTTCTTAAGATTTTGAACTCCTTGCCAGCATTTTCAAAGTTAGTAAAGTCTTATAACGGAATTCTTTTGAAAATTTGGAACAACTGGCATTAATTGATGAGTGCCAAGTAAAATCTTCTTCCTTAGCTGGGGCAGGCACTCACCTGTCCACATCTCTAATTTGCAGTACATACCTCTCTTTTAGGTTCTTAGGTTTGAGACCCCTGAATCATACACACAAACTTCTATGAAAACCAGGTGCTTTGTAAATGTCTGTCTTTCTCAGAGTGAAATGTTCTTAAGTGACTCAATTTCCAGCTTACAATTATACATGTTCAGATTAAGTTAAGCACTCATGTATTAACTGAAGAAACAAATTACAAAACATTGTGAAAAGGAAAAGACATTGATGAAAGAAATTAAAGAAAACAGAAATCAGTGGGAAGATATCTGGTATTCATGGATTGGAAGGATTAATATTGTTAAAAGGTACATACAACCACAAGCCATCTATAGATTCAATGCCATCCCTATCAAAATTCCAATGGCAATTTTTACAGAAATGGAAAACACAATTCTCAAATTTATATGGAACCACAAAAAACCCAAATAGCCAAAGTAATCCTGATAAAGAACAAAGTTGGAGACATCACAATTCCTGATTTCAAACTTTATTACAAAGCTATAGTAATCAAAACCCTATGGTACTGGCATGAAAACAGACACACAGACCAAGAGAACAGAACTGAGAGCCCAGAAACAAACCCTTGCATATATGGCCAACTAGTATTTTTGACAGGGAAACAAAAGACACACAATGGGGAAAAATAGTGTCTTCAATAAATGATGTTGGGGAAAACTGGATATTTACATGCAAAAGAATGAAATTGGACTCCTATCTTACATTGCTCCCAAAAAATGAGCTCAAAATGGATTAAAGACTTAACTGTAAGACCAGAAACTGTAAAAATCCTAGAAGAAAACATAGGGAAAAAGAGCTCTTTGACATTGGCCTTGGCAATGATTTTTTTGATAAAACACTAAAAGTACAAGCAACAAAAACAAAAATAGACAAGTGGGACTACATCAAACTGTAAAGCTTCTACATAGCAAAATTAAAAGACAACCTATGGAATGGGGGAATGTATTTGGAAACCTATCTGATAATAGGTAACAGAAATATAGAAGCCAAAAAACTCAATAGCAAAACCCCAAATAATTCAATTAAAAAATGGGCAGAGAACTTGATAGACATTTTTCCAAAGAAGACCTACAAATGGCCAAAAGATACATAAAAACAACACTAAGCATCAGGGAAATGCAAATCAAAACCACAATGAGATATCACTTCACACCTACCAGAACTGCTAGTATCAAAAAAACAACAAATGTTGGTGATGATGTGGAGAAAAGGGAACCCTTGTGCACTGTCGGTGAGAGTGCAAACTGATGCAGCCACTGCAGAAAACAGTATGGAGGTTCCCCGAATAGTTAAAAATAGAACTGTCACACGATCTAGTAATTCCACATTTGGGAATATATCTGAAGGAAAGGAAATAACTGTTTTGAAGATATATCTGCACCCCTATGTTCATTGCAGCATTATTTACAACAGCCAAAAGATGGAAACAACCTAAGCGTCCATTGATGGATGAATGGATAAAGGAAGTGAATGGATAAATATATATATATTATGGAATATGTATATCTTTAGATGATGGAATATTATTCAGGCATAAAAGAAAGGAAACCCCTGTGTGTGACAACATGGGTGGAACTTGAGTGCATTATGCTAAGTGAAATAAGTCAGAGAGAGAAAGAAAAATACTCTGTTCTCACATGTTGAATTTGAAAAAGTCATACTCATAAGAATAGAGAGCAGAATGGTAGTTGTCAGAGCCTGAGGGGTGGGGGAAATAGGGAGCTGTTGACTAAAGGGTACAAACTCCCAGCTATACGATGAATAATGTACAGCATGGTGACTACAATGAACAGTTCCATATTTATATACTTGGAAGTTGTTAAGAGAGCAGATCTTAAATGTTATCACCCCCACAAAAAAAATTGTAATTCTGTGAGGGTATGTAGGCGTTAATTAACCTTGTCGTAATAGTCATTTCACAATATATATGTGTATCGAATCATCACATGCTATACCTTAAGCTGATACATGGGATATGTTATTATCGCAACAGAGCTGGAAAAAAAGAGAACAAACCACATACAATGCTTTTGATGCTAGTGAACTATTGCTCCTTTTAATAAAAAGAAGGGCCTTAGCAAAAATAAGTGAAATTCAGTTTAATCACCGTATTCTCATATTGCTAAATCACCATTAGACTCACACATTTTTCCTATTTGCTTTGGACCATTCGAGTTGAAAATACAAAGGGAAGCTGCATATTTATAGCCCAAATTTATCTGTGCCAAATTAGACGTAAGATAATCTGACCCATTCAAAGACTTCAGCTTCCCAGATCCCGTAGTGACTTGTTTTGACTACTGGCTGAGCCAGTTTGCAGATTGGTGTGTCACCATGAAACTTCTATTGGAACATTCTTCAGTTTGCAAATGCAAGTCATCTTGAGACCAAACAAATGGTCTTATTTATAGGCCTTCTCAAGGATCCAGCATAAGTTGGGAAAATCCTGTATACTAGACCAGTCTGACTGCACAAAAGACTTGGCAAATGATAGCAATGCACCTCCTGTTAGGGGTTAATTGGTCAGCTTCCCTTCTTTTTAAATATCAAAAATGCCCTACTTGGGGAAGTAAACAATAACAACAACAACAACAACAAGAAAATCTCCCCTCCCCCACATTATAAAAAATACCCTAAATAGTAAAATTCTATAAAATCCATTTCTTCACAATTCCTTGGACTTAAAGGAAGAAAGAAGACCAAATGGCAAATAACAAAATATCAGGTAGGCTGTTGGAATCTGTGAATATGCCCTTATTTTCATATTTTCTCAAAAAATCTTCAATGTTAATATACAAAGTTTATTTAACAACACTTTTTTTTTTTAACCATAAAATACCCATGAATTTGTATTTAAGTCTCAGGATGAATTCATTGGCCTCCACAAAATACATATGACAGCTTTTTGTGGTAACTTCTCATGTTCCTATTATAATCTATAACTTTCTTTAGGTGTGGTTTTTAGATTTAGATTTTTTTATACAAAATACAGCTCTCTAATGCACTGAATACATTTATAAAGTGGGCGTGTGCATGCACACACTCGATTTGGGAAAATGGAAGCCATTTTAACCATTTGGTTTCTTAGCAGGGCATTAGTACAGAGAAAAATGCTATTAAATACAATTTACAAATCAGGGGCACCTGGGTGGTGCAGTTGGTTGAGCAACTGGTCCTTGATTTCGGCTGAGGTCATGGTCTCTGGGTCCTGGGATTGAGCCTCTCGTGGGGCTCCATGCTCAGTGGGGAACCTGCTTGAGATTCTCTCTCTCTCCCTCTCCTGTTGTCCCTCCCCCTGCTAGCATGCACATGCACGCTCTCTCAAAAATAAGTAAATAAATAAATAAAATCTTTAAAAAGTATAATTTACAAGTCAGAGAGGGGTTTACAGGTGACAGGAAAACGCATGGAAACCATTTCACACGGGCAGCTCAGAGACGTGTGTGGCTATTATTAAGAGATAAACCTCCCTGATGAAAAAATCGTCCATTCTTCACTCACTAAGCCTTCTCAGGCAATTATTAGGCAATTAGAAAGTAACTTTTGGATTTGTTTTTGAGATGATAAAAAGTAAGCATTTAGTGTGTGCCTGGCCTTCTTAGTTAATCCTCACTACAAAGGGTATTATTATGAACATGAAATTTGATTATATTTCTTTCCCTTTTGTTCTGATGATTCACATTTGTGGTTATTTAAGCTAGCAGCCACTTCCACTTCCCTGACAATCTCTCCTTTGACTCCTTCCTGAACATATTAATCTCACTACTCAAAAAAGGTACATGGCTAAAAATTATTCTTGTATTCTTTTCTTAAATTTGCTTCTTAATTGCCTATGTCCTGTGTGAATAGTTTTCTCTTGAAATAAATGAAACAAACTAACTTTATGTCTGGAAGGTAAGTAGCAGAGAGCTCACCAACAAAAACAGGTGATTAAAAAAGTTACAATTTTGACATTGAATGCAAATTTGTTTGCAGTTGCCAGAATCATGCTCAAATGGTACAGGGCATTGAGGATGTTATTTTACAAACTGAGGAAGAGACATGCAGAATAATATAATTTGTCAAAGATCACAGGTTGGAACTATATCAGCTGGAAAGTAAAAATATCCTTTTCGGGGGTGCCTAGGTGGCTCAGTTGTTTAAGCGGCTGCCTTCTACTCAGGTCATGATCCCAGAGTCCCGGGATGGAGTCCTGCATTGGGCTCTCTGCTCAGCGGGAAGTCTGCTTCTCCCTCTGGCCCTCCCTCATCTCCTTGCCGTTTCTCTCTTTTTCTCTTGAATAAATAAAATCTTAAAAAATATATATATCCTTTTTTGGGGGTTGGGTTTCACATAATTATTTTTTGAAGAAGATTCTGTCAAATATCAATTTCTTTTCTGTTGATCCCTATAATGTTAATTACACAGGCTTGGATTTTTATGGAGCTACTAAAAATCCTGGCTCAGTGTTTTGGGGAACTCTGTTCTCATAGAAGCAATAAAATACTTTTCCTAGAGAGATAACCCTCAAACCTGAGCATGACTCAGAATTACCTGGAGGATGGGGCTGAGGATTTTCTTTTCTTTTCCTTTTTTTCTTTAATCTTTGAGAGACAGAGAGAGGGCATGAGAGCCTGGGAGGAGGGGCAGAGGGACAGGAGAGAGAGAATCTCAAGCAGACTCCCTGCCAATCCCAGAGCTGACCACAAGATCACAACTCAAGCTGAAATCAAGAGTTGGTGCCCAATCAACGGAGCCATCCAGGCACCCCAAGAATTTGTGTTTCTAACAAGATCTCTGATGCTGTTGGTTCAGGAACCACACTTTGAGAACTGCTTTAGAACAAGAAAATATTTGGTGGGTGGCTCTTTGAGTGGCTGAATGGGTATATTTGACGGTTACCAATTTCCCTTGGATTGGGGGAGTTTAGAAGCAGAGATCTTCTCCAAGTACAATGGTCCATTTAAAAAGCCGCAATCCCTTCTAGAGTGGTGTATGCAGTGTTTCAATGTTCAAGGTATCAACCAAGCAATGCTGGTCGTAAAATAAATAGAGGAACTGTACTGGTGTCTCGCCAAAGCTGTGCCTTTGTTGTTTTATTTTATTTTTTTTGTGGAAACATTTGGAGGTGATTCTATAATTGTCATAAAACTGGCTCTGCATCTTGTTCCTTTCTGCATACTTTTAACACTTAAGGAGTCACAAAGAATCAGAGAAGAGGGATAAAGTTGGATTTTAAATTCCTAGCTAGTATTCCCAGGCTGAGATGTGTCTTAGAACACATGTTTAGAATCCCTGAATCCCCCATCCTCCTGTGTCCTGAATGGTACATTTTCTGAACTCTTATTTTTTGGCGTCTTAGCATCCACTGTCACCTCTTAACAACACCTGAATGTCCTTTTGAAGACTGACCTTGCCGCAGTGTATTCTTGGTGGGGGTGGAGGGTGGGTAAACTGGGATCCTGTTTTCCTGCTGTTTATACTAAGGGCCTTCCTACAAGCCAGTTCCTGCCTTCCATGGCCACTGCACATCTAAGCTGGACTATGACCTAACCTCAGCCAACTGGGCACACTTTTCTAGAAACTTTACATAGAGTAAATAATGCAAAAATAGGAGAAACAAGTGCAATTAGCTCACCTTAGCAGCAGTGCCCTGACCAGACTGTCCTCATAGGTCAGTAGTTCTTAATTTTTGGCTGAACTTTAGAACCATGTGAAAGCTTTGAGAGGTCTCATCCTCAAGCTCTTGATTCAATGTGTCTGCAGTGGGCCTAGACATTTGTCGCTTTTAAAGCTCCCCAGGTTATTATAATGTGCTATTAAGGGTTGTTTCTGTCCTGTTTCCTACTTTGCTGTAGCTGCCTTGATTCCAGTTTTCCCCCTCCCTCTCTTTGAGGCTCCCAACAACATCCCTCCAAAAACTCAGATGATAGACGATCCAGGCTTAGTCGTTACTTACACTAATCTGATGTGAGTTCATAAAGCATATATCTCCTCCTTTTTAGTAGGAGGAGGGAATATGTGCTTTCATAGTAAAAGCATTTGATGCTTTTGAACCTAGCTTTAGAATTCCAATGTGCACCCCCAAACGTGTGCGTGCGTGCACATATACACACACACGTGCACACACACGACAAGGAAATGTGGTTCCGGGTCTCTGGTTCCGCCCAACTGTACACTGGCTAACAACTCACTTCTTGCATATCATGATCCTGCAAACCTGAGACCACCTGCAGGTCAAGTGCAGTCATTTTTGGAGCCCTGTCAGAGGCTGGACGCTCCCCCACCTGCAGGCCACCCTGCCACCAGAAGTGGGTCTCTCAGCCACAATGGACTATATCACATCTGACACAGCAGGCATCTCTTGAATCCACCTTTCAAGTTTTCGGCAAACCATTTTCTCACTGTCCTTCACAAACTTGACATTTTCGGCAGCACGATAGGAAAGATGTCATGTCGGCTGCTCTTCAAGTCCTTGTCACCGTGGTCAGCAGCAGTTCTGTCACCTTCACTCTCCTCACACTCTCCCATCTTGAGCCATGTCACAAATAATAATTTATCTAGAGTTGTGTCTTTTTTTTTTTTTGTCAGACTGAAACTACCATAACCCAGCTGCCCATCCTTTAAGTTACTAGTTACACAGAGTTTCTCCCATTCCCCAAATGCTTCCAGGCTAGAGCTTATGAATTAATGTCTATTATTAGGGTAATTGAATATGATTAAGTCCTAGGCTTTTAATGTGAAAGATTTTATTTTGGTATTTGAAATTAAGTGTGAATAATCTAGTCAAAGAAACCAAGTGGCAGTGTGCTTCGTGAAAATGAATTTATCTCCTTGGGTCCTTAAACTGTCCCTACACACCCAGGTGAGCTCACAGATTCCTGGCCTTTTTTTACCCAATGGCCCAGTTCTCCATATTTCATCGAAAGCTGGGACACAGAACCCTTGTTTGAAAGTTAGGTATCTTTTCAAGGTCAGGTCACTAAATTAATTCAAAGCTTAGAGTGACAGATGTGTTCTGATATTGCATCTATTTAGTGATCAAGTGTGGAACCCAGGTGGGAAAGAAAATGTATGGATTCAAAAGAGGAGAAGTGTCTGGTCCACTTCTCTGCATACAGCCAGCTTTAAGCTCCAATCACTACCAACAAGGGGTAGAACTCCAGCTGAAGTGGGAATATACTTTCTCTCCAAATGCAAATGTCCACATATGCTGGTGTAGGCACCGTAAACATGATATATTCTCTCTCTCCAAATGGATGCATGCCTGCAGACCGCATTATGGATCCCTGCAAATGTCCTTAAACAAGCATGATAACTGAATCCTACTTGCTACT
The DNA here is from genome assembly GCA_002007465.1 of Ailurus styani. Lineage (NCBI taxonomy): Eukaryota > Metazoa > Chordata > Mammalia > Carnivora > Ailuridae > Ailurus > Ailurus styani. The sequence goes on along the minus strand of LNAC01000434.1, from coordinate 469,517 downwards.
AAATTGTTCCAGCCCAGAAACACGAGAGCTTAAAGGGCCAGAGTGGGACAGAATATCTTAGTAGATGTTCCTTGCAATACTCCCTAAATAGAACATTTAGGCCAAACACACTCTCTTAACCTCTCTCTCTCTCTCTTTTAAACTGACTTCTCCTAGCAACTCTTTTTCCTTACAACTTTTAGAGTGATACCTTTGAATTTAATCCTAAAGTGGAATATTTTCCTTTGTTTCTTTCAAGTGGCTAATAACTACAAATTCAAGAGAACACCAAAACATTATTATCTCAAAAGGAGACATCCCTGCTTGTTCATCTGGATGGCTTCTATAATCTGTAGCTTAATTATATACTATAATTAGGACTCTCACATCCAATAGTCACTGCTTCATTATGAAAGCCCAGCTTTCCTTTTCCTCTCCTCTCCCTCCAGCCCAAACCCCTTTTCTAATTATGCCCTAATGCCCTGGGGCTCAGACACACTGCTAAAACAAATATATCAAAGTGTTTGTTTCACAAAGACTAAGATAGGAGGCAACAACAAGCAGTTTCTACAACCTTACAATTGGGCATTGAAGCTTCTTGAGGTTGGCTATTATTAATTTGAGAAAGGGGATTGGAGAGGGCAAAATATATCATTGAGGCTTTCTTTGACTTGTTTTCTGTTTTTCTAAACATGTAGCTAAAACCCAACAAAATCAGAAGGTATCTTGGTTCTCTATAAAGATGGGAGTGGTTGAAGTCTCTCCCTACCCAACAAATCTCAAAGAATATGGGTACTATTGATAAAGGGACATGAGTCAAAGTGGTTTAGGCTCAGTCCAGGTGCTGAATGGAGAACCTAAGAGGTGATTAGAGAAATTGTATAAAACATATGTGTTGCAGGAAAGCACATATTTCTTTTTCCAGAGAAGGATCAATTTCCAAAATTGGTACTATACAGATTTTTCTCTTTGAGGAATAAGAGAAGAGATAGGTTTTTTTGTTCATTTATTTCTAGACTAACATAGAAAATAGGCTTTAGATTCTACCCTTACTCTTTATGTATAGACTTCTGAGTAGTTAGACCAGTAATACATGTAGGTTTTTGGTATCACACCCACCCCGGGAAGGGTGTGACATCTGAAAATATGTTTTCACCCTAGTGAATTCAATGACCATAGGATGAGGACACGTGTTGAAATTTAAGGAAGGAAATGCACATTACTTGGTGATTTGCTATGGGCCAGAAAGATTGCTCCATTGGAACAGATAATTCAGCATATTTTATGAGAGTTTATGTCTGAGTTGGAAAATCTGCTGTCTTCATGGGGCAAATTTCCATTAGGAATGGAGTCACATGGGTTAGAAGTTTGAATATAAGCTCTAAAGAGAATTCCTCCTTGGGATGCAGACTTTTGCTTGAAATGTGCTCGATTCCCCCCCTCCCCACAAGTATTTCCTATTAGATAAAGTTGCTTCTTTAGAATTTAAAGAGCAGGGCACCTGGGTGGCTCAGTTGGTTAAGATAATGACCTTCAGCTCAGGTCATGATCCCAGGGTCCTGGGATCAAGTCCAGCATTGGGCTCCCTGCTCAGCACTCCCTCTGCCTGCCACTCCTCCTGCTTGTGCTCTCTTTCTGTCAAATAAATAAATAAAATCTTAAAAAAAAAGGAATTTAAAGAGCATGACTTAGTTATATATGCAAGGCCAAATCCTGCTCAAAGCTGGAAGGCCAACCAGCCATATGTCTCCAAGTACACTAATGTCTTATGTGAGTGTGGAATATTATACCGAGAATGTGGGAGGCCACTGTCCTCCCCTATCCACGCTTGCCTGCTACTGAAGTGTGGTATTCAGAGATCAGTAAAACCGAACCATCCTTCTACACAGTCCTCTCTCTCCCTCTTTTGGGAAGGAAGAGTTAAAAAGCATCAGATGTCATATCTTAAGGAGTGTATGTGTGTGACAGAGATGAGAGGGAGGAAGGGAGAAAAAGAAGAGAGGGAGAGAATGGGGAGAAATATGTGATTGGAGTGAAATAGAAACATTTACACGTGCAAAAATGACTGACTTACTTCCAGGAAGGCATTCACGAAAGAGAAATGAAAGAAAATATGCAATGCAGATTAGGAACGAGGAACCAACACTGGAGGCAAGGACATGGTCAACAAATCACTTGCTGTGGTCCGGGGAGAGAATATAGACACCTGAACTCTGGTAGTGGCACTGAAGAGAAGAAGTAGACGGGCTTGAGAGATACTTATGGGCACTGACAGGGCATAGTAACTGAATCCTTGTGATGTGCTGAGGGAGCAGAACAGCTCCCATGGTTCTACCTTGGGAAACCAGATGGATGGAATTACTCACTGACTTAGGGGGACTGGTGGAGTAACAGAGGAGAAAAATGAGTTCCATCGGATTGTTCAGTAACTCAAATCTAACCCACAGAGTCTCTGCACAGAAGCAGCACCTTGGCTCCAGACACATCTCCCCAAAGAATCCTGGGGCACGTTTTCAAAGATTTCTAGAACTCATGCTCTCTTACATCTGCTTGCAGACTCATTAATCTATGCAGCTTACTTTGGATTGGGGCGGTTGGCATTATGGATTTGTTAATTGCTGATACAATGTACTTTCTACACAGGCCATATGTGAAGAGCAGCACTGGCATTCAAGAAATGTTAAATAATAATGTAAATGAGAAAAATTTCCAATCCCAATAATAAAGGGATCCAAGGAACATTGACGCAACTTGCAATCATCGGAGCTGTTTGATTGCCTTGTCACTGCGGGACAGTGACCAAAGTGATGCTAATCTAAATGTCATCTAGAAAGAATACTAAAAATATTATGGTGAAAATTAAGTACTGCAACCTTAGGAGCTGATTTAAAAATTAGAAGATATAGCGATTTACATCTGTGGGTTTTATGATCGCCAAGTGCAACCAGCTGAACATACTCAGATTTTCTTTTTCTTTCCCTCTTTCTTTGAGAAAATGGGTTCAGTCTTAAAGGGCTGGCCCAAACTCATGTTCCCTCAATCAGTGGTTCTTTTTTAAAGGCTTATTTATTTACTTGAGAGAGAGAGTGAGCGTGTGAGTGGGGGGGAGGGACAGAGAGAGAGGGAGGGAGAGAGAATCTTCAAGGAGACACCCTGCCAGGCACAGAGCCCAATTCGGAGCTCCATTCCAGGATCATGACCTGAGCCAAAAGTGAGAGCTGGCCAAGCAACGGGCTGAGCCACCCAGGCAGCCCCTCAATCAGTGGTTCTTAAACATTGCTACATATTAGAATCACTAGGGGGAGATTTTTAAAATGTGTTGCTTAGACCATATCCCAGATTAATTAAATCAGAACCTCTGTAGGTGGGGCTAGGGCAGCAGAATTTCTTAGGCTTTCCAAGTGATTCCAGTGTGTAGCCAAGTTTGATAACCAAGGCCTTAACTAAGTGAGATCTGAAGACCAAAAGCCTTATAATTACCTGGGGAGGAACTGATTAAAAGCCCAGATGTCTGGCTCCACCTGAAGCTGGCTGAATCAAATTATCTGAGGCTAGGATCTAGTACTCTCCATTTTAACAAGCTCCCTATGTGATTTATATGTACACTACGATGTGAGAACTACTGCACAAGGTGAAAATCAGTGGTGGCAATTCTTCTGCCTCCACAGACACAGAATAAGTTTGTGTAAAAGAAACAAAAAATCCAAGTAAAAAGGAGAAGTTCAGCACCAGCACCTGGGAGTTTGGTTTTTTGGACTTTGTTTATGGAGGGCTGTCCTGTGCATTATAGGATATTTAGAAACTTCCTTGGCCTCTACCCACTAGCTGACATTAGTACCACTATTGTCCTCCCCTCCCCAGGGTGTCAATCAAAAATGTCTCCAGACATTGTCAAATGTCCCCTGGGGGGAAAAGATCACTCCCACCTTTCCCTGAAACAAGAAACACTGTTCTAAAAGATGTCAAATATGTGGATGGTTCCATATCTTCCAGTGCCTGGAATTATAAAGATAAGTCATCTTCCTGATTGACTAGATGTGTCTACTTTTGATTAGATGCTGTGGATTCACATAGGCACACAGGGATGTGGTGCAGGCTTCTAGAGAAGGTGGGAGAAACTTAGTCATCAGCGACTGAGTGGTCATTTATGATTTCCAGCTGCAACAGGGCAGGGCTCTACTAGTTACTAATAGGTAAGAAGTTAATAATTATGGGCGCCTGGGTGGCTCAGTGGGTTAAAGCCTCTGCCTTCGGCTCAGGTCATGATCTCAGGGTCCTGGGATCGAGGCCCGCATCGGGCTCTCTGCTCGGCGGGGAGCCTGCTTCCCCCTCTCTCTCTGCCTGCTTGTAATCTCTCTCTGTCAAAATAAATAAATAAAATCTTTAAAAAAAAAAAAGAAGTTAATAATTATGTAAAAAACTGTATTTTACCTAATTTGAAGCTGGTTGTGAGGTGACAATAGGAATGGGTTCTACTGTTCAGTTAAATTCAATTAAAGGGCAATTAGTTTCCATGAGTATGACTGCCTTCTTAATCTAGGCCAAAGAATAGATAATATCTCCACACGCACACAGTGTTCATCCTGGTGAAAGTGGTTAGGGAAACGGTTTCCCTATACCAAAAGGTTGTTAATTAGTGTTCAAAGAAGACTCTGCCCTTATGTGGTCTAAAGCTTCAGATACACTCTGGTTCTCTTCACAAGGTCAGAATTACCAGGGGAGCCATGTTGATTTTGGACATCTTTAGGATGAAAATGAAAAACCCTTTAATTAATTCAGATTACTGCTATAGTATCTAGCCTGGAAATGTTGAAACTCATATCAAATGGCCGAATTTGGCATCTTACACCATCCACAAATGCAAGCTCCAAAGTCAGACTCTGTGTGTTTGAATTAGGATCACATACTTCTTTGCTACAGAGTAAGTGACTGAACTTATCTGAGCCTCAAACTCTTTAGATGTTAGATGAAGCTAATAATAATACTTCATGGGGATGTAATAAGGATAAAATGAGATGGTGAATCTAAACAGAACTTCACACAGTGCCTGGCATATAGCAAGCTCTTATTAAGTGGCAGCAATTATTCTTACTTGAATTAAACTTTATTTATGGGATATGACAACGGCTTATTTCACTTGTTATTATAATCCATAGAAGATAATTTTAGAGGTTGATGGGACATCACAGATGCTATGATTCTATGTGTTCTTCCTGCGGATAAGAAAACTGAGGCACAGAAATGAGATATGATAATTCCAGATTCATGCAAAACAGACTCTAATACTCAGATCTCTAGAATCTATACACAGTGTTGATGCAGTGCAAAGAGGAAGAGCTTTGGACTCAGAATATCTGAATTTACCACTTATATTCGTAGACATTCAGTTTCATCCTCTGCAAAATAGATGTAAAAAATAGCTGACCTGAAAATGTTACAGCAAATCAGATGGAATGTATGAAAGTATAAACTGCGGAGTGCTACACAACTGATATTTAATATTATGACTTTTTCTGCATTAAAAAAATGCAATACACACACAGACCCTGGAACACACATAAGCTTCTCAAAGTACCACTCAAGATCCTTTCAGATAGTTTTTCCTGGCACAGGGCAGACTCAATCAAGTGTGGCAGTTTACTTTCTGTTTCAATGCTGCGCACTCCAAGAGCAGCACCTTGGACAGCAACCAGGGGGCTGCTTTCAGGTGCCTATAACATTCTCTCGGTGCTTTCTTACCGGCTGCCAGCTACCATTACCTTGTAGTCTGACTCTCGTAGGGAAACAGAAACAGAAACTTCACTTTACCTCCATCCTTACATACTGAAAGTTGGAAAAATAGGGGTCCACATGGCATCAGGGCTTTCTTTGACCTTCACTAACAGACCTGGACATGTTGATTGACAGCCTGCCACATTCTCTATGAATATCTCTATGAAATGGTGTATCTCCATGAAAATGGTATTTTCATTCGGTCTGCCTACAAGTGAACTGTATATATTTTAGGACCTAGAAATAGTCCAGTGAAAAAATTCGTACTGAAGCAAAAAACATACCTGCTTGTGAACTTTGTGTCACTTGGCAATGCCAGGGTCAGAATGTCAGTTTCAAAATTAAAAAAAAAAAATTTTTTTTTAATGTCAATGTTAATTTGTGGCAAGGGTAGAGAGGTGAAGACGAATATAAGGATAACACTGAAAATAATTGCTGAACACTGAAAATAGTTTAAAAGGGGAAAAAAGCCACCAATTTGCCATTTTATCAATTCGCAACGAGAGCAGCCCTAAAGGACAAAGAAAAAAAAAGAGGATAAATATAATTTTAGAACTTGAAAGTGGCTTCAAGGTGACCTCATTATATAAGTGATTCTACTAAGAGCCATTCATTTAGCGATAGGTTTTGTTTTGTGTTTTTATTATAAGTCACTATTTAAAGATAGCTTAGTTTCATGAGATCAATGCGGAACTGAGAAGGTTTGCTAAAAATGATGGAGCTACTATAAATGTGTAGACCTGGCTTCTGACAACCCATTCTATTTGCTCCTTAAACATAATTTCAAAATTTTAAAGCATGGGTTGCTTATTATGAATGACTTGGTAAGGTACCAGGCCCTTAACTAGATGCCACTAAAAAAGCAATCTGATTCATGATTCTGTTTACGTATTCCTCAGTTTTTTTCAGTATGAATATATTTTAAGAGTCACTAAACACCTGACTCAAATTCAGTCCTAATGCATGGTATTTTGCCCATTGCTAGGATTTTCTTTTAAAGTGTACCTTTGAAAACCTTGAAGGAACAGAGGCTTCAGAAATATACAAAGCTCACTGTTTGGTAGGGGAGAAGTCATGGCACGGATGGGGGGAATGTCACAGACACTGTAAAACACAAGCCAATGCACACGTAACTTCTTACCTTTTGGGCTCTGGATTTGCCTGGGTTTTGTAATCTTTTCTTTTTTTGGATTCCTTTTTGGTATCTTTTTTAGCCTCTGGTTCAGGTGGGGAGGGAGTTTTGTTCCCTTGAGGGTCTGTATTTGGTGGCAGCCCACTAAGGTATACATGCATTTGTTGACTTTGGAGAGGGGGTGGTCGCATGGGGCATACACAGAGGGTGGCCAGCCACAGGAGAATCAAGAGCACGCATGCATGCACAAACAAAAGAAAGAAAAAGAAGGATGCATCAAACAGCAAGAGCAAATGCATTCAAACTAAAATAATAAGCAAAAAAAAAAAAAGATGCAAACTTGCATAAGGAAAATCGGAACTGAAAAGAAAATAAGAAATCCAAAACTGTTTCCATGACAAGATGTATAAACCTAACTGTGAATCAAGTGGCAGTCTTACAATATGAAATCCAGACAATGTGTATCATAATTCATGATGATGTTTACCAGGGAGTTTACAAAAACACTTCATTATTTTATAACACTTTCTTATTCAGTAACATATGTAGAATACAGTGTGACAACCCAGAGAATATAATGCAACTTCTCTCTCTCTCTTTAAAGAATTCAGTCCAAGAGGCTGTAACAGATAGTCATCAAAGTGTACATATTTATAAAAAGCAGAGTTATGCACAGATACTCCCCAGGTATCAGAGTTTTCATAAATATTTTTTATGTAAATAAAAGGTCATATGCTGGGCTAGCAAACCTTATAACAATGTGAGGTGATGAAAACCTTGTTGCCTGTTAAATATTCAAACCTACACTGCTATTGTTACCTAGTTCTAAATGTTGAAGTTGTATCTCATAAAACCTACCAGCCCTAGAGAAAAGAAGAGCACAGGACAAATCCCACAGATATTTCAGTCATCTAGCTTGCAAAGATGGAGATAACTGACAGTCTGATTTAAAGTAAATGCAGTCAGTTAGGGACTCTCCCACATGTGAATTTCCCCACAGCACCAACTTTTTTGGGTTTCTGAAGCCACCTAGTTTTTCCTGGATGTGCCTTTCCTGGCTATTAGTTGAGGTGCTCGAAGTAATTCAGGCTTGTCTTCCTAGTAATGTGAGGCTACATACATTGGGATAGTAAACTGGCTGTGGCAATGTGGAAATTTATTCCATGTCTTCAGAGCCAAATGGTAATGTTCCTAAATTATTTGCTGCTTTGCATTATTCAGAACATGGATCTTTTCCTCCAGGAGCTGGGCAACGTCTAAAGGAAGAGAGTACTTAGTATGGAGTTAGGAGAACTGATGTTCTGGTCTTGTCTATAAAATCTATAAAATGAGGGGGTGGGTTACACTGTGATCTCTGAAGTTCTTCCCAGCTCCATGGTTAAACTGTAAGTGTTATGATTATCTTTGCCTTCCAGCTTCACCTAGCTTATTTCAGCTCTGGAAGTGTGCTTGGCTTCCTCCTTCAGCAGGGCATTTGTACATGCTGCTCCTTTTGCCTGGAAGCACTCAACTCCTACACATGCTTCGGTTCTCAGCCCAAGCCTCTCTTCCTCAGGGACACCCTCCCTGCCATCCTAACACCCCGTCTGAGCTGTCTTCCTTTATTAAATGCTAGCATGGAATATTATTCCGTGTCGTCAGAGCATAGATCTCTATGTAACCCTGTCCTTGTTTGGTGTCTTGTATGCTCACCGTGTATGCTGACTGTGTACCAGAGTAACTGGCACTCAGTAAGTAATCATTAAGTATCCACAGAATGAATGATAATGAAGGAATGATGGGGACAACAAAGGTAAACATTTACGAAGCTCTTGCCATGTTCCAGGCACTGTGCTGAGCCCACCTGCCTCCTCTCAACAACGTCATGAAGACATTACCATCCCTGTTTTACAGATGACAAAACTGTGGCATGGAGGGTTTCGTTACCATCCAGCATCTTTGCTAGTAAATGGAGGAGCCACGATTCAGACCTAGATTTTTTTTTACCTTCAGAGACCACTTTAAAAGTCCTGTTTGCCATTTCTTGTAAGTTCCTTGAAAGGAGAAGAAATTAAGACCTTTGTGTTCAATGTGTGTGTGCGTGTGCGTGTGTGTGTATGTGTGTGTTACAGAAGGAATGGGAATGGACACAAAGGTAGAGATAATTCCAAAAGCAGGACCAATCACAAGCCATTGCCAGTGCCTTAAAATATATATATATTTGGAGGAATACCTCTGGACAAGTGCTTACCTGTTCCCGTGGACATGGGATGCACAGAAGGCAAAGCTGTAGTGGAGGAGGGTAGGGTCAATCATGGCGCCATTTTCTGCCCGTTCAAGCAAGTCTCTGAGGTAGCAGAGATGTCGGTGACACCCTCGGACTCCATTTCGGGCGCAATACTCGTCTAGGACAAACACCTGGCCAGGACTGAACCAGCCCTGTTTGGGGAATAAAGGAGAGACTTCCTTTTAAATACAGGTTTTTGTTGTTGGTGGTGGGTTTTTTTGTTTTGTTTTATTTTGTTTTTGTTTGTTTTTGAAAGATGCTACAGTTGGGGGTGACTGGAGAAGGGGGTTCAAAAATTGCCAGAGCCAACACCTTTTGATTTCTTCTAAGTGCCAGCCACTGTGCTAACCCCCTTGTGTGTGCTGGGTGCTTTAACCCTTGTACCAGCCCTGTGAGGTAGGTCCTGTCACCCCTGTTGGATGGGTGGGAAAATCAAGTTGAGGGAGGACATGGAATTTCCCTAGGGTCCCAGAGCTTGTACATGCTGGAGTCTGGACAGCATGATTCCAGAAACAGGATCTCACCTGCTGCTCTAACACTCAACCATACACCTTCGAAGAGCACTGGCATGGGGACAGGGTGAAATCTTGGTTACTGATCAGAGGAAATAACAAGAGGTCTTAAGATGGTATCATGCTTTACAAAAAGAACTTTCCCTTGAGCCCCACAGCAATCTCGTGAGGTGGGCAGGGGAGGCTTATCTCTCTCTAGATAGGGAAAGAGGAAATCAGGGCTGCTAAGTGACTCACAAATAATACAAACAGAAGCAGCACTGGCTTACTCAAAGTCTTCTGTTTTTCCTACTCTGAAGCATAAAGAAATATTAGGATTTGTCTCCATACATGCCAGGAGTCCATAAATTCTTTCACTTTGAAAGAAAATCCTTTGAAAATTTTAAAATGAGGATCATGACGCAACTTTGCAAAGAGAGCAACATGACTAAGTTTTCAAGTTATGAATCAGACATGATTCAATTAATTTCAGAGGGGCTTCTGTGGCCCTGGCTTAGCATCTTGTTTCATCCCCCCTCCCCCCGCACCGTGGCAATTATTTGTTTTCTTATTATTTATTTGCTTGCTGTATGATCAGATGAAACTCTGCTATAAAAGAACCTGGATGGGATCTCTGATTCAGAACAGATTGGGAAGCATGACAGCATAGAAATCGCTGCCTCCATAATGCACTCAAAAAAATAAATGCTCAGAAAGGCCGAGTGGCTTGCTGCTCAAGGTCACCGGTCACCCATCAGCCAAGCAAGAAATCAAATCACTTCTTTTGGTTTCGGTACCTTTCAGAAGCAAAAAGATACAGGTTTCCCTCGCTATCCGAAAATGGAGTGTTCCTACAAAACCTTTCATAAGCCAAAATGGTGTCAAGTGAAGAAGCAATCACCATTCCGTAAAAGTGAAAATCCTCTTTGGATCTCTTTTGGTTATTGAAAACAAGTACTAATATAGGTCTTTCGGTAAAAGCTAAGCGGCATAGAGTGAACTGCTGGATAGTGGTGGGGGTGGGGGGTGAAACCCGTAAACCAATTTAGGTTGGTACTTTGTAAGCTAGGAATTTAAAATTGTTTTAAATATAAATTTAATTTTACTTTGAGGGTCCTCTCTGAGTCTTGTGAATATTGCTCTGTCTTGGGAAAGAAAAGGAGAGAGTGATGGCAGGTATGGGTGGGGGGAGGGCATATACAGGCCACAGAAGCACAGACAGAGAGGCCTCTGCAGTCCTCTGATCTCGTATTAGTGATCTGGGGACTCTTCGATTGACAACATGCAGCTCAGCAATGCATCCAACGAAAGACGGCATCTTTCCTATTTCAAATTATAAGTTACTGCAGAGGGCGGGAGAGTAGTCGAGGCAGTGGGCTGCCCCTATAGGCAACTTCTTTGCCACTCCATCTGCTACCCCAAATGCTAAATCTTAGAAACAACACTGCTGTGAAAGATTAAAATATATTTTCTACGACTCAGATGACACCAAGTCTTTTGTAGATGCCAAAATAGCTGCTTTGAAAAGAGTTGAAGAAATATCAATTAGGAACTCAGTCGAAGACACAGAAAAATTTATGTATCCCTGCTGGTCGGTCTCCAAAACTAACTGAAAAAAAAAAAAGATTGTAATAATGAGAAAATGAAATATATAGAGGCAGAAGATAAGGTCCTTTTAATTGCTGTTATTTTCTGAAATTTTGGGATAATGATTAATAGGTACAGGTATACAAAAGCAGAAGGAAACTATTTTATGGTATTTGTAATTAATTTTAGATTTGGGGGCATATTTTTAAGCTTATAAATGATCAATAGGAAGCAAGCTCCAAAATTTCACTTCTGGTCTAATTTTTTAGAGGATATTTGCTAACTCTCCTTTAGTGACTGAAATCTCTTAGTGAAAAAGAAAATTGTTTTTAAAACGATGTGAAAAAAGTCTTGAAAATAATACGCTTTGAAAAAAATTCCTCAAGAGAATAGGAATTAAGCTCAGCAGCATATTCTTACAACTTTCATGAATGCAATTTATAATTACATGAATAATCACATAATCATAGGAAACACATTTGAAAAAAATTGCCTTGCAATGCAAGGTAAGCTTTTTTTTTTTTTTTTTTTAAAGTCAAAGTGAAGTATTCCTTTCCAATTTGGCAAAGTTCAGATTCTTCTGATGAAGTGATTCTAAACCCGAGATCATCAATGAATCTTTTATGAGACGCAGATTAATAAATTATTCCGTATAATCCCATTTCTGTTTTTAAGACTATTTTATCTACTATTTTTAATAGTTTGGCTTGTGGATACAGGAAAAAAAATGGAGTTTAAAATAAAAAGTAGTAAGAATAGATGTAAGAAATAGCCATGTCATTTAGAAAGGAAACAGATTTTCATTATATTTACATAAATAACAGTAATACGTTAACCTTAGTAAATTATATAATATTGACAAAATACAGATATATTAACCTTAGCATTTAGAGTCAGGGCTGAGACTTTTCCTCTGTGTAAAGTCATTTCATTATTTCCCCTCACTGTTTCCATCTATAAAGTGGGATTAATATCATTTACCTTTAAGAAATTAAGTAACAATTTATGGTTTGTAGAAGGATATAAACGGGGTCTTTTTTAGGTTTCTGAATTTGATTAGTGTGAAGCCCAAAATGTATCTTCAGGAATCCAATAAAGATAGAAATTTTAAAAAGACATAATAGTTGTCCCTTGAATTTAAATGATTTAAATCTAGGCTTAGAACAGGATTTCAAGAAATGCTGATGCTCTTGTTGGAGAGCTGGACTTCCAAATGTCTAAAGCACCGTAAAAAATTCCCCTGAAGGGTGAAACATGCTTTGAAAATACTATGAAAAAATGAAAAACCATCCAAACAAACAACCCAAACCAGTTTAGCTTATGAAAAGTGAAGTGAAGTTTATTTACAAATCATTTTAATTTTTAAAAAATAAACAAAAAGAACACATTCATTTCTGAGACAGAAGCACAGGGTCTTATCATCTGTGGAGGGGAGGGAGGGGGAATCATAAAGTCTAAGAAACCGAGGCAATTTTTACAAGTTCTCCACAAGCAGGTGCCAAACTCGATTACCCTCTTGGGAATATTTCTCATGTAGCAGCTGAAAAGGGGGAAGCTTAGCTAGAGAGGCTGGGGAATTGGATCCGTCTCTACTGATAACTTCCTCCCGCTCTGTCTTCTTTCTTTGGTAAGTAAAACCATTTCCACCCAGGAAATCAAGAACACATTTATAATTGTTAAAGGGGCTCTGTAACGGAGAAAAAGAGCTTCTGATAGAAAGGTAGAGAAATATTTTATTAAAAAAAAACGTTATCAGGTTTAAATTGCTGTAGACCAAAGAATATACTTGCCAGGCAAGAATAGGAATCATTAAGTCTGTGATCCAAAGTAAGGCGTTGCACCATCTCAAAGAGGGAAGCGTGGTCAAAGTTACAGGGGTTGGAAGAGATAAATTCATCCATGCCATGTTTTTGAGCTCTATCTGCGTCTGTTCATTTATACATGTAGAGAGAGACACAATTTAGAGAAACACATCACATTTTCTTTGACATTTCAAATACACAGGAATTCACTAGGCATTATGAACGCTAGCTCTTCCCCCCATTGCCTCCCACCAACATCCGCAAGATACTCTTTTTACCTCCCATTGTCAACTTGCATCACTCACTGGTGAGTTTATTGCATTTAGGCAAAAATATATTGGCATCAACATGTTTATCAAATGATCACAACTCCAGTGCATTTATGTTGTTCTTTAAAAACTAAGCACACGACCGTAACTTCGCCTGCATTTCACCAAACACTGAAAGCAGATCGGATCTTTGCTTATAAAAGCCTAGTTAGCTTTTTTTTTTAGTTTTTTTTTTTAATAGATTCTGCCATTCCAGTGGTTATGTCTAGAGCAATTTCTCTACAATTATTGGGATTAGCTGGAAAAAGGGGCATGCTGATTTTCAGCAACGTGACAATATTTGTATCCTCCCCTTCCCCATCCCCGTTGCCAATTTGGTTTCACAAAAGATTTGGGTCCCCACCCTCCAAAATAAAAAAAAAATAATAATAACAAAAGATTTTCCTTGAAACCTGGAGAATAAGTTAAATGGGAATTTAGTTTGTGATAGCCAAGGTCAATGCCTTAGAGTGTGCTTACAGTTAGCAAAGCTTATGAAAGAGACAAACAGATTTACTCAGCAAGGGCTATGATCTGCCATTTATTGTGAATTAATAGTCTCAATGTATTCACACTTTTTCTTACAGGGTGAAGGCTACAAGCAAAACCTCCTAAGGGCTAACTAATTAATCTCAATATGTGTAACTAAAATACACTATACTCAATCGGCAAAATAACTCAGAATTCAACTCAAGGGAGACCAAGCAAATCCCGAAGAGGTAGGAATGAAGATCCTATGCATTAAAGGAATCGGCTCACTCCACCTCGTATTTACTCACTCTCCTGATATGCAGACTGTAAAGAAAAAGAATCTTATATCAAATTAAGCCAGAGTTTATTCATTCTCTTGCATGCAGTATTCCACCGGAATACAGGGACCTGCCAGGGACCAGCGATGCTGTCTGGACAGGAGGAAAATCAATTTCTGACTTGAAAGGGTGTTTGGATATAATATCATACATGGCCTTCATCCCAGGCAGTTTTTTGCCCCCCTTCCATGCTTAGGGTATGACTGAAAACTTGACTTTTGGTAGCAGGGTGACATTAAGGAGATGATTTATCACGTTATTGGTTTTGTGTATCCTTCAGACCTAAGTTCCTGGTATGTCAGATTTTTGCCCTCTCACTGTTCGAGTTTTTAAATCTCTAGTCATTTTCTACAGAAGTAGCAAGGGGTCAGTGTTTGAACAGGATGTGTTGTTTATGCCCTAGACACACAGAAGCAACGGTTTCCAGAAGACAAGTTGAAGAACGTGTATTTTAATAGCCAAATTACTCCATTAGGATGATGCAACTCAAGCTTTTGGAAGGGATATCACATGTACGGGAATTATACTAGAAAGAAATCTCTTTGCTAGGTTAACTGCCTCGGGTTTGTCTTCAAGAAAGTGCTTTCAGTTTCAGGTTAGGTGCTTTCTCTACAAGGATTTCTTTTGTTGATTGCTTGGGCTCCAAGCTATATTTCTCCCTTGACACAGGATGGTTAGGAAGAGTGGTGGCCATGCTGGGGAGGTAGCCAGCTGCTTCCAGATTGTGTCTGTGTGAGACTTCTCTGGCCCAAGGCACGCATCTTAAACCAGCTCCAACTTCAGCTCTGCGCCGGCAGGAGGGCACTCCTGCAGTCCAGGGGACACTCTCCAACCCGCAGGACAGATTATGCCCTTCTCCTGCCCTCTGGTCAGTCCCAGGTCCATTGAGTTTGGGAAAAATAACAGCGGGGTACACAAATTGCTCATCTTATTTCATCCTTATAAAAAGCCTCACCCACCTCGTGCCTCCCAATTTTAACAGATAGATGAGGCATTTTGGCTAGCACCAGCTTCTTGCTCTCGAATTTCTCAGAAGAGTCTTGCAAGCTGACAAATCGGCCCAGGCCTTACTTTGCCAGTTTGGCTCACTATTTTATTGCTCTTCAATTACGATGGTGCAACCGGTCATTTAGCTCAGAGAGAAGGGGGCTCTTTTGTAGCTGTTAAAATATGACACGTTTCAAGTCTCTCTTTCGTTATTTGTTGAACCTCTTGAAAAGTTTGCGGTGAACTATTTCGCCTTGCTGCCTGCCCACTCAGGAAACAGATCTGAAAAGACAACTTGGCTCCTCTGCGGGGACCTGGATACAGATCCACTCCCCGCCTCCCCGATGCATCACAATACAGCTTCACCGGGCTAATTCCTGGCTGAGAGTACATCTAAAGAACAATTTCGCTTTTACTTAGGCTTTAAAAAAGCAGGCTTACGGAAAAAATATGCTTAAAATCAGCCTGCTTTCCTTTTCAGAAAGCAACTCTGTCAACATAAAAATTCCTTTTTCCTTCTTCCTTTCTTCCCTCCCTCTCTCTCGGTCCACATGTAGATGAGCCTGGGACTGCTTTAGGAGATCTGGACTCTAGTCTGAGCTCTATTTTTAAATCAGCTGTGCGATGGCGGCTTGTTGCTCTCTCTGAGACTCAGTTTCCTTGGGTGTAAAATGAGCCGGATTTCCACTTCCCTTGGTGAGGTCACTGTCATTTAACCATCCTTAAGGTCTCCTGCACAACTTCCACAAGTGTTAAGACAGAGCTGAATGCAACGGGAATTTCCAGCAGGTGTAACGAGCAGCCCCTGGATTTTGCTTACAAAAAAATCATCATTTACTCAAATTTAGACTCATTATCTTAATGGTTCCAACAACTCAAGAGTGCTTAAAAGGGGGGTTGGCTCCCATGAAATCTTTGAGAGTTCCACTGAGCTTATTATATTCAGAAAAAGAAAGAGGAGCGGGGGGCCAGGGACACTATTTTAGTGTGTCAGAGGAAAGGATCTGATTTTTAAGCTCCATCCTGGCAGGGATACTTGTACTTTTGCTCTCTGTGCTGTATTCCCAGCACCTAGAATGGCACACCTCAGTACCTGGTACATGGCAGACACCTGAGAATACATGTTAAAATAATGAATTTATTTCATCAAAAAAATTAAATTCACTACTTCAACAAATATTTTCTATTTCTTGATTTTATGAAATGTTGATATACTAAATTCAGTGGAAACGGTATATTTGAGCTAGGAGAGCAGGTGGTTAAGTGGGTGGGCTTAGGAGGTCACAAAAACTGAATTTGAGGCCAGCCTTGTCATTACCAGGCATGTGATGTGAAGCAGGTAGGTTGATCAGGTTTCTGAGTGTCCTTCTCCTCCTATGTAAGCTGAGAATAGTGTTTAAGTCTACCCTCGGAAGGTTACTGAGAGGTTCTGCTGAGTCGGACTTGTCAAGCACCTGGACACCTACCACATAATAAGTGCTCAATAAACCTTAGCTGTGAGTGAGTGGGCAGGTTTCTTAGTGCTCCCGAAGCCAGTTTGTTTAATGTTTCCAGTGAGCCAAGGATGTCTCTGCATTTATAGCTAATGTTAGTTACAGGTTGCTGCTTAAACCATATTGCTTCTAGGAAGCTGGTAGCATTCCCAGTCTCTCTGATTTGTGCTTCTCCTCTGCCCCTGTACCACTAATTCCCACGTCCTGTCTCCGTGTTTTTGCTGGTTTATGTTCCAATTTTTCAGTGGTCAGAACACCCACACACAGTCGAATCCCTTGATAAATAATATGTTCCTTGAGGGCAACTTTCTGATCTGTTCTTTCCTCTGCCGTCTCCCAGAGGAGCCAGGTCCTTAGGAGGTGTTTATTAACTGACTTTTTCTGACACTTCCATCCCAGGAAACTTCCCATTGACTTTATTAAGGAGTCACACACATGGGGATTCAGATGGCATCTTGCAAATCCAAAAGTGGGAACATGTGCTCCTTGGAGAAAAAAAAATATCTTATAGAAGGAAACAGAATTCTAGGTGCAGGTGTCTTTGGATACCATTCAGATTGTCTGCCTGTGTCTCCATACATGTCTAGGACCATATGCATTACATATGTTGTCTATTTTAAAATAAAACACTGCAGTGGTCCAGCTGTTCCAAATTCTGTTTCAAAGAACTTGTGGGTGCTTCCCAAGCAACACCATGTAGTCATTCTTGCACGGCCCCAGTCTGTTCTTCTACAGTGCAGAACATTACAAAATAGATGCTCCTTGCAACTCCATTCCCCCCCCCCCATACAAGCAATTGGAACTGGTTGATGAAAAAAAAAGAAAACTCCAATGCTGACGTTAGCAAGGGGAAAACAGCCCAAAGCAAAACATGAGAAAGTTACTTCCTGAATTCAGGACACCTTGGGATTGCTTCCTGTGCCAATGTTTGGCTTGTGTCAGGAGAATGAAAATGAATTTGAACACTAGGGTGAGCAAAACAGAATTAGGAGGGTAACGTGGCTGCTGAAATCTCCAATGATGTTTGGATTATCTCTGACTTTGGGAAATGTATACCAATTCTCTTTTTCATTAATACATCTTCTTCTTGTTCTTCTCCTTCTTCAAAGAAATCAAGGATTGACTGCATTTTTTTTTTTTTTTTTTTTTTTTAAGGATTGACTGCATTTTAAGAACTGACTTCAACCCTTATGTTTTCCAGAACTGGCTGAATAGTTCCTAAGCCTTGGTCTGCAAGGGCTCCAAATGTCCTAAAAATTGGCTGTTTTTTTTATAGGCTCTGCAGGCAGGGCATAATTCAACACATCTTCCAAACAGTGCTACTTGTTTTAGTTCTGGGGCTTAATTGCATAACAATTCTGAAGTCCTGTATGGGCATAGACAGGACTTCAGACTAACCTTGGATGAATAAAGTTGATATACGTACCTAAACTACATTAAGAACCTTAAAGTCTTATTAATGGTATCCATGACACAGAAACAGGCTGATGGACACAAAGACTTATGAATAGCAGGTACACTTTTGAGTGGAAGCTCATCAAAACTAACCCCAAGTTTACTCAGAAACAATTTTGGTTTGGCATTTAAGGAATGTTGGGAAAATACTGGTTTCTAAAGTGATATGATTATGTGGATTTTCTACTCTCATAGATGAAATGAGAAATTTCATTCAAATTCAAGTGACCTCACTAATTGATGGCCCTACTAGTGATGCTCTTCTTTAACTGATCATGATGTTTGGGTTTATTTTATGTGCAATATTCATTTCCTTTTTCTTCCTTACAATTGGAAACATATAATATCTTTCATGATCTCTTGTCTTAATAACAAACATATTTATGTGATCTTGTTTCAGATATAAAATCTTTTACAGAAGTTTGCAATAAGGTCTACCAGACAAATGTAATTTTCTTGGTGGGACTAACAGAGTTTTCAAGTTTTCATTTTATTGAGATTTTCCTATTATTCTAACAGCTGAGGGAATGAGGACAAAAGGTCAAATCTCTCTATTTTGTAATATTACATTTTGAAACTTTTCATAGACTAGGGAAAAAGAAATTCTGCTGTTGAAAATAATTATGGTTCTACTGCTAATAAATTGTCTAAGAGAGGCTCCTTTCTTTAATGAATCCCTTTTATAATAAGCTAGAGGTGCCACTTTATCACTGAAAAGTGGAGCACAGTTATGGCTGTTGTGACTCCTGATGGATGCTAGAGGCAAGAGAATAGCTAATGTGACTCTAAAGTCATTGTGAACCCAAACTGCAAATTAAAAGGTGACTTTGTATCTTTCTTATATGGAAAATGTGTGCTTGTCATATCTGCTTGACAGTACAAGAGTGAATGTATGGTTTGGACAATAACGAGCAATGACAGTAGTCAACCTCATCAGAAGACATGAAATAAAGAAATGACAATGATTGATGGCAGCTGGCTGTTTACAGATTTTTCTAGAAGAGTTTATCTTGGCATGATCAAGTAACCAGGGGATGCTGAGCCCTGCCCGAGCTCTGCACAGGAAGCAAAAGATTGGTCCTCCTATGCCGGCTGCCCTTGAGAAACAACTTAACTCCTTCAAGGTCCCCTTGACTCAGGCAAGCTGCTTGCATGGCCAAGAGACTGGCTTCTCGGAAGCTACAAAGGGCAATGTTGAGTTGTGCAAAAATCTTGAATTTAAAACTACTATGGCAGTACACCCAAGGGCATAAACATGTGATGTTTATTTCAAGTTAATTTTTATAATTCTTTATAAGACAGTTACTTTGAGTAAAATTCATAACAGATTTTGTCAATGATCTCAAAATGACTAAGTAAATGAACTATAATTTTTCCTTGCTGTATTTATTACGTTTTCTATTAATTTACAGAGTACTCGATGATGACTTTACATTCCCTGTGGCATGAGCGAAAAAAAACTTTCTGTAGTTGACTAATTAATAATGTATCTTACTGTAAATCACTATATGACATGAGTGTGCTCAGCTGATGAGTGAATAATACATTTAAAATGTGCCTGAAGTAGTTCACAAAGAAATGATCTTTCATTTAACATGGACTATGTAGATCATGTCATGGTGTTTGGAAAATTTTTGACCTGATTTTGGGAGTCTATTTCTTTTTTAAAAAGTCATTTACTTTTACAACGAGAAGGAAAATGATTTACAGTGTGGTTTGGCATCATGCAAATTAATTTAATATTGAGTTAATTCTTTGATATTGCGTTCCTGCAAGGTAGCAACTGCAAGTTGACAATACAAGAAGATACAGTGAAACTCTCATGAGATAAAACTATAGAAAGGAATAAAGGCAAACAACTATTTGGAAATCTACTAGGATAGCGATGCGTTGTTGTGCAAATATATGTAAATTTGCTCAGAACAGATTTCATTCAGTCATCTATTCACCCATCCTTTCTTTCATTCTTAAAAAAAAAAGTATAGCAAAATCCTAAATTCCCACTATATTCACATTCTATGTTAGCTTTTAAATGCCTCATCAGACATTCAAAGTAAAGTAAAGTTAAATTAAGTATCTGCTTGAAGTGGTGAAAAAAATCTGTCTGCTAGCCAGGGGTACATTTATGCAAAACAAAAGAAAAAAAAAAAAAGAAAGGGATAAAGAAAGCAAATTAAAGAAACAGAAAGAATTAGAAGAAAGTACTATTATTAAATGGGCAGGAGGAATGATATGACCTACAGTTTCTAAATCAGCATTCAGAATACTTAAGTACATATTTGCCTGCTCTCTTGACTGATTTTTCTATTTCCTTCTAGGGTCATATCTTCCCTCAATACGTTGGATGGACAGCTTTTCGCTACATGATAAAGGAATTGCAGATTCTCTTTCATTAGTAACTTGGATAGCGAAGAGAAAGGTTTTTCTAAGTTTTAAAGTTTCTTTTTTCTCTTACGGGTATATTTTTAGAAAAATTAATACCAATACAAATGACGTTGAAAAAGCTATTGCTATCTTCGTGATTGGAGGAGTAGCAGGGAGACATTCAAGACCAGAGGTCCAAACCCTCTACGGTATTGTGAGACTGTGAATCTGAAGCTTCTGTGAAAAAGCTACAGGGATTCAAACATGTCCTTAATTTCCTGTTTTTGTGTGTGGTGGTCCCATGTATTATAGCTCTCCTTTCAAAATTAACCTTCTATTGGGTCTTACTCAGAGCACACCCTCAAGTCAGGTAGAAGGAACTCTTTAGTGTTCAAATAATGCATTTACTTTATTTATTGTATTCTGCAGTTTCTTGGAATCTTATTCAGTTAACATCTTTGGGTGTCCTACCCCACCTTTCTATTTGTTAAGTTATCCATGGTTACCACCCCACAGGTACAGCTGACCATTCTCATCTTTGGAATGGGAGAGGAAAAACAACAACACATTTTCGGAGTGCAAAATGATCTGTTTTCAGGCATTAAGCAGTCAGGTAGCTGTGAATTCCATGAAACAAAGGCATCACTGGCCATTTTGTTGTTATGCTAATTAATATTCTTGGAATGAAAAAAAAATTAGGAGATGTTAATGGTTGGCTTTACTCAGAGGATCATTTGATGCCAATATGAAAGCCAAGGAGAGGAGGCAATTATGCACACATCACATGCATCCTAGTTCCAGTATGGAAGCTTACATTTCAAACCTAAGGTCAGGAAAATAACATGAAAAGTTTTACTACAAAGTCTAGACATGAGGGAGATTTAAGAGGAGAGGGAGGAAGCACATTGCAGGTGTCAGATAATCTAGTCTGATTATCTGAGCTGTGCTAGCTATAGGGGAACACTTACCCTTCAGTCCAGCTAGAAGTTAGCAGGGTAAGAAGGAACAAACCAGAATAACATAAAGACTAGCAACAAGGCTCAGGAAAGCAGACAGGAGTTCTAACCTAGCAGCTAAAGTTCTTGGGTCTGAGCAAAGATTGAACAAGAAAACTTAAATGAAACAAAATAAAACCAAAAAACCAAAATCAACCGCCCCCTCCCAAACCAACAGTAACCAAGACCCCACTAACTGTTGAAGACTGTTTGGGTGGTAGCAAAAACAGAACAATTCTGAAAAACATCCGACTTTGGGGATGTATGATGTGATTAACTGTTATTAGTTGAGAAACAGACATTAAAATGAGACTCATCACAAGTAATATATCAAGTAATCATTGACCAAAGAGTAAAGCTTAAAATACCCCCTCCCCCAACTCCGAATGAAAACGGAGGTACTGGTTTTTACTGTTCCTCTAACACAGAAAGGACAGGAATCTGGTGCCTCGATGAGAGGCCACTTGGCATAATAAATTGTGGCAACACTCAACAACAGATTTGAACACAGTTTCCAAGGTGAGCAACACTGGCCTTAAAAATTGCAAATACTTGTTTAAAAACGTTGTACAGCTAGCCACTGACTCAATTTCTTCAAGTTTCAACCAAAATAAAAGGGGGAAAATTAAATCAACAACAACACACACCAAAAAAACCACAAAAGAACAAAAAAGTTTTAAAGTTTGGTGGAACCCTCTCCAAATCATTGTAGAGTCACATACAAACTAATGAATAGCAGGATCTATTTTTTCAGCTTTTACAATTCCATACAAATACTCCACTCCACTCTTTCTTAGACGTGTCTTTTCATTTTGAAAATTGCAAAAAATAAAACTGCACCCAGAAGTCTGTCAAACTGAATTTAGAAAGACCCAAATAAACTCATAATTACTCCCGAGCTTCCCAAACTGTAAAATGTTCCATTCTCAAGTTTCCCCTTGAGCAGACAGCGACATGACAAGACTGGAGTGTTTATTTTTCTCTACCCAAAAAACCTCTCCCATTTTTCTGTAGCTTCCCTTTGCCAACTAAGACTAATAAAGTGATTACAAAAGTTAACTCACTGACATGTCGTTCTTAAAAGTCATTCACTTGCAAGAATGGGAAAGACTATGAACAAATATTTGAAACTGGGATGTGATGAAATGTGTACAGGACTAGGTATTTAACAATGACCCTTACCTTTTGGAAGTCAAGGAAACCTTTTTAAAATGCAATACTTGATTGTGTTACTCTTTGTGTTACAGAACCTGTGACTGAATGTTTATGATGTGACAATATAGGCTGAGAACCAACCATTGGTGAAGGATCAAAGTTTGCTGTTTATTACTATGTTGTGATTGCTTTTCCTTTTTCTAGAACTTTGCTTTGTTGTGCCAGGTGACCAATGTGTCCCAGTTTGCCAAGGACCGAGGAGTTTCTGGAGACACAGAACTTTTGAGTGCTACAACCAGGGAATTCACCAGCAAATCTGGATAAGGTGGTAACTCTAAGTATGAATCAGCCCTCTGAGTTTGACTGCTACCCACAAATGAGGCCTGATCTGTATAATGGGGATAGTTTGAAATTTACAAATGAAATGCAGCTATAAAGTAACTGTGACATAACCACCATTCTGTAGCAGATTCCACTAAAAATTAGGATATGCTCTTTAACTCCCAGCCAGTTTTTGGTTATTATGCATCACTAACTCAGTGACCCCTTGAACTTTATCATTGGTTTTATAAACACCTAACTCCAAATGATCAGGTACAGAAGGATGAGTTGGTTCAAATTCTGACTGACTTCCTCTGCTAAATTATGGGAACAGAAGGCTCATTTACTGGTACTCTTGCTGCAGTTTTTAAGTGCCTAAACTAGCAACAGACAGAATCTGGAGTGGTACTGAGTCTCTGTTTCAGGAGTAGTCAAGTAACTATGGGATTACTGGGTTCAACCTTATAGGATTGAAGCTCTGGGTAAGGACTGTCATTTATTACAGGGTCAGTGGTGTACAGTTGTGTAGATCAGGGACTGCACAACTCAAAAGGCACCATTCACATTTTTGTCTGTGTGAAAAGTGACTAATGAAGTGCACAGTCTGCATGGATGAAAGTGGTAGCTTTTTTCTTGTAAAACTTGGTAGGTGTGGTAGGGCCTCCCACTCTTGGGAGAAACCTTGTTCCTCAGCAGTGATTAAGGAGACAAGAGAGAAGATGGTTCCACCACCAGGTACTGACAAATTTCAGAGGCATGAATTATCTTACTTTCTCACTCATCCCTCAGTCTACCCCCCATGCTCTGTAGGGATGATATTACTCACCCCCAACTTCTAACCCTTAGGATTTTGCTTTGGATGCCCCATTTAATACAAGTTCCCTATGTCAACGAGGGTGACGAAATACATCAAGCTGACGTGCACTCAATTATAATCTTCGTGCTGATGCCTTGTGTTCAGCATTCTAATTTCATTGCTGAATGAATCCTGTCAACAGAGGGAAATCTAATCAAGAGAACCTGTGTATTTCCATAAGAAGACACCTATCCCCTCCTTACAACCTCCTTCAATGGTCTTCTTCTTTTTTTTTTTTTTAAATAAGTGTTTGGTTTCCATTTACTTTTATTCCTCAATTCCTTCTTCTTTCCTATACTAGTGAGGAAGAAATGAGGCTAATCACAAATGAAGTAGTAATTTCTTGATCTGGGCAGATGATAGAACAGAAACACTGAAGGTAAGGTGAAATGACTTCAGAAGAAATTGAGATTCTTTGGAAATAAAACCAGAATTTTCCAAATACCACCTGAGATACATGTTCTATGAGGTTGATTTGGATGGTGATTATAATTCAGAATTTTCCCCCCTGACATACAGATAATTTCATAGGGTGTGTTGTTTCTAAATTTATTAAAATGGAGCCTCCCAGGCAAGGTGAAAGGATGGATTCCATCACAGAGTGGTTTCTAAAACAAACCTAATAAATATTGGGGTATGCTTTATCTCAACTCATGACTAAACCAATAGAAAGAGATGTTGTCTTCTCTCTTTATTACTCTCAAGTATACCTAAGTGTCTCCAGTGTTAGAGAAAGCAAGAAGAACATGGGGAAGTTGGTGGTGGTTATGGTCAGGAGGGCTGTCCCTTACCCCAACGTCCTTCCTCAACGTCCTTCCTCAACCTCCTCCTCCTCCTTTTAGGGTTTCCTGCATAGAAACCCATGGTGATTGTGTGATTATCCACAATGGTCCATGGGGAACGAACCTTATTTTAAGAAGCCATCGGTAGTGGACAGGAAATCTCTGGGAGCACCCTATGGAGAATATTTCTCTGAAAAGAATTATTTTCCTATAAGCAAGGGAGTTACAAGGTTTAAGAAGACAGTCTTATTAGAAATGGACATGGCAGTGGAATCCACTGGAGAGAGAATTCATCTCTATTTAGTTGTGTTGCTGCAAAATCATCCAAATCACATGCACATTTTATTTAGGAGGGACAGGGAGAGACCATGTAGAAGCACTGGGGTAAAGGTCAAGTTTCTGCCATGTGCTTTTGCACTTGCTTCCCCAACTGGTATAGTTCTCTTTTCTAAGGTATGTGTGGAGCTGACTTCCTATCATTTGGGCTAAGCTCAGATCATCTCTCTCCACCTAGTCGCCACTGCATTACATTCTTCATAGTTTCCAACATCAACAAATATCTTATTTGTTTTTTGATTTATGTGCTGGCTTTATACCCCCATGGGGATGTAGGTATCCTGAACATGGGGATCTCGTCTGTCTTCGTCATCTGTAGGTCTCATTCCCTAGACAGTTGTCTCTGTGAACCAGACCGAGGGGGGCCCAGGCTAAAGTAAGGAATCATCATGACAACTGCTAAAAATGACTTGAACCTGAGTGATCCCTAACTGACCTGATATTCAGGGTAAGAGGGAAATCTCTAGTTAGGGTTAACGTTTGTAACTAAAATGAATTACTTTGCTTGGTGCTGTATGTTTCCAGTGTTTCCACTTCCTTTGCTTTAATAACCGCCTCCAAGCATATGCCGGATTTCACCTTACCTCATGTATCAGGAGTGTTGGGAGAAAAAAACAGTAACAACAACAAGAACAAAAACCACTCCAGACAGCAAAAATCATGGCAACGGGGCAAGAAATTAAAGTGGATGTAGAGGTAATAAGAGAAGAAGCTGGAAAATGAACCAGGGCTGTTTAAAGAGATGGTTTCATTTTTGGGTCCTGGTATATTTGCTTAGAATGGGATTTTAGGTACCATTTTTTTGTTTGTTTTTTTTTTGTTTTTTTCCACTGCGTGTGATAATGTCATCATTTATTTTTAAATGGTTCTAAGTTGCAGATTTAAATTTACTTCATATCAAGCCCTATTTTAAAATTACTTTTAATAGGAAGAAATGAGTCAAGGGCATACATAACCTACTATATTTGAAGGACTCAAACAAATACAAGTCTGGCTGTGAATTCCAAACTCTCACCAAAACAAAGAGATAAAAATCCACCTAAAATATATTTTCCTCTGTTTAGTCCTTGGGGGGAAATGTCAAGTATTGCACTTTAAAATTACTTTCATCTAACATTTTGGTCCCAACTTCTCCCCCCTCACACACCCAAATTCATCTTTTTTTTTTTTCCCAGTGAACATGTTTTATGAATCCTTAACACAAAGCAACTAGATTTTCTAATTCAACTTTGGAAAATTTACTTTCCTCTACAGAGCTATTTTTAACAAATGGCATATTTACTTACAAAATTGGGAGATGGGGGCGTCCAGCTGAGGCACGTTCCCTCCCTTAGCGTTGAGCTTCTGGACTTGGGTTGGGGGCACAGGCTTGTGGGACTGCCCAGTGGCCCGATACATGGCTTGGACCCACAGGATGCGATCTTGCTCGTCGTCACTTGCAAATATCACGGTGTCTCCTTCTTTGACTGCATTGAAGAAGGCTCGGCCACCCTCTAAACCTGGAATACAAAGGAATAAACACTCCTAAGCTGAGCTGCCATGTTCTCAGTGGAACCAAGCCCTGAGAAAGGCTATTTTTGCTGCTTTTCCTTGGGCCAGAGAAGGGAGGAGCAATTTATCTGACTCCAGGATGGGAAGTCTGATGCCCACTTGGCCACAGAGTGAAGCCCTAATGTTAAACAGATATCCTGAGACTGGCTCTTGTCTTTGTCTTTGTCTGGCTAGGGACAGGAGTGGCAAATAGGCTGCCTACTGGTTGGGTAGGTATCTACCTGTAAGCACACTATTATTTTTCTTCATCTCTGAAAACAAACAAACCACCACCAGTAATAACAGAAACATCTCGACCCCCCTCCCCCCCCAGTCCCTCCACCCCTGCCTTCAGCTATAGTCCTATTATTATTCTCTTTACAAGATAAGAGGAATCTCTACCAGGGCTTCTTAAAACTTTAGTGCCCATGTGAGTCTCAGGGGCATCTTGTTGGAATGCAGTTTCTGACTTGGTAGTCTGGGATAGAAGCCTGAGAACCTGCATTTCTAACAAGCTCCCAGAGGATGCAGATGGTGCTGGTCTAAGGACCACACTTACAGTAACAAGAGTCTCTCTCCTCCTAGTCTTCCCTAAAGCTTCTCCAATCAGGCTACTGCCCCATGGAAACTTGTCAAGGTCATTAGTGACTTCCACAATGCTAAAGCCAAAGATCAGTTCAGAGTCTACATTTAATTCGATCCATGAACCTATCAGCAGCATTTGACATCTGATTCTCTTTGAAACACTTTCTTCACTTGGTTCTGGGTTACCCAATTTCCTCCATCCTCCCTGGCAGGTGCTTGTCCATCGTGTTTGCTTCTCTTCTTCCTCCTGACTATTAAATGTTGTAGCATCCTGGTGTGTCCCTGGACCTCTTCTCTTCCCCAGTGAGGCCATCCAGTCTCAAATGCCATGAATCTCCTTATAGTCCCTACATTTCTATCTCCACCCTGGACCTCTCCTGTGACCTGCAGACCTGAACCTCTAATAGTTTCCCTGACTTCTTCACATGGATATCTGACAGACACCCAAGCTCATCATATTAACACTGAACTCCTGGTCTTTCTCCCAAACTCCTCTCCACTGCAGTAAAGCTGAGCTTGTCCCTCTAGCTGCTCAAGCCCTCAACCTTGGGGTTCTTTTGGACTCGTCACTTTCTCTCACTACTCACTTCCAGTAGAATTCTGATGGCTTTACCTTCAGAACATACTGCCAGAATTTGAACCCTTCTTTCATCTCCAGTGCTTCCTGAATCTAGTCATGTTCATCTCTCACATGGACTGCTTTAATGGTCTCCTATCTTATCTGTCCTGCCTCAAACTCACTCCCTAAAGTCGATTCTCAATGGCAGCTGAACTAATGAGTTTAGCAAGAGTCCAGTCATGTCACTCCTCTGCTCAAAATCTGCCAGTCCCTCCTTATTTCACTCAGAGGAAAAGTCTAGGTTCTGACAAGGCCTGCAAGGCCCCATGGATCGACCCACCACTGCTTCTACCCTTTTGTCTCCTCCTACTCTCTCCTTAGTACATTAGACACATGTACTTCCTGGTAGCCATGCTAATCTCTTGCTGTTCCTTGAACACTCCAGGTACAGTCTCACCTTGAGACTTCGACACTTGCTGTTTCCTGTGTCTAGAATATGCTTCCTCCAGATACCTGCATGATATCTTCATATCTTTACTCAACCATCGCATTCTGTTGAGTCCCTCCCTGACTTCTACCCCTCAGTCACCATCCCTCTTATCTTGCTTATCACCTTCTCACAAGCTATATAATTTACTTAACTTCATAAGGACAGGGAGTTTTTGTCTGTTTTGTTCACTGTTGTATCCCTAATACATAGAATAGTGCATGGCATATAGTAGGTGTTTAGCAACTACTTGTGGAATGAATGAATTCTTCACAGACCTGTCTTTTTCCATAAGCAGCTCTCAAGGTTAAAATTTAGAGAGAGTAGGTGAAAGCCTCTTGGGGCTCAGGCCAAAGCAACACTGTGTCTGTCAACATATTCCAAAAGTTTTCATTTTAGGGCCACTGGGTACTCTCTGGCTGGAAATAACACTTCCTATCTTCGTCAGTTCCTTATCATCCTCCCACAACTACCAGTTTAATACTGAGAGGAGAATGAGCAGAGTGACCAGCACCCGCAAATTTCCAACAAGTCCCTTTCACTAGCTGGCTTGACGTTTGGCATTGGAAAAGATTTCTGATGACACTAAGACCTCTCCAAGGTGCTGATAATGTTAATACAGGTGTCTATTCCATAGAGTGGGTGTGTGTTGGGAATTCTGCCCTTAGAGTTGCCAGGGACTCTAGAACAATCAACAGCTACTTTTTCGTGTGGAGACTTTAGTGCTATAGCATTTTAAACAAAAGCTTTTTGGTAGTTAAGATTATGAGAGAGTATTTTGCCTAATTCCTTATGGAGGGTTTTTAAACGTGTGGTTTGGATAGGATGATATGTAGTTAGTAAGCATGGAAAACCTGATGAGATGCATGAGAAGAAGGCAAATCTGGAAGGGAAAGGAAGAAGAGCTTTAAGGGAATGCTCTAAGCCCTGAAAAGTGAACACAAAGGAGCTAAAAGGAGAAGTGAGTCAACAGACCTTCTGCAGCCTAGCCTCATGGTAACTTTTGGGATAAGTCACTTTGATGCTGTCAGTGACTGCCAGGCTTCCCATCACTGGAAGCGACTACCCCCATCCCACTCCCCTACTCTCTAGGGCCCTGCCACTGGGGATGGGGAGGCTGTGTTCTCGGAGCTACGGTCAGAACGTAGTTCACAGGGTTGCTCTGGAGAGTGGAGAGGTAGAGGTAAAAAGATATTAAGCAGTTTTCAGATTTTTAGTTTTCAGATTTTTAGTGCCCAATGGCGCTATAAAGTAAGTACTATTATTCCCACATCATAAAGGTGGAAACAATCACAAAGAAGGCTAGGACTAGCCGACGAACACAAAGCAGGGCTGTAAGCATTGGAGCCGGGCTTCCAACCCCACCACCTGGCTCTGGAAGTGACAACTGGACCCTCGTGCTGTTGGGCCACAAAGCTGAGGAGCATTGCCTGGCACATGGCAAAAGCGATCTGGGAATTACTCGTTAACAACAGAATGATGCCTAATTGTGGCGTGAGTAGGGCACAGGAAGAAATACGTAAAGCAGCAGAAGCCGGGGCAATGACAAACACAGAGCACGAAAGAGCTATTCCAGACAGTGTGGGAGACCAAGGGCACACCGGTGAAAGCAAGGAGGGAGCAGAGCACTGCCATGAAACAAAACCAAGGAGGAGAAGGCAAAGTGAACATCGACACATGCTCCGAGGCACCAAAGGTTTCGCCAGGGCAGCGACTCGTGGGGCCTGGATCTGTAGACGGTGATGTGTGTGTGACAGGGCATGAGCTCTTCATGGAGGATGTGGAGCGCAGCCCCACAGGTACCGACCTGTCAAGCACAAATCGATGCATCTGCAAAAGGACAGAGGCAGACCAGGCAGGGAGTGGTGGCCGGCTCCCTGCGGGGCTGAGGGGGTACCGCTGTTCCAGCAACCCGCTTGGGTGGACACAGGCTATTTAGGCTGGGAATGGTGTCTAAGGTTTAATGCAGTTACTTAAACTGTGCCGTTGGATTATTCTGAATATCCTTTCATTTAGACTGAATGACTGAGTCTGACAGGACTGGAGAGATTACTGTATACTCTCCCAACCACATCCAGGGAAACTGAAAGCGAAGCATTTTCATTTTTAGCTTAAAATGAGTAGCCTGGATGGAAAGTTCACATCCAATTATTTACCAATTCCCCAAATTAATATTTCAAAGATTCTAAGCAGGTAGGGTCGATTTGGCTCCGTGGCTTGTGTCTGGGCACCCATTTCGATCCGAGGCTGCTACAGAGGCAAGAACATGCATGCCCACAAGGCTACCTACCCCATAAACAATTTCACCCTGTTGGTTCCACTGATAACCTGCAGAAAGCCAAGAGCGGGAGAGACAGGAGGGACTCAGAGGTCCTTCCCCGTGTGCACACTCACCTGTCAGGGAGAGGTTAAGGAGATTTTCGAATCTCTGAGGACAGTGGCTAAATTGTGCATGACTTCCATCTCCAGCTGGCAAACTTGACTGTGCACAGGAATCCCTGACAGTGTTTATTTAAATATGAGGATTCTGCCCTCCTCCCTTCTGGTTCATAGGTTAGGAGTAGGAACCAAGAGTTAAAGTACTCTTTTGATAAGTCTGAGCTAGACTTCTTGTGACAACTGGGAGTATTTAAATCTCCGTTTTCAATCAAACATTAGGAAATAAATAGGACTTCGTACATGGAAGAGCAGAAAAGAAGTTGCTTATTATTCTCAAGAACACAATCAATTTACTTTTCATTTACATCTTTGGTAAAGGAATTTATAAACTATATTCCATGGGATTGATGTGGAAAAAAGAAAAGAAGCTTTTATAATGTAGGTGCACAGTTAACTTTCGCATGTATGCAGAACAGCTTTCTCTCCGCTCCTGCCCTCCCCATTGTGGGGAGAGAATTCTGCTTTCCCATGATAAAATAACAATTCTTGCCTTGCTCTAGCGGTACACGTAGCTACACTTTATGGCAAGTGCCAAAGAATGATGTGGGCTAGACCCTGAGTTCCAGCTCTTTTTTCTTTCTTTTCAAAACAGGAAGATAATCCTGGTCCTGTCTCCTCGGTGGGACTGTGGTCAAGTTCAAAAGCAATCATGTAGGGGAAGGGAGCCGGGAAATGGCTTAGAAGAAATTACTGTCAGAAGACGCCATGGTATTTCCTTCTTATGTGGGCCCTTTTGTCTCCCGCTTTAAAACGCAGGTCTTTGGAAAGTTGGAATCTATTTTTCTGAAGGGAACCCACGGTTTGAGAAGAATGCAGACTATCGCAGGAACCCGAACAGGCTGGTTTCTTAATGCACATCCTATCAATGAGCTGTTGCATGGAATTGTTTCGAACTCGTGGGCTCTATTCAGTATGAAGGATTTCCAGGCACAGCCTTTAATTCTCGCCTTAAGTGGTCAGCTCTCTATCATGCTCTGGCTGGAAGCAAATTACCAAGGGGAGAGGTGGGGGCTGGTCCTGATCACTCGAGGCTGGGGCTTTGAAGGGGGTCATTTTCCTAAGCAGCCTGGGCCCAAGGCCTTCCTTGCCACACCTTCTCAGGTTAACATTCCATCTTTTCTCAAACTCTGTTTTTCTTTTATGTGTATTTTGTTGCATGTGGAAGAGCAATATGGGAGTAGAAAAAAAGGTTTTGGGCCAAATAATGCAGTATGGTTGGAAATGCTTCCCTTGTGCAGATTTGGCATAAAAATAAACTTCTCTGGGAGAGGGCTGTTGGTGCTTGTTGTTCATTAATATGCTGAAATGATTTCGCACCCCCCCCTCCATTTTGAAGGTTCTTTGAGGCTGATTTTTATTCAGTTTTTTTCCCGGGAAAAAGATAAGATGGGTGGGGGGGGGAAGAGGTGTGAGGGGGCAGGATGTAGAACTTATGAGAAATACTACCATTTGTGTGGTTCTTTCAGTTACATAAGGCTTAGGAGCTTGGATGTCTATGCTTGGGGATTGGTGTCTTCTTAGGAAAGAAGACATTTAAGGAGAGCTTTCTTTTCAAGTGCCGTCAGCTGACCTTGATGGTAGTTAGCAGATACAGGTGTACAGGACGGGCTCACTTAGACGATACCTGCCAAGCCCACACATCCCTGGTGAAAAACCACACATGCTAATGTACACACATGCACACAGTCCTTAGGGTAAGACTCCTCTTTCAGTCATTCCTTTTTTTAGCACTCTAGGGGGAGTACCTACTTGATGTGGGCCCAGCTAGGTAAAGAAAAATGTGTTACGTTTTCTTTTTGATTTTACGAGGATCCCTTGAGTCAAACCAAAGCCCTTGATTGGGATGGCATTTACTGAACCAGGATAGAAACTCTGTAAGACCAGGGGCTGTGGCTGTCCCGGTCCCCTGTGAAACCTAGTCACTCGGCTTCATGCCTAGCATGGAAGAAGTGCCCAGGACATATTAGTTGACCCATGATTTGTGTCAGGGGAGAGTTCCAGGGGTTCATAGCCTTGAAGGTGGGTGGGTACCTGGCTGGGGGTCAGTGTAGTCCACAGTGTAGCCATCCAGTTGTAGAAGTTCCTGAGGCTCTGCTTTTTTCTCCCGATAACTGCACATGGCAAATGTGTACTGACTGACCTGGGAAGGAAAAGCACAGATGGTCAAGTTGCTCCCCATCTCCCCATCTTCCCTCAAGAAACGCTCTCCAGTCAACCACGTCCTCGTCCCTGAGGCCCTGAACTTAGTAGCTGGGATCCAATTGCGTTTTGCTACCTTCTGGCTATGTGACTTAGTGTAAGTTACTTAGCCTCTCTGGTAGTTTGGCCCCTGCTGCGTAGACTGGACACAATTTGAGAGCTGACCTCCTCACTGGCATATTGTGAGAACTGAATGAGTTCACATGTGCCATGCACTTGGGATTTGTTCCTGGCACTAAGTAAGTGCTTGATAAAAGCTACTTGCAATTATTATTGCTGTTTGTTATTTTAATTGGCTAAGCCATACACGATGGCCATTGTTTGTAGGTCAAAACTGGTTAAATAGTGGCAGTTTGATAGGTTTTACCTAATATAACCCCGGTTCTAGCCGAGACAGCCATGTTCCCACAGGCCTTTTGGTTGGCAGTTAGGGACCAGAGCCTCGTTTATAAATGCCCCAGTGATTTTATTTTTTGCATGCCAGTTCTCAGCATCAAGCCACACATTTTGTTTCCCCTCTCTCTTCTCCTACAGAAGGAGTGCTTTCGGTTGCTTTGGGAAGTCTTCCTTGCCTCTCAGACAAGTGCAGGAGTGACACGCTGTCACAAGCAATGAGCGCTCGGTCGCTAGGTGCCAGTCACAGTTGAGCCATCCTCAGCCCCTGACGGCAGGGCGGCAGGGCCGCTGTCCCTGTGCAGCCCTCGTTGCCGACACAGGCGTCCCTGCCGGTCGATGCTGGGTGGGCGCTCCACAGCTGCAGGCCGGCCTTCAGGACTCTGTCGCCACAGTGCACACACACTCCGCACGGATCCTTCGCATTTCCACATCTGGCTCATCTGCAAGGAGTCCATGGGAGGGCGAGCATCCTTTGGG
Source organism: Ailurus styani (assembly GCA_002007465.1). NCBI lineage: Eukaryota > Metazoa > Chordata > Mammalia > Carnivora > Ailuridae > Ailurus > Ailurus styani. Next base: position 435,955 of record LNAC01000434.1, on the reverse strand, counting down.
GTTTGGGCTAAAAGCTCGTGGGCATGTTTACCATCCACAATGTCACATGTCTCGGAGAAGGGGTGCCACATCCCTTATCTCTTTAGTTCCCTTTATTAAGAGAGACATTTTCGAAGCGAAGTTTGATCCCTGCTGGGGACATTTTAAGCCTCCTCCATGGAGAGATCTGTCTCTCTCTCTTTTTTTTAATGGCAATAAGAAATTGGTGCTTTCAAGCCCTGCACCCATCTCCTGCATCATCTGGGACCTGCGGGTCCTAATGGCAGAAAAAGGAGAATGATTGCTATATCTACTGCTGCCCTCTGTTGGTTCCTGGTGACAACTTTCTTCGTAATGCATATGATCTGCAGAACCCGGTCCTTATAGTGCAAGGCCTGGAGGGACTTCAGGAGAAATACATGGCCAGGTCACTAGGTATTTCCATAAGTGGACATGTAGTTCTTTGTAGTAAGCAGAATAACCAACAGCATCCTCTTCTCCTAAAAAGGAGGTTAGGTGTGCAAGCAGGGGATGTCACATTGGCCAGGGGTACTGTCCCAGCTCTGATAAGCTCCCACCTAAGTCTCAGCATCCTTGTCTGTATTTTATGTGCATCTTACTATTGCTGGGGGATTAACTGAGCAATGAAGAGCTTCACATACCATGTGGAACAATCACAGAGCAAATGCTCAATATATGCATTTAAATAAGAAGCTTCCTTGCATTTAGCGCTAACATTCCAATGTAGAGTAGTTGAGTAGGTATATTTGCCTACTAGATTATAAATCCTTTGAAGGTAAGCCTAGGGGGTCATACACTGGGGGGGTCTTCATTATATTTCCCTCCTTATAAGCAAAATGCGCAAATAAAAGGAATTTGCTCCCTGAGTCTCATTGGTACTAGAAAGTATGTATAATCTAATAAAGAGGGTTTTTCCTTCAAAATTTACGTATGTTAGTCCAAGCACAGCACCAGGCTTTTCCGACTCACTAATGGTCTGAATAACTGATCTCCCAGGTTCCAGGCATGACAGTGATCACACACAGGGCTGGACTGTTTCTGTGATTTTTACCTGTCTCTGGCAACACGAGAGATGATGTAGTTAATGGGATGATTAGCCAGAGAGTTGCAGACACTAACTTGAGATCAGAAAAATATCACAACAGAAGGGTGTTATTTCAAGATTCATGCCTTTACTATTGCTACACGCTTTGGGCTTTTAGGTTTTTCTGTTCCTCTTCCAGGTGCTTGGTTCCTGGTGTGCTGTACTCTGCTGCCCTCTTCTGGTAATATGGTGTAACTTGTCCTGACAAACTTGGGACTGGCATAAACTAGTTGGTTTATTAGAAGCATTTTAATTGGGGATTTGGTGACTTTCTTTAGGAAATAAAGGCAGGGAGAAGAAATTTTAATTACTACAAATTTCAAGGGGAACCTCAGTTTTTCTGGAGTGCTTAAATGGTGGGGGAATATTAAAAGGTTTTTTTTTTTTAAAGCTTCTACAAGATATCACTAAGTGAATGAAATTATTGTTTCTCTAAAATTCTCTTTAAACTGTATTCTGATAAGAAGTTAATGAGATGGTGAGTGCTACTGTAATGATGGCACAGAAGCACCTAGAATACATATCAGAACTCACAGATTTGGCCACCGTGGCCAGAGACGCTGGCCTAGAACATCAGAAAACAGAAATCTCATGATCTCGAATGACCAGACATCTGAAAATGCCCCTTGGAGAGAAGGGTGAAAGGACTGCAGTGCTTACACCTTTGTGATTTTCAGCCAGTGCTACCCTCATATGGAATCATGGGATCAGATGGGCACCTGCGACTTCTGAGGGTAGTACAGTCTTCAAGGTTTTTTTTAAAAGCGGCTAGACCTCCCATACACAAGGCACCCTCAGCTTATCTTCAGACACTGTTGAAACTAGGGAAAGATTTATTAATAGCATTTCTTAAAGAGTGTACTGAGACCATTTTCATTAGAGTCTATGTATGAGAGGGTGGGGGAAAGGTTATAAAGATGCAGATTCTAGGGGCTTCTGGGTGTCTCAGTTGGTTGAGCCTCTGCCTTCAGCTCAGGTTATGATCCCAGGGTCCTGAAACCTGAGCCCCACGCTGAGGTCCCTGCTCAGCAGGGAATCTGCTTCTCCCTCTGCCTCTGCCTCTCCTGCTCTCTCTCTCTCAAATGAATAAAATAAAATAAAATTAAATTAAATTAAAAAGATGCAGATTCTATAAGTCAGAACAACAGAATCTCAGGTCAGGGTGAGTCTCAGGGACTGGCATTTTATATAACTGCTCTAGATATTTCTTAAGGTACACTAAAGTTTGAGAACCATTGTTTTATCATATAGGAACTGTCCACAAACTTTCATGTTGTCCCTGACTTTCAATTAGACTTAACAACTAGAGACCAGATAGATGAAAGGGTCAGTGCTTTCTGGTCCCCTGACTCTCCCTTCTTCCTCCACCACCCATGGAAGACTGAAGTACTTGCACATACAAAGAATGATACAATGTATTTGTCTAATCCCCCTCTCTTTGCCTTTACCATCACTACTTATAAATGCCTCAGCTGTCATTTTCCTGAACCCTGGTCACTAGACCTTGCCCAAAGTTCACATACATCCATTTTAGAAAAGAGTTATTTATGGTACATATATTCATTTAACAAATACTTAGGTATTGTGTTTGGTGCTAGGAATATTAAGATGTACAAAACCATCTATAATTTCTGCTTCCCTGTCTAGTGTGAAGGCAGGCATTAATCACACTACCTCAGAAATGAGTAAATTTAATGGGGAGAGGTATAAAACCGGTATAAAAAGAGGTATATGGTATTGTAAGAGCTTGGGGATTTAGTCTAGTTGGGTGGCCAGGGAAAGTTTGCATGAGGAAGCATTGACTGGTTGAGCCAAGATCTGAAGATGGAGAAATTTTTGTGATGTAAAGAACAGAATTCCAGGGACCAAGGACCAATTTTTAAAAAAATTTAATTTAACTTAATTTTATGATGCTCAACTTAAAAAAAAAAACACAACACATTTTATTTTTAAGTAATCTCTATGCCCAAAATAGGGCTTGAACTCACAACCCCAGATTAAGAGTGGCAGGCTCTATGGAATGAGTCAGCCAGGCACCCAAGACCATCTTTAATGTAATTTAGTTGTAAACGAAGGGTCAGAGTTTAAATCCAAGGCTCCCGATTGACATTAACCTGAAGGGCACTTGGTAGAATAGAGGGAAAATAGGTTTTGGATTTAAGTTATACAGACCTGGATTTGATTCTCAGATCCCTTATTTTCTAGGTGTGTGACCTCAGGCAATTCAGTTAACTGCGGGGACTCAGTTTCATTATCTTTAAAAGGAGATAATGGTAACAATTGTGGAACATTTCTTGTATTTGAATACAAAGCATTCATTTACCTGGTAGCGGAATCCTGACTTTACTTGAGGAATCACAGCCTTCCCCACTTTCAGCCCATTATATGATTTGTATAGGGCCAATTGAGCCTTGTGCTAGAGATAGGGTGGGTGGGAAATGTGGCCCAGGCCTAGCCAATCAGCATCACATCTCCTTGGCTGCAGTGATTGGTGCAGGGTTGGGTGCATGACCACATTGGGCCAATGGAAGATCAATCAGGCTCGAGCTACCGAGGATGAAAAGCTTTCTTTCCTCTGGGGCTGCTAAAGTGTTGTAAATCTTGACCCTCCCTGTTCTGCTGCATGGAGAGATGTTGCTTATGGGAGAGCACAGTAAAGAGATGGTACTGAAGTCTTGATGGCTGTGTTTGAGACCTGGACCTACCCATGCCAGAAGACTCTTTATTCAACTGCTACTTTAATTAACTAACCAATACAGTTTTTTATAACTTATGCTAGTTGGGGTTGATTGTTGTCATTTGCAACCAGAATATAAATAGAAATGCCCTTTAAGGCAATGTAAATTGGGGTGGGAAAAATAGACATTCATTCAGAGAGTTATAAATCACTCAATTACTTACATGTTTTACAATTCATTTGGGGGGGGAAGTTATTTTAATATGGTTTCCTGGGTGACAACTGCTATATTCCAAGGCATTTTACATTATCTGACAATATTTTATTCAGATTTAGTGATTTTTTTGAAAGCTGGAGCACTCAGAGTTTTTAGTCTTTACATTATCTGTAGAGAATCAGCAACAGAGAATCCAGCAATGGATTTAGGGTATTGGTTCTATCTGATGCAAGATAATTGAGTTCTAGAACATCATACATGCATAAATCTCTTTGGGGACCTGTCCCACTTGAGTGCTTGGAATTATGGAAAGCCTTTGGAGTCAGAAGACCTGCATTAGGTTTCACATTGGCTGCCTATTAGCTGTTGACCATGGGCAAGTCACTTAGCCACTCTGAGCCTCACTTTCCTCAAATATGAAATGGGATAAGACTTGTCCTTACTGTACTGCAGAAAGGTTGGAAAGACCAACTTGATGAACACTTTATAAAGTCTAAGAGACCTTATAAATAAAAGCAATTGTTAGCATTATCAGGAGAGCCACAAAATATTATGGTTTCTATGGTTCTAAAAGTGGGGGAAAAGGCTCAGAAATACTTTGGATGAAGACCAATCAAAAATGATTTTAACCAGAAGTCTTTTGGGCATAGAGTAAAAATATTTTATGTTTTAATTTATTTTATTGAGTACAAATATTTTTAAAATAAAAAGGTCATAATGATGAGACTTTCTAGCCTGGTCTGGATGATGAGTTGGCTGCTTCCATTCTTCCCCTATACACCCAAGGTGGAGAGTTCTAGGTAAAGCTCTATGGAATTGGCACCTTCATCATTAGCATTGGTTTGGTCAGAGTTCCTAACAATGGTAATCAGCATCTTTAGTCCTTACCATAGCCTCTAGGCTTTAGAATGAATTTACCAGCAATTTCTTGATTTGGGGTGCTGAGGACCCATTTCCCCTTAATCCCTGGGTTAGAGTTTGCAGCCATGTTTTGGGGACATTTACTGGAATGTAAAGGAACATGGCTGAGGAAGCTTTGTCATGTCATCTGCATATAATCATGTGTGTAGCTACTCTGATGCCCAGCTCCATGGGGGGCATAAACTTTGAGAGGGTGTGGTCTTAAGGGGATGGAGCCTTCACTTTAAAAAGGACAATGACCATGGAGGCAATGTTTCTCCAAAGGTAGTCTCTGGACAACCTGCATCAGTATCTCCTGGTATACTTATAAAATCTATGATGCCTCAGCCTCGTGACAGACCTACTGCATCAGAATCTTTTAGATGGTGCCCTGGGATGTGGATTTTAAATAGCAACCAGTAAGGTGGTCCATGCCCATACTTGGAGAAGGAACACTTAAGTCTTCAGCACAGAAACAACTTAGAACTGCCTCATTCTTTCCACACCTGGGGCGGGGGAGCTGCCTCCAGCCACATCCATAATGACGGTAGCCCCAATCCTTAAAAATGGGCATCACTACTTCTGTTCAGAACCCCTCTGAGGATATCCTTTGTCCCTGGCTAGTAGGAAGTCCATTTACAATCTATCCGTTGGTTCCCCCAAGGTAGAAGCACTAAAAGGAAATCTCATTTAGGGAGAATTTTAACAGCGCTGCCTGACAGCCAAAAATGTAGACTCTGTGTGCTTGTCTGTGTGTGTGGTGGAGGTGGGAAGAGCTGGGGGTGGGGGGGGG